>CM068380.1:38097689-38454395 GCA_034770075.1 Aralia elata | reverse complement strand
GATAAATGAAGTGGTAGTTAGAGAGAAATTGATAGAGGTTATATGTGGGGAGTGGGGTGAAGGGGATGGTGGGAGGGGTATGGTTAGGATATAAAGTGTGGGTGTAAAATGGGGGGTGGAAGTGTGGAAATATGGGGGGGGGGGTGTAGAGGGGTATGTGTAGGAGAAGGGAAGGAGAGGGGTAATTTGTATTTGGATAGTGGTGGAGTGGAGGAGTGGGATGGAGAATGGGGAAGGATTTTTTTGTGTGTTTTTGGTATTTTTTGTGTGTTGTTGGGGGGGAATTGTGAGTTGTGTGGGTGGTTTGGTGGGGGATATAATAGAGTTTTGTTTTTAGGTTGGGGAGTTTGTTAGGGGTGGGTGAAGTAAGTGAAAGGGTGGGTGTTGATTAGTGGTTTAGGATGGTTATGGGGTTGAGGGGAGTGGGTAGTTTAATGAGTGGAATTTGAGTGTTTGGAGGGGGAGGTGTGGGTTGGTATAAAAAGTTGGGGGTATTAGGAGTTGGGGGGGGAGGGGTGAGGGGAAATTTTGAATGAAAGGTTGTGATAGTGGGGGGGGGATGGGTGGTGTGGGGTGGGAGAGGGGTTTGTGGTTTTGGGGTGGTGGGAGTATTAGTGAAAGTGTTGAGGTATGGGGGGGGGGGTAGAGGATGGGGAGGAATAATGGGGAAGATTATATTTTTTTGTGTTGTGTTTTTGGGGATTATAGTGTAGAGAAGTTGGGGATATAATGAAGTGTAGTATAGAAATTGATAAGAGAGGTTATTAGGTGGGAGGTGGGGTGAAGGGGATGTTGTGGATGGAGGTGAGATAAATTTGGTGGTAACCATGGTGGGTTTGGAAGTGTGATAAATATTGTGGGTCGTAGGATATATGAGGGTTTGAAATATGGGTATGAGGAATGAGAGTGTAAATATTTAGTGTTTTTTAGGTATAGAGGAAGTTAATTGTAAGTAAATAGAGTGAGGATGTATATGTGTAGTATAGTTTTTAGGTTATATTTGAGGAGATTGAGTTTTTAAGTTAGAAGGTGATTAACGTGGAATAGAAATTGGGGGTATAAATTAAATAGTGTGAGTAGAGAGAAATTGAACGAGGTTATTATGGATTGGAGTATGTGGGGATAAGTGAGGAGAGCTAGTATGATCGCACCCGTTAGGATTCCCCATTTTTATTCCTATATTCCCACATGTGGGTGGGACATCGTGACATTTACGCCATGCCTGCACGTTTACCAAAACACGTTCACTAGTACGCGCGTTTTCATTCGCCAGGTTCCGCAAAAAAATATATAAAAAGGTACAAAAAGATATAATAAGGGGCCAATAGCTATGATTTGTGAGTAAATTTATGTTTTCACCCCTCTAAAATAAAAACTTAAGGGGCTAAATAGCTTAAGGGATCCGACCTAGCCTTTATGTACGAATCAACTTTAAACTATTATAACTTTTGATTCGTTAGGAGTTACGAAACGAGCGAGTACAATCTGGAAAGCTTGTTCTGAGATGTATGACACCCCAAATTGACATCGTCCATTTGGGTCTTTTTTCGGGGCCAAAATCCATCCTTAAGATCACTTTTTTGGCATTTTTATATTTTAGGCTCGTTTTAAAGAGTGAAATTTTAGGTGTCTACAACTTCCTATATTCTTACATGTGGGTGGGACGCGCGTTTTCTTCCACCAGGTTCCGCAACAAAAAAATATATATATAAAAAGGGGTGCAACACGAGGACTTCCCAGGTGGTCACCCATCCTAGTACTACTCTCGCCCAAGCACACGCTTAACTTCGGAGTTCTGATGGGATCCGGTGCATTAGTGCTGGTATGATCGCACCCGTTAGGATTCCCCATTTTTATTCCTATATTCCCACATGTGGGAGGGACGTCGTGACATTTACGCCGTGCCTGCGCGTTTACCAAGGCACGTTTACTAGTACGCGCGCATTTCTTTCACCAGGTTCCGCAAAATAAATAAATATATATATATATATATATATATATATATATATATATATATAAAGCGGTGCAACACGAGGACTTCCCAGGGGGTCACCCATCCTAGTACTACTCTCGCCCAAGCACGCTGAACTTCAGAGTTCTGATGGGATCCGGTGCATTAGTGCTGGTATGATCGCACCCGTTAGGATTCCCCATTTTTATTCCTATATTCCCACATGTGGGTGGGACATCGTGACATTTACGCCGTGCCTGCGCGTTTACCAAGACACGTTCACTAGTACGCGTGCATTCATTCGCCAGGTTCCGCAAAAAAATATATAAAAAGGTACAAAAAGATATAATAAGGGGCCAATAGCTATGATTTGTGAGTAAATTTATGTTTTCACCCCTCTAAAATAAAAACTTAAGGGGCTAAATAGCTTAAGGGGTCCGACCTAGCCTTTATGTACGAATCAACTTTAAACTATTATAACTTTTGATTCGTTAGGAGTTACGAAACGAGCGAGTACAATCTGGAAAGCTTGTTCTGAGATGTATGACACCCCGAATCGACAACGTCCATTTGGGTCTTTTTTTGGGGCCCAAATCCATTCTTAAGATCACTTTTTTGGCATTTTTGTATTTTAGGCTCGTTTTAAAGAGTGAAATTTTAGGTGTCTACAACTTCCTATATTCTTACATGTGGGTGGGACGCGCGTTTTCTTCCACCAGATTCCGCAACAAAAAAATATATATATAAAAAGGGGTGCAACACGAGGACTTCCCAGGTGGTCACCCATCCTAGTACTACTCTCGCCCAAGCACACGCTTAACTTCGGAGTTCTGATGGGATCCGGTGCATTAGTGCTGGTATGATCGCACCCGTTAGGATTCCCCATTTTTATTCCTATATTCCCACATGTGGGAGGGACGTCGTGACATTTACGCCGTGCCTGCGCGTTTACCAAGATACGTTTACTAGTACGCGTGCATTTCTTTCACCAGGTTCCGCAATATATATATATATATATATATATATATATATATATATAAAGGGGTGCAACACGAGGACTTCCCAGGGGGTATATATATATATAAAGCGGTGCAACACGAGGACTTCCCAGGTGGTCACCCATCCTAGTACTACTCTCGCCCAAGCACGCTGAACTTCAGAGTTCTGATGGGATCCGGTGCATTAGTGCTGGTATGATCGCACCCGTTAGGATTCCCCATTTTTATTCCTATATTCCCACATGTGGGTGGGACATCGTGACATTTACGCCGTGCCTGCGCGTTTACCAAGACACGTTCACTAGTACGCGCGTTTTCATTCGCCAGGTTCCGCAAAAAAATATATAAAAAGGTACAAAAAGATATAATAAGGGGCCAATAGCTATGATTTGTGAGTAAATTTATGTTTTCACCCCTCTAAAATAAAAACTTAAGGGGCTAAATAGCTTAAGGGATCCGACCTAGCCTTTATGTACGAATCAACTTTAAACTATTATAACTTTTGATTCGTTAGGAGTTACGAAACGAGCGAGTACAATCTGGAAAGCTTGTTCTGAGATGTATGACACCCCAAATCGACATCGTCCATTTGGGTCTTTTTTCGGGGCCAAAATCCATCCTTAAGATCACTTTTTTGGCATTTTTATATTTTAGGCTCGTTTTAAAGAGTGAAATTTTAGGTGTCTACAACTTCCTATATTCTTACATGTGGGTGGGACGCGCGTTTTCTTCCACCAGGTTCCGCAACAAAAAAATATATATATAAAAAGGGGTGCAACACGAGGACTTCCCAGGTGGTCACCCATCCTAGTACTACTCTCGCCCAAGCACACGCTTAACTTCGGAGTTCTGATGGGATCCGGTGCATTAGTGCTGGTATGATCGCACCCGTTAGGATTCCCCATTTTTATTCCTATATTCCCACATGTGGGAGGGACGTCGTGACATTTACGCCGTGCCTGCGCGTTTACCAAGATACGTTTACTAGTACGCGTGCATTTCTTTCACCAGGTTCCGCAAAACAAATAAATAAATAAATATATATATATATAAAGCAGTGCAACACGAGGACTTCCCAGGGGGTCACCCATCCTAGTATTACTCTCGCCCAAGCACGCTGAACTTCAGAGTTCTGATGGGATCCGGTGCATTAGTGCTGGTATGATCGCACCCGTTAGGATTCCCCATTTTTATTCCTATATTCCCACATGTGGGTGGGACATCGTGACATTTACGCCGTGCCTGCGCGTTTACCAAGACACGTTCACTAGTACGCGCGTTTTCATTCGCCAGGTTCCGCAAAAAAATATATAAAAAGGTACAAAAAGATATAATAAGGGGCCAATAGCTATGATTTGTGAGTAAATTTATGTTTTCACCCCTCTAAAATAAAAACTTAAGGGGCTAAATAGCTTAAGGGGTCCGACCTAGCCTTTATGTACGAATCAACTTTAAACTATTATAACTTTTGATTCGTTAGGAGTTACGAAACGAGCGAGTACAATCTGGAAAGCTTGTTCTGAGATGTATGACACCCCGAATCGACAACGTCCATTTGGGTCTTTTTTCGGGGCCAAAATCCATCCTTAAGATCACTTTTTTGGCATTTTTATATTTTAGGCTCGTTTTAAAGAGTGAAATTTTAGGTGTCTACAACTTCCTATATTCTTACATGTGGGTGGGACGCGCGTTTTCTTCCACCAGGTTCCGCAACAAAAAAATATATATATAAAAAGGGGTGCAACACGAGGACTTCCCAGGTGGTCACCCATCCTAGTACTACTCTCGCCCAAGCACACGCTTAACTTCGGAGTTCTGATGGGATCCGGTGCATTAGTGCTGGTATGATCGCACCCGTTAGGATTCCCCATTTTTATTCCTATATTCCCACATGTGGGAGGGACGTCGTGACATTTACGCCGTGCCTGCGCGTTTACCAAGATACGTTTACTAGTACGCGTGCATTTCTTTCACCAGGTTCCGCAATATATATATATATAAAGGAGTGCAACACGAGGACTTCCCAGGGGGTCACCCATCCTAGTACTACTCTCGCCCAAGCACGCTTAACTTCAGAGTTCTGATAGGATCCGGTGCATTAGTGCTGGTATGATCGCACCCGTTAGGATTCCCCATTTTTATTCCTATATTCCCACATGTGGGTGGGACATCGTGACATTTACGCCGTGCCTGCGCGTTTACCAAGACACGTTCACTAGTACGCGCGTTTTCATTCGCCAGGTTCCGCAAAAAAATATATAAAAAGGTACAAAAAGATATAATAAGGGGCCAATAGCTATGATTTGTGAGTAAATTTATGTTTTCACCCCTCTAAAATAAAAACTTAATGGGCTAAATAGCTTAAGGGATCCGACCTAGCCTTTATGTACGAATCAACTTTAAACTGTCACAACTTTTGATTCGTTAGGAGTTACGAAACGAGCGAGTACAATCTGGAAAGCTTGTTCTGAGATGTATGACACCCCAAATCGACATCGTCCATTTGGGTCTTTTTTCGGGGCCAAAATCCATCCTTAAGATCACTTTTTTGGCATTTTTATATTTTAGGCTCCTTTTAAAGAGTGAAATTTTAGGCGTCTACAACTTCCTATGTTCCGACATGTGCGTGGGACGCGCGTTTTCTTCCACCAGGTTCCGCAACAAAAAAAAGATATATAAAAAGGGGTGCAACACGAGGACTTCCCAGGGGGTCACCCATCCTAGTACTACTCTCGCCCAAGCACGCTTAACTTCGGAGTTCTGATGGGATCCGGTGCATTAGTGCTGGTATGATCGCACCCGTTAGGATTCACCATTTTTATTCCTATATTCCCACATGTGGGCGGGACGTCGTGACATTTACATCGTGCCTGCGCGTTTACCAAGGCACGTTTACTAGTACGCGCGCATTTCTTTCACCAGGTTCCGCAAAATATATATATATATAAAGCGGTGCAACACGAGGACTTCCCAGGGGGTCACCCATCCTAGTACTACTCTCGCCCAAGCACGCTTAACTTCTGAGTTCTGATGGGATCCGGTGCATTAGTGCTGGTATGATCGCACCCGTTAGGATTCACCATTTTTATTCCTATATTCCCACATGGGGGTGGGACGTCGTGACATTTACGCCGTGCCTGCGCGTTTACCAAGACACGTTCACTAGTACGCGCGTTTTCATTCGCCAGGTTCCGCAAAAAAATATATAAAATGGTGCAAAAAGATATAATAAGGGGCCAATAGCTATGATTTGTGAGTAAATTTATGTTTTCACCCCTCTAAAATAAAAACTTAAGGGGCTAAATAGCTTAAGGGGTCCGACCTAGCCTTTATGTACGAATCAACTTTAAACTATTATAACTTTTGATTCGTTAGGAGTTACGAAACGAGCGAGTACAATCTGGAAAGCTTGTTCTGAGATGTATGACACCCCGAATCGACAACGTCCATTTGGGTCTTTTTTCGGGGCCAAAATCCATCCTTAAGATCACTTTTTTGGCATTTTTATATTTTAGGTTCGTTTTAAAGAGTGAAATTTTAGGTGTCTACAACTTCCTATATTCTTACATGTGGGTGGGACGCGCGTTTTCTTCCACCAGATTCCGCAACAAAAAATATATATATAAAAAGGGGTGCAACACGAGGACTTCCCAGGTGGTCACCCATCCTAGTACTACTCTCGCCCAAGCACACGCTTAACTTCGGAGTTCTGATGGGATCCGGTGCATTAGTGCTGGTATGATCGCACCCGTTAGGATTCCCCATTTTTATTCCTATATTCCCACATGTGGGAGGGACGTCGTGACATTTACGCCGTGCCTGCGCGTTTACCAAGACACGTTTACTAGTACGCGTGCATTTCTTTCACCAGGTTCCGCAATATATATATATATATATATATATATATATATATATATATATATATATATATATAAGGGGGTGCAACACGAGGACTTCCCAAGGGGTCACCCATCCTAGTACTACTCTCGCCCAAGCACGCTTAACTTCAGAGTTCTGATGGGATCCGGTGCATTAGTGCTGGTATGATCGCACCCGTTTGGATTCCCCATTTTTATTCCTATATTCCCACATGTGGGTGGGACATCGTGACATTTAAGCCATGCCTGCACGTTTACCAAGACACGTTCACTAGTACGAGCGTTTTCATTCGCCAGGTTCCGCAAAAAAATATATAAAAAGGTACAAAAAGATATAATAAGGGGCCAATAGCTATGATTTGTGAGTAAATTTATGTTTTCACCCCTCTAAAATAAAAACTTAAGGGGCTAAATAGCTTAAGGGATCCGACCTAGCCTTTATGTACGAATCAACTTTAAACTATTATAACTTTTGATTCGTTAGGAGTTACGAAACGAGCGAGTACAATCTGGAAAGCTTGTTCTGAGATGTATGACACCCCAAATCGACATCGTCCATTTGGGTCTTTTTTCGGGGCCAAAATCCATCCTTAAGATCACTTTTTTGGCATTTTTATATTTTAGGCTCGTTTTAAAGAGTGAAATTTTAGGTGTCTACAACTTCCTATATTCTTACATGTGGGTGGGACGCGCGTTTTCTTCCACCAGGTTCCGCAACAAAAAAATATATATATAAAAAGGGGTGCAACACGAGGACTTCCCAGGTGGTCACCCATCCTAGTACTACTCTCGCCCAAGCACACGCTTAACTTCGGAGTTCTGATGGGATCCGGTGCATTAGTGCTGGTATGATCGCACCCGTTAGGATTCCCCATTTTTATTCCTATATTCCCACATGTGGGAGGGACGTCGTGACATTTACGCCGTGCCTGCGCGTTTACCAAGACACGTTTACTAGTACGCGTGCATTTCTTTCACCAGGTTCCGCAATATATATATATATATATATATATATATATAAGGGGGTGCAACACGAGGACTTCCCAAGGGGTCACCCATCCTAGTACTACTCTCGCCCAAGCACGCTTAACTTCAGAGTTCTGATGGGATCCGGTGCATTAGTGCTGGTATGATCGCACCCGTTAGGATTCCCCATTTTTATTCCTATATTCCCACATGTGGGTGGGACATCGTGACATTTACGCCGTGCCTGCGCGTTTACCAAGACACGTTCACTAGTACGCGCGTTTTCATTCGCCAGGTTCCGCAAAAAAATATATAAAAAGGTACAAAAAGATATAATAAGGGGCCAATAGCTATGATTTGTGAGTAAATTTATGTTTTCACCCCTCTAAAATAAAAACTTAAGGGGCTAAATAGCTTAAGGATCCGACCTAGCCTTTATGTACGAATCAACTTTAAACTATTATAACTTTTGATTCGTTAGGAGTTACGAAACGAGCGAGTACAATCTGGAAAGCTTGTTCTGAGATGTATGACACCCCAAATTGACATCGTCCATTTGGGTCTTTTTTCGGGGCCAAAATCCATCCTTAAGATCACTTTTTTGGCATTTTTATATTTTAGGCTCGTTTTAAAGAGTGAAATTTTAGGTGTCTACAACTTCCTATATTCTTACATGTGGGTGGGACGCGCGTTTTCTTCCACCAGGTTCCGCAACAAAAAAATATATATATAAAAAGGGGTGCAACACGAGGACTTCCCAGGTGGTCACCCATCCTAGTACTACTCTCGCCCAAGCACACGCTTAACTTCGGAGTTCTGATGGGATCCGGTGCATTAGTGCTGGTATGATCGCACCCGTTAGGATTCCCCATTTTTATTCCTATATTCCCACATGTGGGAGGGACGTCGTGACATTTACGCCGTGCCTGCGCGTTTACCAAGGCACGTTTACTAGTACGCGCGCATTTCTTTCACCAGGTTCCGCAAAATATATATATATATATATATATATATATAAAGCGGTGCAACACGAGGACTTCCCAGGGGGTCACCCATCCTAGTATTACTCTCGCCCAAGCACGCTGAACTTCAGAGTTCTGATGGGATCCGGTGCATTAGTGCTGGTATGATCGCACCCGTTAGGATTCCCCATTTTTATTCCTATATTCCAACATGTGGGTGGGACATCGTGACATTTACGCCGTGCCTGCGCGTTTACCAAGACACGTTCACTAGTACGCGTGAATTCATTCGCCAGGTTCCGCAAAAAAATATATAAAAAGGTACAAAAAGATATAATAAGGGGCCAATAGCTATGATTTGTGAGTAAATTTATGTTTTCACCCCTCTAAAATAAAAACTTAAGGGGCTAAATAGCTTAAGGGGTCCGACCTAGCCTTTATGTACGAATCAACTTTAAACTATTATAACTTTTGATTCGTTAGGAGTTACGAAACGAGCGAGTACAATCTGGAAAGCTTGTTCTGAGATGTATGACACCCCAAATCGACATCGTCCATTTGGGTCTTTTTTCGGGGCCAAAATCCATCCTTAAGATCACCTTTTTGGCATTTTTATATTTTAGGCTCGTTTTAAAGAGTGAAATTTTAGGTGTCTACAACTTCCTATATTCCTACATGTGGGTGGGACGCGCGTTTTCTTCCACCAGGTTCCGCAACAAAAAAATATATATATAAAAAGGGGTGCAACACGAGGACTTCCCAGGTGGTCACCCATCCTAGTACTACTCTCGCCCAAGCACACGCTTAACTTCGGAGTTCTGATGGGATCCGGTGCATTAGTGCTGGTATGATCGCACCCGTTAGGATTCCCCATTTTTATTCCTATATTCCCACATGTGGGAGGGACGTCGTGACAATTTCGCCGTGCCTGCGCGTTTACCAAGACACGTTTACTAGTACGCGCGCATTTCTTTCACCAGGTTCCGCAAAATATATATATAAAAAGGTACAAAAAGATATAATAAGGGGCCAATAGCTATGATTTGTGAGTAAATTTATGTTTTCACCCCTCTAAAATAAAAACTTAATGGGCTAAATAGCTTAAGGAATCCGACCTAGCCTTTATGTACGAATCAACTTTAAACTATTATAACTTTTGATTCGTTAGGAGTTACGAAACGAGCGAGTACAATCTGGAAAGTTTGTTCTGAGATGTATGACATCCCAAATTGACATCGTCCATTTGGGTCTTTTTTCGGGGCCAAAATCCATCCTTAAGATCACCTTTTTGGCATTTTTATATTTTAGGCTCGTTTTAAAGAGTGAAATTTTAGGTGTCTACAACTTCCTATATTCCTACATGTGGGTGGGACGCGCGTTTTCTTCCACCAGGTTCCGCAACAAAAAAATATATATATAAAAAGGGGTGCAACACGAGGACTTCCCAGGGGGTCACCCATCCTAGTACTACTCTCGCCCAAGCACGCTTAACTTCGGAGTTCTGATGGGATCCGGTGCATTAGTGCTGGTATGATCGCACCCGTTAGGATTCTCCATTTTTATTCCTATATTCCCACATGTGGGTGGGACGTCGTGACATTTACGTCGTGCCTGCGCGTTTACCAAGACACGTTCACTAGTACGCGTGCATTTCTTTCACCAGGTTCCGCAAAAAAAAAAAAAAATATATATATATATATATAAAGGGGTGCAACACGAGGACTTCCCAGGGAGTTACCCATCCTAGTACTACTCTCGCCCAAGCACGCTTAACTTCAGAGTTCTGATGGGATCCGGTGCATTAGTGCTGGTATGATCGCACCCGTTGGGATTCCCCATTTTAATTCCTATATTCCCACATGTGGGTGGGACATCGATTCCCAAATGCACAACTCTAAATAATGCAAATTAGAAACTCCTTTCTAATTTCATTCTGCCTTGGCCAAGGACTACTGAGTTGTCATTTATCGAATCGCATAGGATATTCTCATCTTTTACTGGATGTGGTAGATTCTTTGTTGATCATTCACATATCTCCATGTACAACTTATTATACCCAATCATACTCTTTGATATACCCTAAAGGTCTTAAAGGACATGTCAAAGTATAACTCATCATACACAAGATACTATGATGATCTCAAGTCCAAGGATCACTTGTACTACTATAACTAGAGAAATTCCTATTGACAGGCGAGTAAAACTCCATTAGGTATTCCTTAGCGAGCCACGTTCAGTGAACTTATTCTCCAATAAGCACCTACATACTTGCTTTAGTGTCTCCACACAAATGATTATGAGATCAATCATCATCTTCCTAAGAGCAAGCAATGTATGTATTAATCTATCCAAATTCACTAATCCCCCTTTTAGTAATCCAACAATTAGGAACGATTTTAGTTTTAAACTTTCTAAGAATTTAGATCTCATTAGCATAATCATCATCATGATTCTAAAAGCATTGCTCAAAACTATGGGTTTATCACATTTAATATAACAACACCATGTAGATAAAGTAAAATTCCTTTAATACTTTTATTAATAAATGAATAAGATTATAATATATGCTACATCATATCAAATATGATTGGCTTGTGTGCATACTACTTTCAATCTCCCATTTGTACTAAAGTCAATCGCCATGGTATCTAATACCCATCTTCTCTAAGTGACGATCAAACTGTTGTTGGGTTAAAGCTTTAGTAAATGGATCTGCAATATTGTCTTGAGAGTCCACACGCTCTAGGGTGACATCTCCTCTTTCAATGATCTCTCTAATCAAATGAAACTGCCGCAACACGTGTTTAGATTTTTGATGAGACCTAGGTTCTTTAGCCTGCGCAACAGCTCCGGTGTTGTCATAGAATAAAGGTACGACTCCTCTAATGCTAGGAACCACTCCAAGTTCAGTTATGAACTTCTTCATCCAAACAGCTTCCTTTGTAGCTTCACTTGCAGCTATGTACTCTGCCTCTGTCACTGAATCAACAACTGTTTGCTGCTTGGAACTTTTCTAACTCACTGCGCCACCGTTTAAGGTAAACACATACCCTGAAACGAATTTACTGTCATCTTGGTCCGTTTGAAAACTTGAGTCTGTATAGCCCTCTAGTTTTTAATCCAGACCCACCGTAGACAAGAAATACATCCTTAATTCTTCCTAGGTACTTTAGGATATTTTTCACTGCCTTCCAGTGCTCTTCTCTTGGATTCGATTGATATCTACTTATTACACTAAGTGCATAAGCGACATCTGGTCTAGTACATATCATACCGTACATGATAGATCCTATTATTGAAGCATAAGGAATCTTACTCATACGATCTCTCTCCTCAGGTGTCTTTGGGGCCTGTTTCTTGGAGAGATGTATTCCATGGCTCATCGGCATGAGACCTCTCTTGGAATCTTCCATGCTAAACTTCTTTAACATTTTAGCATCGAGTCAATGTACCTTCCTTGGGTCAAGCCAAGCATCCTTTTAGATCTATCTATATAGATCTTTATCCCCAAAAAATAGGATGCCTCACCCAAGTCCTTCATGGAGAAGTGTTTAGATAACCAAATTTTGATCGACTGTAGCATAGGAACATCATTCCCTATCAGTAATATATCATCAACATATAATACAAGGAATGAAACAGCGCTCCCACTAACCTTCTTGTACACACAAGGTTCGTCCTCATTTTTGATAAAATCAAACCGGTTGATTATCTCATCAAAATGGATGTTCCACCTTAGAGAAGCTTGCTTCAATCCATAGATGGATCGTTGTAGCTTACAGACTTGATTTGTTCCAACCTTTGAAACAAAACCATCTGATTGTATCATATATACATTCTCCTCAAGCTTCCCATTGAGGAAGGCCGTTTTCACGTCCATTTGCCAGATTTCGTAGTCATAATAAGCTGCAATTACAAGCAAAATCCGAATGGACTTGAGCATAGCTACTGGTGAGAAGGCTTCATTATAGTCAACTCCTTGTCTTTGTTTGAAATCTTTTGCAGCCAGTTGGGCCTTATAGGTCTCTACCTTGCCGTCTACTTCAGTCTTTCTCTTAAAGACCCATTTATACCCAATAAGCTTAATACCCTTAGGTGGTGAAACCAAAGTCCATACTCGATTTTCATACATGGAGTCCATCTTGGATTTCATGGCTTCTAGCCATTTCTCTGAGTCTTTACTACTCATAGCCTCTTTGTAAGTCAATGGATCATCATCCTCTATGATGCGTACCTCATCATCATCATCTATGATGAATCCATACCTGTCAGGTATCTTCGGTACTCTTCCAGATTTATGAATAGGTTGTGGTACATTAGGTTCTTGCACTTGGTCAGGTACCTGACTTTGATCCGTAGTATTTTGTGGTTCTTGAACTTCTTCAAGATATATCTTACTCCCACTGACCCCTTCAAGGATAAACTCCTTTTCCAAGAAGGCAACATTTTTCACAATAAACATCTTTTGATCAGTAAGATGATAGAAATAATATCCTGATGTTTCTTTAGGGTATCCCACGAATCTACACTTGTCGGATCTAGTCTTCAGCTTATCATGCTCAAACCTTTTGACATAAGCTAGACAACCCCAAGTCTTAACATGCTTAAGATTTGGTTTCGTCCCTGTCCATAACTCATATGGAGTCTTTGGGACGGATTTGGTAGGTACCTTGTTAAGTAGGTATGCAGCTGATTCTAAGGCATAACCTCAAAAGAATACTGGAAGGTCGGTAAAACTCATCATAAAACAAACCATGTCCAACAATGTTCGATTTCTTCTTTCAGATACACCATTCAACTGTGGCGTTCCTGATGGAGTCCATTGTAAGATTATACCATTTTCTTTGAGATAATTGAGAAACTCATTGGTTAAGTATTCTCCTTCTCGATCCGATCGAAGCATCTTAATACTCTTACCAATTTGCTACTCTACTTCACTTTTGAATTCTTTGAACTTTTCAAACGATTCAGATTTGTATTTCATTAAATATACATATCCAAATCTAGAATAATCATCAGTAAAGGTAATAAAATAAGAATACCCTCCTCGTGCATTCGTTGTCAGAGGTCCACATACGTCTGTGTGTACCAACGCTAACAACTTTGTAACTCTTTCTCCTTTTCCACTAAACGGAGATTTAGTCATCTTACCTATGAGATAAGATTCACAAGTTGGATATAATTCGAAATCAGATAGCTCTAAAAGCCCCTCTTTATGCAACTTGGTTAATCTTGTTTCATTGATATGACCGAGTCTACAGTCTCATCTGAAATCCAAAGACCTGTTGCGGCAATTTTATTTGATTAGAGAGATCATTGAAAGAAGAGACGTCATCCTGGAGCGTGTGGACTCTCAAGACAACATTTCAGATCCATTTACTAAAGCTTTAACACAACAGCAGTTTGATCATCACTTAGAGAAGATGGGTGTAAGATACCATGGCGATTGACTTTAGTGCAAGTGGGAGATTAAAAGTAGTATGCACACAAGCCAGTCATATTTGATATGATGTAGCATATACTTTATAATCTTATTCGTTTATTAATAAAAATATTAAAGGCATTTTACTTTATCTAGATTGTGTTGTTATTTAATATGTGATAAACCCATAGTTTTAAACAATGCTTTTAGAATCATGATGATGATCATGCTAATGAGATCTAAATTCTTAGAAAGCTTAAAACTAAAATCGTTCCTAATCGTTGGATTACTAAAAGAGGGATTAGTGAATCCTAATAGATTAGTACATACGTTAGTTGCTCTTAGGAAGAGGATGATTGATCTCATAATCATTTGTGTGAAGACACTAAAGCAAGTATGTAGGTACTTATTGGAGAATAAGTTCACTGAACGTGGCTCGCTAAGGAATACCTAATGGAGTTTTACTCGGCTGTCAATAGGAATTCCTCTAGTGATAGTAGTACAAGTGATCCTTGGAATTGAGATCATCATAGTATCTTGTGTATGATAAGTTATACTTTGAACAAACTAAGAAAAAAAAAGATGATGTTAATTATACCTTTATGTGGCACTGTAGACTCGGTCATATCAATGAAACAAGATTAACCAAGTTGCATAAAGATGGGCTTTTAGAGCTATCTGATTTCGAATTATATCTAACTTGTGAATCTTGTCTCATGGGTAAGATGACTAAATCTCCGTTTAGTGGAAAAGGAGAAAGAGTTATAGAGTTGTTAGCGTTGGTACACACAGACGTATGTGGACGTATGACAACGAATGCACGAGGAGGGTATTCTTATTTTATTACCTTTACTGATGATCATTCTATATTTGGATATGTGTATTTAATGAAATACAAATCTGAATCGTTTGAAAAGTTCAAAGAATTCAGAAGTGAAGTAGAGTAGCAATTGGTAAGAGTATTAAGATGCTTCGATCGGATCGAAGAGGAGAATACTTAACCAATGAGTTTCTCAATTATCTCAAAGAAAATAGTATAATCTCACAATGGACTCCATTAGGGACGCCACAGTTGAATGGTGTATTTGAAAGGAGAAATCGAACATTATTGAATGGTGTATTTGAAAGGAGAAATTGAATGTGTATATAGAAGAAATATATATATTTGTTTTAATAAAATGAGAAGGTGATGTGTTACATATAAATGTAACATGTTAATGTAGTATGATTGTGAATTTTGTAGATTAAAATGTTTATCGAATAAACATTCGATGGAAATTATTGTAGAATAATTTAATTAAGCGTGTTAATATTAAGTAAATCGATGATAAACAATTTTAGTATTAGTGCGTATTTTATTACGCGAGTAATATTCTAATTTAATTTAATAATTAAATTAGAGGAATAATGATTTATTAAATGAATTTATAACTATAATTGACTAATTGGAGTTTATAAATTTTGTTAGTAAGATTTAATTAGATTTATTAATATAATAAGTTTAATTAAATCAAGTGTAACATATGTACCATATAATAGAAGAAATATTAAAATAAAGAAAAAAATGAGATTTTTGAGGAAGAACCAAACATAGCCTTATGGCCTTTGGTTTTCTTAACTGATGAAACAAAAGGTCGTAAGTTTCATCAGATGGTTTTGTGAGCCAAACCATAGAGCAGAGAAATAAAGAGGGATTGAGAGAAGAAATTCTCTGTGAAAACTGAAGAAGAGAAATTCTGGAAATCAAGGAGAATCAAGCACATTTTAATCATTTTTTTTAGTTTAAGAAGTATTCAAGAGGTAAGAAGAACTCTAAAACTTTTATTTTTTCATTCTTTGAGTTCACTATGAATTCTGATGTTTTTATTTGATAATGGTTAGGGATATATATGTGTTATTGGGTGATTATAATCTATTAAGAACCATCCATAGAGGATTTTGAAGCAAGTAATTGGTGTTTATATTGTAAATATGAAGAATTAGGTTTTTGGTTTATTGTAAGTATTTTATGGTCTGTTTTGGGTGAAAATTAGTTGTGAACGCATGGTTGACATTGTAAATTAATAGTTGGGTGTTGTTATACCTTGAGAAACGAAAACAATGCAAAAAAAATGAACCAAATTGGTTAAGAAACGAATCCGTAGTGAGTGATTGCGCTAAGTTTGTAAAAGTTTATAAAACTAGCATGAATGTTGATATTTGAGCCTTTAAAATTGGTTGTTTAAGTTGTTTAAGATATTAGAATCATTATATACATGTTGGATATTGATTCTACAAAGATTATAATATTTGGGTATGTCTAAATTGTTGTTAAAATGAAGAAATTGAGAAATTTTGGTCTGGAATTGCACTGATTCGCGAACTGCAGAATCTGGAATCCAAGAGTCTCGCCCCGGTGAGCTCACTAAGTTAATTTCCTCATCGCGACGAAGTCTCGCCCCGGCGAGCTCACTGAACTATATTTTCTCGCCCCGGCGAGAGTTTTGTGTAGTAATTTTCTCGCCCCGGCGGGAATTGCTGAAAATGAAAATTTTCTTGCTTTTAATTCTTTTTCTTTTGGTCATGCTATGTTACCCTATACAAGATTTACTTATAAACATTATACATCTAATGTTAAGCAAAGTTTAAGACTTAACTAAAGGTTAAGTGTCGATTAAAGTGAAACGTAATAAAATGAAGGATTATGAAATGTTAAGTAGAATTAATACTAAGTATTACTACGTGGCTAATAAATGATGTACATGATTATATATATCGTGTAGGATACATGAAGTGCAGATAAATATAAGCTGGTAATCTACAAACCAGGCAAGTCTTTCAGTTCCTATTTGTTATGTGAACTAAATGATTAACTGTTTAAATCTATGATGTATACAACATGATGTATTTTATATATGTTGTAAGTATGAAACAACAAAGTCAAAATATGACTACGTTCGTTGAATAGAGAATGTTGATTGAGTTATGAAACTTAATCTCTATTTGTTATGTGTTGATCATTATGTATGACATGTTTAGCCCAATGTTTATGATTTAAATAATGAGCATGTTATCTATGTGCTATATGATGCATGCAAACTGTTAGATTTTGCTGAGCTGTCGCGCTCATTCTTGCAAATAACCACTTTTGCAGGTTAAAGATACAAGGTAAAGTTAAGTGCTGCTTGAATGGCATGATTCAGATGTAATGCATGCAGATTAATTGCTTTAGCTTAAATTAATGTTTTAAATCCAGGATTAAGGTTCTGAATAATGTATTTGATGATGGATTAAATGTAACAGATGTTGAGTTGTAAAATCTATATTGACTTATAATTTAATTTTATCTGATGTATAAAGGGTATTGAATCTAGAAGTTTTATTTTTATTATAACTCTGATGAAGCGAATCATTAAGTAAATATGATTCTAGATTATGTAAATGTTTAAAGGTTATGATTCAGGGAAAGCAAAGAAAGAAAACTGAAAAGTTTAAAATTGTTCCGCATTTTATTAAATTTAACATTGAATAATGTTGTAAAGTCAGAATGAGGATGTATTGTTAACGACCAATGTGGAGAGTTGAAGTGTATGAATTTGGGGTCGTTACAGTTGGTATCAGAGCTGATAGGTTAGAAACCTTAGGTACGAGTACCTTAGGCTATAACCTTAGAGAAAAGAGGTGAAGATGATAGAGTTAAAAGAATAATAAGTTAAGTATGATTATGGTACAATCGTACTCTTTAATGGTTGATGTATGGTATATGGGCTAAACAATTCCTTCAGAGAGCGGAGGTTAATACGAATTAGCAACCGATCTAACTCGCTGTGAGAGACAGTGTAGACGAGACGGGAACTAGTTTGTTGGTTATTTGTGGGAAACCACTCAGGTGCTGTACTGAACACTGTTAGAGACTCGATGTGTATCAAGTATAGAAGTATGGATGCGTATGATTAAGAAGTGATTCTTTTATATAGGTAGATGCTTGAGATGAGTGAAGATTTAGAAACGTTACAAGAAAAAGATGCGAATGACGCGAAGTAAACTCGAATAAAATATGGAATAATATGAATGAAGTTAGAGATTCTTAAAGGAAGAATTAATATATAAACAAGAAGATTCAAAGAAGAATCTTGAAGAGTTATGAAAGATGAGAATCAGGAGTTACCTGACTCCAATAATAAAGATAGTGTTAATAAATAGACGATGTCTATAAGATGAGAATGATATAATGATAAGGATGAACTCATATAGAGTTTAGAGAATTCATGTGAGACAAGATTATGATAAAATGATTAGGTTCAAAGAAGGACCTGAAGAGCTAAAAGAACAGGGAACACCTGAGTTGATTAATCATAAGATAACGTGATTAAAAAGAGAAGAATAAAGAAGATCGTAGAATGAGACGATCATGAGATAAGAAAGAATCGTAAGAAGAATTGATGATGGAATGAGATCACGAAGTGATCTGCTAAAGTTGTAAAATGTCAAAGGATCTTAAATGATTGAATAGTTGTAGCATGATGCTATAAAAAGATGGTACTATGAAATAGTACGAGGTACACTTACGAGGAGTTATGGATGATGAAATACGAGAAATTTGTATCAAGCAAAGAGTTAAGTTAAGAGCAAGATGAAATTAGGCGAGATTTCAATTGAGGACTCATGTTAGTGGCTGAGTTGTGCGATTCCTGGTATGGGACGGGAATTTCTGCTTGGTTTGAAAACTACTTAGCTTCCTATATTAATATAGTGGGTGAGTTGAACAAATCCTGGTATGGGACGAGATTTGTCCATGGTTTAACAACCGCTCAGCTTCCTATATTGATTAGTGGTCGAGTTAGTTCGACAACCACTTAGCTTTCTATATTGATAGTCATTGAAATGTTGGTGTCGCACTATCGATATGCATATGACAAGAAGGTGATTCTTTTCTCATATTTATATTTGATAGTTAGAGAATATTTAAGATTAGGTACGGTTTTTAAAACTCATACTTATGGTAGGATCGTAACTCATAATCGTATGGTGGAACCCCTCAGCGAATGGATGATTTTGGTCTGACTAAGATAAGTTCCTAAACCCATATGATTGTGGTAAGTTCCTGAACTTCCAAAGTATGGTAAGTTTGATGAACTATATTGGGTATAGAAAAGTTATGCTATAGATAGCATTGATGATATTGAAGAATAATAGAATGATTGAGTAATGAAGCAATGGAGTAAAGATTGAAGTTGATGGAGAGAAATGGATATTCCAAATCTTCCAGCTATACTAGATTTTCGAAATTTATTGTCATCGTGCTGATATTTGCAATTTTGTATTCTTAAAAGTATATTTGGTCAATATTTGAACCAATAAGTTTTAAAAAGGTGTTATTGTTTGTACGTCTATGCTAATTGTTTCAGCTAGACAAAAATGATTTGAAATTATCAAAATGTATTTTGAACGATGGAGTCATCACTGCAACTGAACCTAGTGTTGGATGTGATCGAAGGATCGTCAGCCCACTATGGTATGATGTAGTATGACAAAGTCCTAATATGACGGCATCCTCAACGTACTATTAAGATGGTACGGTATCATGACGTCATAAAAGAATTTTATTTTTTTCTGTCAAGTTATGAAAAGATATGCCAATTGAGTTGGCTAAAAATGTTTTGACTAATATCCGAATTGTTGTTCAAGGTCTATGCCAATTGATTCGGCTAGATAACTATTGAAAGATGTTTATGAAGTTCAAGAATTTTTTGAGATTTTATGTCAAACCAGTTTATTCTGGTACGAAATTTGTATTAAGTCTGAGGTGAACCAACCCTATAATGGGGATACGCAATAGCGTTAATATGTGTGTGCACAATACATAGTACGAAGGGCTGATCACCTGGAGTACGAGAAGAGATGGTCCATAGTCTTTTGACTGTTAAAGGTTACAGCAGAAATATCTGTTAACCTAGGACAAGGTTCAAGTCGTTACGACTCCTCAACATGATATTGAAAGTTTTTGAATGAATCTTTTAAATTCCTGAATTATTCATACTGCTTCCCCATTATTGAACAATTGTGGAAGATTCCTATTCTTTTGAAAGGTGGAAGAGGAAAGGAGGATATTCCTTAAAAAGGGGTATGTGACGTGGTGATGAGTAAGTTAAACAAACTATAATAAATCCAAGAAAGGAATGAAATTCCAGAAAGGGAAAAGATAAATTTAGTTGATGATGACTAATGATGAGAAATTTTGGAAGAGAAAGATATGAAGAATGTGATGACCTTAGAAATATCTCTAGAGAAAGAACTTGGTTATGGAACCCAATGAATAAGTAGAGATTAGCGTAAAGTCCATTTCGATAAATGGAAGGAACGAATATTAGTAAATTAAAATTTCGAGGACGAAATTTTTAGAAGAAGAGGTGAATGTGATATCCCAAGTATTTGTACGATGCTAAATCAAGATATTTTATGATTACAACGAGTGTGATATGCAATGATTCTTAGAAAAAGAAATGAATGCGTTTAAGGGTTAAAGAATATATAACACTTGAAGTGTTCCATGTTTAAGTGAAGGTGATGAAATAAAACCTACACTAAGGTGATGCGTTGAAGTTATTCAACAATAATTGTGAAAGAGATTTAGTGAAAACCGAGTAAGGGAGGTTTCGTTGATTCTGAGGACGGAATCCTTATAAGGAGGGAAGGATGTGACTACCCGGATTTTTAAAGAGTTATTAAATAAGAATTTGGCGAATAAAATTCTTATTATGAGATGTTTTGAGTTTGAGTATGTGTATATATGTGATTTATATATATGTTATATTATATGTGATTTGATGTGAAGAAATTGAATGTGTATATAGAAGAAATATATATATTTGTTTTAATAAAATGAGAAGGTGATGTGTTACATATAAATGTAACATGTTAATGTAGTATGATTGTGAATTTTGTAGATTAAAATGTTTATCGAATAAACATTCGATGGAAATTATTGTAGAATAATTTAATTAAGCGTGTTAATATTAAGTAAATCGATGATAAATAATTTTAGTATTAGTGCGTATTTTATTACGCGAGTAATATTCTAATTTAATTTAATAATTAAATTAGAGGAATAATGATTTATTAAATGAATTTATAACTATAATTGACTAATTGGAGTTTATAAATTTTGTTAGTAAGATTTAATTAGATTTATTAATATAATAAGTTTAATTAAATCAAGTGTGACATATGTACCATATAATAGAAGAAATATTAAAATAAAGAGAAAATAAATTTTTTGAGGAAGAACCAAACATGGCCTTATGGCCTTTGGTTTTCTTAACTGATGAAACAAAAGGTCGTAAGTTTCATCAGATGGTTTTGTGAGCCAAACCATAGAGCAGAGAAATAGAGAGGGATTGAGAGAAGAAATTCTCTATGAAATCTGAAGAAGAGAAATTCTAGAAATCAAGGAGGAATCAAGCACATTTTAATCATTTTTTTTGAGTTTAAGAAGTATTCAAGAGGTAAGAAGAACTCTAAAACTTTTATTTTTTTCATTCTTTGAGTTCACTATAAATTCTGCTGTTTTTATTTGATAAGGGTTAGGGATATATATGTGTTATTGGGTGATTATAATCTGTTAAGAACCATCCATAGAGGATTTTGAAGCAAGTAATTGGTGTTTATATTGTAAATATGAAGAATTAGGTTTTTGGTTTATTGTAAGTATTTTATGGTCTGTTTTGGGTGAAAATTAGTTGTGAACGCATGGTTGAAATTATAAATTAATAGTTGGGTGTTGTTATACCTTGAGAAACGAAAACAATGCAAAAAGAATGAACCAAATTGGTTGAGAAACGAATTCGTAGCGATTGATTGCGCTAAGTTTGTAAAAGTTTATAAAACGAGCATGAATGTTGATATTTGAGTCTTTAAAATTGGTTGTTTAAGTTGTTTAAGATATTAGAATCATTGTATACATGTTGGATATTGATTCTACAAAGATTATAATATTTGGGTATGTCTAAATTGTTGTTAAAATGAAGAAATTGGGAAATTTTGGTCTAGAATTGCACTGATTCGCGAACTGCAGAATCTGGAATCCAAGAGTCTCGCCCCGGCGAGGTCACTAAGCTAATTTTCTCGTCGCGGCGAAGTCTCGCCCCGACGAGCTCACTAAACTATATTTTCTCGCCCCGACGAGATCTCGCCCCTGCGAGAGTTTTGTGTAGTAATTTTCTCGCCCCGACGGGAATTGCTGAAAATGAAAATTTTCTTATTTTTAATTCTTTTTCTTTTGGTCATGCTATGTTACCCTATACAAGATTTACTTATAAACATTATACATCTAATGTTAAGCAAAGTTTAAGACTTAACTAAAGGTTAAGTGTCGATTAAAGTGGAACGTAATAAAATGAAGGATTATGAAATGTTAAGTAGAATTAATACTAAGTATTGCTACGTGGCTAATAAATGATGTACATGATTATATATATCGTGTAGGATACATGAAGTGCAGATAAATATAAGCTGGTAATCTACAAACCAGGCAAGTCTTTCAGTTCCTATTTGTTATGTGAACTAAATGATTAACTGTTTAAATCTATGATGTATACAACATGATGTATTTTATATATGTTGCAACTATGAAACGACAAAGTCAAAATATGACTACGTTCGTTGAATAGAGAATGTTGATTAAGCTATGGAACTCAATCTCTATTTGTTACGTGTTGATCATTATGTATGACATGTTTAGCCCAATGTTTATGATTTAAATAATGAGCATGTTATCTATGTGCTATGTGATGCATACAAACTGTTAGATTTTGCTGAGCTGTCGAGCTCATTCTTGCAAATAACTACTTTTGCAGGTTAAAGATACAAGGTAAAATTAAGTGCTACTTGTGTAATGCCCGAGAATTTTTTTTTAAACCTCGTTACCAATTAATTATGAGATATAATTTTTATGGATAATTGTACGGGCTTAATTAGACCTATGTGCGTATTATTATTTAATTGTATAACTATACGATTTAATTGTTAGCGTTAAAGGGGTTCACTAAAGGTCCGAATAAATTGGCGGTTCAACCTTAAGGTTGAATGACAAGGAAATTGGGGAAAAGGTTAAACAATTAATTACATTTAACTATGGTATTGAATTCAAGTTATTGAACTTAAATAATTAGAATGTGGGTTTTTATCGTCTAAGTGAGTATTTAAAACAGTTAAATAATTATACTAATTATTTAATTGTAATACCAGAATTATAATTTTATTTTAAACTTAAGTTAATAATCCATCAAGGGTGATTAATTTTGAAGTAAAGAGTTATAGAGTCCGATTATGTCAAATTGGGTTCACTAATTGATGGAATAATTTCAACTGGGCCACTGTTACTTTTGGGCCCATTTTCCTTTCTTTTCGGATGGGTTAAGTAATTGGGACTGAGGGAGGTTTTTTTTTTCCATTCCTTAGCCAGCTGAGGGATAGGAACTCGGTCACTTTGATAAGCCCAAATCGGGTGATTAAGTAAATTAGCAAAGCTAGGCAAGGGAGGGTCTCAAACCAGACTAATCATACAAGGGGCTAGGGCATGCGGCTTCTAGCCGATCGAATTAGGGGAGGTACGGGACTGAGAAGCTCAGACTGCCGGTAAGGGCGACTGACCTCTCACCTGCTACGCCGGATTGAACTGCAGGAAGGATGGATAGGGTATGGGTACCGGCCTATTCCCCTGTTCGGTTGGGTTATGGGAGCGGCAGGAACTGTTAAGGTATGGGCGGGGGAAGGGTTGTGCCGAATTTCATCATCACCCCTTCACTACTGCGAATTGACACCACGTGGGTGTAGTACCGAGCTAGGGTCAAGGGTCTCTATATAAATAGAGCCCTGTTTCAGGGGCAAGCGATATGTCTTGGGGAAATCCGAAACCGAGGGTGAGAAGGTTATAGTGAAAGAGAGAAATAGCGCGGAAGCCATTAATAGGTGCGATCCCAGTTCGGAGGTGTTGACGGTAGGACGAATGCCCTCTAATTTCGTCGTCTATTTCGGGAGGAGAAGGAGGACAACAACTAGGAATCAACCTCGACACAACCCAACGATAAGGTATAAATTGGTCCTGTTGGTTAAACCCAGTAGCTGTGATAGGATTTTCTTTTCTTTCTGTGATTGGTATGATGTTATTCGTTGGGAGGAATCGCGTAAGGTTCCGGCGGCATGTGGCTGCGTCTGTATTATTAGTGAGGAATCTTAGTATGCCCACCATGTGTTTGTTGTAATACCTGAACGAGACTGTTCTTCATTTGGTATTAATTGTTCTGTCAACAACATGGTTTATATAAAAATCAAACTTGGTTTATTATATGATAGTATCTTGGTTGTTCACAGGAACTGAAACAAGTGTTACATGCATATCATTTGTTAATCGAGGCTTGTTGTATGAGTCTTGGCTGTGAGTATTGTCTGTGTAACGTGGGCAGTAGCAATGCCTTAGGCAGTTTGGAGCGGTGAAGGCTGAGCAACGGCCAGCCGTTGGTCCTTGGCATGGCTCTGATAAGCTAATGTTGGTTAACGTTTAAATATGATAAGTGGTAACATATTATCAAAAGGGGTAAATAAAATCGATTAACTGTTAAATTATTATTACAAGCTTAATAATAATAGCCAAGTTCTAAGATGCTATTAACAAAATTTTGAGAACATTAATGGGTAATTAGAGTATCATACGTAACAATGTTCACCATATTTTGAGTACCTTTAGAATGGAATAAATAACGGACTAGTTTTATGTATTGATGACAATTAAGAATAAAGTCTATTTAATTATTTTCTTATTTGCGTAAAATAATAAATAAAGGTATTGAATGATTTTCATCTATTTAGTATTAAATAAATGACCAAGTGATTTCACCTAATTAATATTAGGTAACAATTAATGATAAAATGAGAGTAAGAATGAAGATCATTATTACTTAGTGCTAGATAATGGTTAAAGGCTAATGATTTAATTACTTGTTATTTAATTGATAAATTAAATAATAAGTAACCATAACTAATTGTTAATTTCCTTTAAAAATAGTGCAAGACAATTACCATCTGAGTGATATTAGATGGTAAGTAAAAGGGGTTTAAGTTAATAAATTAATTATTTATTATTTAACACTAAATAATGAATAAGGATCATAATTAAGTAATTATTATATTATTAATATTAATTAATAATTAAGTATAAGTAAAGTTAATAAATTAACTATTTATTATTTAATTAAGGTTAAATAATAAATAAGGGGAAATAATTATTTGATTACGGTTTAATTAAAATTGAATAGTAATTAAGTACAAATAAAACTAAATAAATTATTAATTTTTATTTAGTTACGATTAAATAATAACACACTAATAAATTAATTATTTATTTTTATAAATAAGGATTATTAACTAATAATTAAAGACAAGTAAGATTAATAATTGAATATTCAAATAATAAGTAAATATGATTAGCTATCTTTTACTATTAAATGATAACTAAAGGGCATTAATTAATTTCTATTGAGCTAATGTTAAATAGTAATTGAATGTTGATAGGAATAGTAGAGTAATGTTAATTATTGGTAAGTGTTCATCACCGAAGGGAAACATCGTTAGCTAATTAATTCATCAGCCTAAAAATCAATTAAGTGTCTTATAGGATTGAGGATGTTCTATTAACTTATGTGTTACGTGATTCGTCTAATTGCTAAATAAATAGCATAAGTGAGTATACCGATATACAAATATGCAATACTAATTGGTAGATCGACTTTATCAATGTTAGGTCCTTCAAGTCCGAATAGATAAAGCTAGAATTAATTGTAGCTGAGCAGACATGCAAGTCCCCTTCTCCTGAAACTTTACCCTATGAAACTTTCCTTAATCCTACTCAATTATATTCGAGCAGGCTACTATTGTATTGTAGCATGAAATTTTATTTCCAAGAATGCTTAAGTGGTTTAATCAAATTAAAATTAATCCACATCGATATTATTGACACTCGTACTCGGTGCACTTAAACTCGTACAGTCTTGGATTTGTACATTTATTAAAGTTCCGTAATTCACGAACTATTTAAGATTGAGTTTGGGCCCTTGTTCGGTCAGGAAAATATATGAGAATTTATAAAAGCTATCCAGACCAATCAATTGTATGGATACTTAGACTGAAATGAACATCCCTTTTATTATAGGGAGTACCCCATGTATCTAATATAAGGTACAAACATCAGAGTTGAATGTTATGCATATACATAGCGTACGCGAGGCTGATCCCCTCAAGTACATATTCTGTAGCCAGTAACCAAGGGGTCAACCAGCTATTGACTCCCTTGGAAGTTTATTGTTCAAAGTCTACCTGACTATCAATTGTCCTAAAAGCAATTATTGTTCTTGTTTCCGATATTCATATTATTGAATCCTCTCTCTATATTCCGTTCATCATGATATATTCTTTATTATTGTATTTAAACTTGTTGAGCAAACTAGTTGCTCATCCTTGCTATATCATGACATTCATTGCAGCTAAACCCGAGACTTCAGGGAAGGGCAAGGAAAAGATGAAGTGATAGGCTTCACGTAGATGGCTTTACTTTATGTATAGTTTAAATTTCTATTAATGTAATTTGAACCTTGATTACTATTTAGGATATGCTTTTGTGTTATGCATTAAGGTTATTGTATCTTGGGACTAGTAACACCTTTTGAATGAACAACATATGTTTGTATATTCCGCATTTAGTTATTTTATATTGTTGGAGGTGAGTGTTTGTATTGGAACGTGATGACCAAATCCGGGTAGTTGGAGACCCGAATTTGAGGGCGTCACAGGTTGGTATCAAAGCTGTAGGTTATAAACGTTAGGATCGTGAAACCTAGGTTATGACCTTAGTTTTAAACTCGTATTGAGTACGCTAGGATGTGAATCGAGGAGATTTGGGTGATGGTCATGTCTGGGGGTGGATTGTGGAAATCTGCCTAGCCGAGTTGTACATGATAAAATATCATTTCATTTTATCAATGATCATATTTTATTGTGATACTGACATCTGGTTATTTGTTGTCTCTGTCTGTGGCTGTAGGATGCCTGACATAGGAATGCCCAGTCCTGCTGGAGAGGTGGAGTTCACAGACATTCGTGTGGACACAGTAGGTTTAGTCGAGGTGCAGCCAAGTGAGCCAGAGATGGACACTGGGGATGAGGCTACGGCCGAATATGGTTCTGAGGAGGAGCCGGTTACTGGGAGAGTGCTGAGACAGTCAAGTGATGGCGGGGAAGATCCAGTGATAGAGGATGATAAGCCACCTGCGTATGCAGACGGCATGGGCACTACTGCTGATGATATCATTGAAGGGCTGTCAAGTAGAAATGAGGAGCTCGAGAATCGGGTAGCCTATTTGGAGGAACAGAACCAAACCCATCAGGTCATGGAAGACTAGTATAAAGAGTTAGCGTATCAGCTAGAGAATGAGTTGGAAGTGTTGAAGGTACAACTACAGGGGTATGAGGCCTCAGCACAGCAGATCGGACCACTACTACATCAGTTGGTGGCCAGGAATGCCGAGCTGAGAGAGAAGTTGGAGTGGAAGGCAGTGGAGTTAGCCGAGCTAAGGGCCAAGCATGAGGCTACGAAGTTCGAGTTCAATCTAGAGATTGCTGAAAAGATTCGGGTTAGAGACATCTGGGTCAGAGCAACGAGGAGAGTTGATCAGCTGGAGGACAAGTTGGAGGCAGGAGCTGTAAGGATAGAGACCTTGGGGTTAGCTCTGGACGCAGCCTATAGGAGGCCTCGTACTGAGATAGGAGAATCTAGTCGCTCGGTTCGTCGTCGGTTCATGGGTGGAATGTTTTCCTCAAATCAGCAGGAGCAGGTTCGCCACGACATGTAGTGACGTGTTAGTTTGGGTGTCTTGTCATGGTTATAGGTGTAGTAAGTCCCACTTTTTGTTATAATAGGGACATAGTCGTGTTGTAAACCCCTATATTTTGTAACATGCTTGGGGTAGCAGTTAAACCCCGACTTCCGTTTTGCTGGAGGGGTGGAAAGTTAGTATTCCCCACTTTTTGTTTTAGGAGATGGTTAGTGTTCGATAGGACATGCCATTGCGCATTTATAGAAGTATGCCACAGGTTGAGTCCGGTTGTATCAGATAGTGGTATATGAATATAAATGCAGTTGTTTTATTTAAATCAAATGTGTTGATAGATGTTTTTACTCTTAATTGCTGACTTCAATGACATGTTGCGTAAAACGTAAAAACTATAAGTAAAAGTCACGGTTTTCCTTTATCAGATCATGCCGCCGAGAAGACGACCGCGTAACCAACGGGTTGAGGAGTCAGAAAGTGAGGTTGCGGATCAACCCAATCCAATAAGAGTGTTCGCAGAGATGCTGGCAGAAGCCATGCAAGCGAGACCGCCACCTGTAGGGACCCAACCAGCACCCCAGCCAGCGCATCATTTGGCCAACTTTAAGGATTTCAAACTGGTTGGACCACCCGAGTTCAAGGGAACTCTCAACCCAATAGAAGCACAGACTTGGGTCGAAGAAATAGAGAAGGTCTTTGAGGTCGCGCGGGTGGCCGAGGAACAGAAAACCGGATTTGCCACTTTCATGATGAAGGGCAAAGCTAACTATTAGTGGAAGGCCAATAAGGGACGAGCAGGCGAGGGAGTCATTTCATGGGACAGATTTAAAGAGCTATTCTTCGAAAATTATTTTTCGGAGAATACGCAGCAGGACATGGAGGTTAAGTTTCTGGAATTGAAACAAGGGAGTATGACTGTCGCAGAGTACGCGACAAAATTCAATGAGTTGGCCCGATTTGCTCCACATCAGGTGGACACAGAGGCCAGGAAGGCAAGAAGATTTGAATTGGGATTGAAGCCATGGGTGCAGAAGTCAGTCGCGATATTGAAGATTAAGAACTTCTCGGAACTGCTGGAGAGGGCTATCATTACGGAAGGAGGCAATGAAGCGGTGGCACGATTCAACCAAGACAGAAAGAAAGGTCAGGAAGTAACCAAAGCAAGGAGCAGCGGAGGCAACAACCCCAATAAGCGTAAATGGAATGAAAGCCAATCGTCCGGGGGCAATAAATCCGGAGGAGAGGCTAAGAAAAGTGGGAAATGCAGCAACTGCGGGAAGAATCACTCGGGGGAGTGCATGCAGGGGAGGAGCGTTTGTTACCGTTGTGGACAACCGGGGCACATGGCTCCTCAGTGTCCGAACAAACAGAAAGGAGGATGTTTCTCTTGTGGAGCACCCGACCACCAGATCAAGGATTGTCTGAAGAGGAAAGGCGATGTGGGGAGTGGCAACAGAAATAACAACAACAGTAGCAGCAATAACAATCGGCTGAGCTACGGGCAACCAGCCAGTCAAGCCAACAGGCCAACGGCACGCACGTTCAACATGACCGTTCAGGATGCGGTGGAGTCTAAGGACGTGGTGTCAGGTATCATCCCAATCAATGATATAAATGCATATGTGTTATTCGATTCGGGGGCTACCTGCTCTTTTGTTTCCGAAGAATTTGCTAACTAGTTAAATTTACCGCGCGAAAAGTTAGAACACCCTATGCGTGTAGAAGTAGCAAACAAGGAAATTATCCCCATAGAATGCATTCATAGGAACTGTTGTGCCGAATTGTGAGGATTTAAGCTCAATGTGGATCTGATACCGATTCGTTTGGGGAAGTCTGATGTAGTCCTTGGAATGGATTGGCTATCAATGCACGGAGCAGTTATTGACTATAAGGAGAAGTGTGTACACCTGAAGGCTCCTAATAAGTCAAAGGTGGTATTTTATGGTAGTAAATCACCGAGACAATCTTGTTGTCTGACTATGATGCAAACAAAGAGATTACTTAAGAAAGGTTGCGTATGTTATTTGGCTCACGTGGTTAATACTCGACAAGTCGAGGGTGAACTGAGTCAAATACCAATTGTGAGGGAATTCACTGATATCTTCCCAGATGAGATTTCGGGACTGCCGCCGGACAGAGAAATAGAGTTCGTAATCGACCTGGTACCAGGAACCGCACCAATATCTAAGCCGCCTTATCGAATGGCACCTGTAGAAATGAAGGAGTTGATGGTTCAACTGGAGGAACTGTTAGACAAGGGTTACATCAGACCGAGCGTGTCACCATGGGGAGCGCCAGTCCTGTTCGTAAAGAAGAAGGACGATTCGATGAGGCTTTGTATCGACTATCGTGAGTTAAACAAAGTTACGATTAAGAATAGGTATCCGTTACCAAGAATTGACGATCTGTTTGATCAACTCAAGGGAGCAAAATACTTTTCCAAGATTGATTTAAGAACGGGCTATCATCAACTGAAGGTGAGGCAGGAAGATATCCCGAAGACGGCATTCAGAACTCGTCATGGGCATTTCGAGTTTTTGGTAATGTCATTTGGGTTAACGAATGCACCAGCGGCATTCATGGATATGATGAACAGAGTGTTCAAGCAGTACTTGGACAAGTTCGTAGTCGTATTCATCGATGACATCTTGGTGTATTCCGAGACAGAGGAGGAGCATGCCGAACATTTAAATATTGTATTGGAAGCTCTCAGAAGGGAGGAGTTGTATGCGAAGTTTTCTAAGTGTGAGTTTTGGTTTCAGTGGGTATAATTTCTAGGTTACGTCATCGATAAAAATGGTGTGTCGGTGGACCCAGCAAAAGTAGAAGCGGTTATCAATTGGGAACAACCGAAGACGCCAACAGAGATCAGGAGTTTCTTGGGATTAGTGGGATACTATCGGAGATTCATACAGGATTTTTCAAAGATAGCATCGCCATTGACCAATCTCACCAGAAAAGCAGTTAAGTTCGTTTGGACGAAGAAATATGAGGAAGTTTTATGGAGCTGAAAAAGAGACTTAGTCAAGCACCGGTGTTGGCTTTACCAGACAACACTGGAGGGTTCATAGTGTATAGCGATGCGTCACATAAAGGTCTTGGCTCTGTGCTGATGCAGCACGACAAGGTCATTGCGTACGCGTCACGTCAGCTGAAGGACTATGAGAAGGGTTACCCGACTCATGACCTTGAGTTAGCCGCGGTAGTTTTCGCCTTGAAGATTTGGAGGCACTACCTATACGGAGAGAAGTGCGAGATATACACAGATCACAAAAGTCTAAAATATATCTTCACTCAGAAGGAACTGAACATGAGGCAGCGCCGATGGTTAGAATTGATCAAAGATTACGACTGTGAGATTCTGTACCATCCAGGCAAAGCAAATGTAGTAGCTGATGCCTTAAGCAGGAAAAGCAAAGCAAAATTGATGAAGCTGATAACTCAGGAGGAGTTGAGAAAGGACCTTGAACGTCTGGAATTGGAAGTTAAGTATCCGATGGAGACGGACGGAAAATTGTTTACTGTGACAGCAGGTCCGACTTTACTGGATAAGATTAAGGAGACTCAAGAATTTGATGAAGAATGTATCGACATTAAGGAGCGACTATCGGGTGGAGCAACGTTGAAGTACAAGTTTGACAGTACAAGATTGTTGAGGTTTGAGAGAAGGATCTGGGTACCGTACGTACCAGACCTACGAGAAGAAATATTGCAGGAGGCCCATAATACGAGATTCTCAGTACATCCAGGTAGCACCAAGATGTATCAAGATCTTCGTCAGCATTATTGGTGGCCATATTTGAAGAGGGAAGTTGCAGAGTATGTCAGCCGGTGTTTGACTTGTCAGAGGGTCAAGGCAGAACACCAGCGGCCGAGCGGATTGTTGCAACCGTTAGAGATCCCAAAGTGGAAGTGGGAGCACATCACAATGGATTTTGTGGTAAGACTTCCAATGACACAGAAGGTTCTAGACGCCATCTGGGTAATCGTAGATCGTTTGACCAAGTCTGCTCATTTTCTACCAATCAAGATCAGGTATAAACTGGAGCAGTTAGCAAAGCTTTATGTAAAAGAGATAGTATCGCGACATGGAGTGCCGGTGTCTATTGTATCTGACAGAGATCCGCGCTTCACATCAAATTTTTGGAGAAGTCTACAGGAAAGAATGGAAACGCAGTTGAGGTTGAGTACAGCGTATCATCCTCAGACTGATGGCCAGAGCGAGCGAACGATTCAGACCTTGGAAGACATGCTGAGAGCTGTCGTAATGGACTTAAAGGGCAACTGGGATGATCATTTGCCACTAGTAGAGTTCGCTTACAACAACAGTTATCACGCTAGTATTGGCATGCCACCATACGAAGCGCTATACGGGAAAAGTTGCCGAACACCGTTGTGTTGGGATGAGGTTGGCAAACGAAGACTGTTGGGACCGGAGTTGGTGCAACAGACCGTGGAGATCGTCAAAGTAATAAGAGCTCGTCTAGTAGCAGCTCTGGATCGTCAGAAGAAGTATGCCGACTTACATCGTCAGAAGCGAGACTTTGAAGTTGGTAGCTTTGTGTTTTTGAAGGTGTCTCCCTGGAAAGGAAAGATCCGTTTTGGAAAGAAAGGCAAGCTGAGCCCTAGGTTCATAGGACCTTTTGAAGTATTAAGGAGAATAGGCGAAGTGGCGTACGAGGTAGCGTTACCTCCTGAACTTGAACACATTCACAATGTGTTTCATGTATCAGTGTTGCGACCGTATAAATCAGACTACAAACACGTTATCTCCTATGAACCAATTCAGGTCGAGAAGGACTTATCGTACGAGGAGATTTCGGTCCAAATACTCGATAAGAAGGAGCAAAAGCTGAGGAATAAAATCATTCATTCCGTTAAAGTTCTCTAGAGGAATCACGCGGTGGAAGAAGCTACGTGGGAACTCGAGAAGAAGATGAGAACGAATTATCCGCAATTGTTCGAGTAACCTTAGGTTGCAATTCTGAGGTCGGAATTTTTATAAGGGGGAGAGGATGTAATGCCCGAGAATTTCTTTTTTAAACCTCGTTACCAATTAATTATGAGATATAATTTTTCTGGATAATTGTACAGGCTTAATTAGACCTATGTGCGTATTATTATTTAATTGTATAACTATACGATTTAATTGTTAGCGTTAAAGGGGCTCACTAAAGGTCCGAATAAATTGGCGGTTCAACCCTAAGGTTGAATGACAAGGAAACTTGGGAAAAGGTTAAACAATTAATTACATTTAACTATGGTATTGAATTCAAGTTATTGAACTTAAATAATTAGAATGTGGGTTTTTATCGTCTAAGTGAGTATTTAAAACAGTTAAATAATTATACTAATTATTTAATTGTAATACCAGAATTATAATTTTATTTTAAACTTAAGTTAATAATCCATCAAGGGTGATTAATTTTGAAGTAAAGAGTTATAGAGTCCGATTATGTCAAATTGGGTTCACTGATTGATGGAATAATTTAAACTGGGCCAATGTTACTTTTGGGCCCATTTTCCTTTCTTTTTCGAATGGGTCAAGTAATTGGGACTGAGGGAGTTTTTTTTTTCCATTCCTTAGCCAGCTGAGGGATAGGAACTCGGTCACTTTGATAAGCCCAAATCGAGTGATTAAGTAAATTAGCAAAGCTAGGCAAGGGAGGGTCTCAAACCAGACTAATCGTACAAGGGGCTAGGGCATGTGGCTTCTAGCCGATCGAATTAGGGGAGGTACGGGACTGAGAAGCTCAGACTACCGGTAAGGGCGACTGACCTCTCACCTGCTACGCCGGATTGAACTGCAGGAAGGATGGATAGGGTATGGGTATCGGCCTATTCCCCTGTTCGGTTAGGTTATGGGAGCGGCAGGAACTGTTAAGGTATGGGCGGGGGAGGGGCTGTGCCGAATTTCATCATCACCCCTTCACTGCTGCGAATTGACACCACGTGGGTGTAGTACCGAGCTAGGGTCAAGGGTCTCTATATAAATAGAGCCCTGTTTCAGGGGCAAGCGATATGTCTTGGGGAAATCCGAAACCGAGGGTGAGAAGGTTATAGTGAAAGAGAGAAATAGCGCGGAAGCCATTAATAGGTGCGATCCCAGTTCGGAGGTGTTGACGGTAGGACGAATGCCCTCTAATTTCGTCGTCTATTTCGGGAGGAGAAGGAGGACAGCAACTAGGAATCAACCTCGACACAACCCAACGCTAAGGTATAAATTAGTCCTGCTGGTTAAACCCAGTAGCTGTGATAGGATTTTCTTTTCTTTCTGTGATTGGTATGATGTTATTCGTTGGGAGGAATCGCGTAAGGTTCCGGCAGCATGTGGCTGCGTCTGTATTATTAGTGAGGAATCTTAGTATGCCCACCATGTGTTTGTTGTAATGCATGAACGAGACTGTTCTTCATTTTGGTATTAATTGTTCTGTCAACAACATGGTTTATATAAAAATCAAACTTGGTTTATTATATGATAATATCTTGGCTGTTCACAGGAACTGAAACAAGTGTTACATGCATATCATTTGTTAATCGAGGCTTATTGTATGAGTCTTGGCTGTGAGTATTGTGTGTGTAACGTGGGCAGTAGCAATGCCTTAGGCAGTTCGGAGCGGTGAAGGCTGCTTGGCATGGCTCTGATAAGCTAATGTTGGTTAACGTTTAAATATGATAAGTGGTAACATATTATCAAAAGGGGTAAATAAAATCGATTAACTGTTAAATTATTACTACAAGCTTAATAATAATAGCCAAGTCCTAAGATGCTATTAACAAAATTTTGAGAACATTAATGGGTAATTAGAGTATCATACGTAACAATGTTCACCATATTTTGAGTACCTTTTGAATGGAATAAATAACCGACTAGTTTTATGTATTGATGACAATTAAGAATAAAGTCTATTTAATTATTTTCTTATTTGCGTAAAATAATAAATAAAGGTATTGAATGATTTTCATCTATTTAGTATTAAATAAATGACCAAGTGATTTCACCTAATTAATATTAGGTAACAATTAATGATAAAATGAGAGTAAGAATGAAGATCATTATTACTTAGTGCTAGATAATGGTTAAAGGCTAATGATTTAATTACTTGTTATTTAATTGATAAATTAAATAATAAGTAACCATAACTAATTGTTAATTTCCTTTAAAAATAGTGCAAGACAATTACCATCTGAGTGATATTAGATGGTAAGTAAAAGGGGTTTAAGTTAATAAATTAATTATTTATTATTTAACACTAAATAATGAATAAGGATCATAATTAATTAATTATTATATTATTAATATTAATTAATAATTAAGTATAAGTAAAGTTAATAAATTAACTATTTATTATTTAATTAAGGTTAAATAATAAATAAGGGGAAATAATTATTTGATTACGGTTTAATTAAAATTGAATAGTAATTAAGTACAAATAAAACTAAATAAATTATTAATTTTTATTTAGTTACGATTAAATAATAACACACTAATAAATTAATTATTTATTTTTATAAATAAGGATTATTAACTAATAATTAAAGACAAGTAAGATTAATAATTGAATATTCAAATAATAAGTAAATATGATTAGCTATCTTTTACTATTAAATGATAACTAAAGGACATTAATTAATTTCTATTGAGCTAATGTTAAATGGTAATTGAATGTTGATAGGAATAGTAGAGTAATGTTAATTATTGGTAAGTGTTCATCACCGAAGGGAAACATCGTTAGCTAATTAATTCATCAGCCTAAAAATCAATTAAGTGTCTTATAGGATTGAGGATGTTCTATTAACTTATGTGCTACGTGATTCGTCTAATTGCTAAATAAATAGCATAAGTGAGTATACCGATATACAAATATGCAATACTAATTGGTAGATCGACTTTATCAATGTTAGGTCCTTCAAGTCCGAATAGATAAAGCTAGAATTAATTGTAGCTGAGCAGACATGCAAGTCCCCTTCTCCTGAAACTTTACCTTGTGAAATTTTCCTTAATCCTACTCAATTATATTCGAGCAGGCTACTATTGTATTGTAGCATGAAATTTTATTTCCAAGAATGCTTAAGTGGTTTAATCAAATTACAATTAATCCACATCGATATTATTGACACTCGTACTCGGTGCACTTAAACTCGTACAGTCTTGGATTTGTACATTTATTAAAGTTCCGTAATTCACGAACTATTTAAGATTGAGTTTGGGCCCTTGTTCGGTCAGGCAAATATATGAGAATTTATAAAAGCTATCCGGACCAATCAATGGTATGGATTCTTAGACTGAAATGAACATCCCTTTTATTATAGGGAGTACCCCATGTATCTAATATAAGGTACAAACAGCAGAGTTGAATGTTATGCATATACATAGCATACGCGAGGCTGATCCCCTCAAGTATATATTCTGTAGCCAGTAACCAAAGGGTCAACCAGCTATTGACTCCCTTGGAAGTTTATTGTTCAAAGTCTACCTGACTATCAATTGTCCTAAAAGCAAATATTGTTCTTGTTTCCGATATTCATATTATTGAATCATCTCTCTATATTCCGTTTATCATGATATATCCTTTATTGTTGTATTTAAACTTGTTGAGCAAACTAGTTGCTCATCCTTGCTATATCATGACATTCATTGCAGCTAAACCCGAGACTTCAGGGAAAGGCAAGGAAAAGATGAAGTGATAGGCTTCACGTAGATGGCTTTACTTTATGTATAGTTTAAATTGATATTAATGTAATTTGAACCTTGATTACTATTTAGGATATGCTTTTGTGTTATGCAATAAGGTTATTGTATCTTGGGACCAGTAACACTTTTGAATGAACAACATATGTTTGTATATTCTGCATTTAGTTATTTTATGTTGTTGGAGGTGAGTGTTTGTATTGGAACGTAATGACCGAATCCGGGTAGTTGGAGACCCGAATTTGGGGGCGTCACAGGTTGGTATCAAAGTTGTAGGTTATAAACGTTAGGATCGCGAAATCTAGGTTATGACCTTAGTTTTAAACTCGTATTGAGTACGCTAGGATGTGAATCAAGGAGATTTGGGTGATGGTCATGTCTGGGGGTGGATTGTGGAAATCTGCCTAGCCGAGTTGTACATGATAAAATATCATTTCATTTTATCAATGAACATATTTTATTATGATACTGACATCTGGTTATTTGTTGTCTCTGTTTGTGGCTGTAGGATGCCTGACATAGGAATGCCCAGTCCTGCTGGAGAGGTGGAGTTCACAGACATTCGTGTGGACACAGTGGGTTTAGTCGAGGTGCAGCCAAGTGAGCCAGAGATGGACACTGGAGATGAGGCTGAGGCTGAATATGGTTCTGAGGAGGAGCCGGTTACTGGGAGAGTGCTGAGACAGTCAAGTGATGGCGGGGAAGATCCAGTGACAGAGGATGATGAGCCACCTGCGTATGCATACGGCATGGGCACTACTGCTGATGATATCATTGAAGGGCTGTCAAGTAGAAATGAGGAGCTCGAGAATCTGGTAGCCCATTTGGAGGAACAGAACCAGACCCATCAGGTCATGGAAGACCAGTATAAAGAGTTAGCGTATCAGCTAGAGAATGAGTTGGGAGTGCTGAAGGTATAACTACAGAGGTATGAGGCCTCAGCACAGCAGATCGGACCACTACAACATCAGTTGGTGGCCAGGAATGCCGAGCTGAGAGAGAAGTTGGAGCGGAAGGCGAAGATTTTTTCCTTGGAATCTCGCCGGGGCGAGAAAGTCCAGAGAAGTTTGGGCTGGGGTGAAAACTAGCAGAGGGATTCTCGCCGGGGCGAGGATTCCAAGGTCATTTTTCTCGCCGAGGCGAGAACTCTAATTTTGAAATTTTAATTTTTCCTACTTTCTTCAATTGCTACAATCCCAAAACCTTTTACCTGTTTAAAGCAACATAGCATGGATTAGCACAACCTTTTTAGAGCATGAGAGACTGGCAAAGTACTAAAAAACCTAAAACTAACTACTAAAGATACTAAATTCTTGCAAAAGTATGGAGTTAAAAGAAACTAAAACAATAAAATAAAGTGATTGGGTTGCCTCCCATCAAGCGCTTGGGTTATAGTCGTTAACCCGACTTCTCCATGTTTTACTATCCAATTCCCCTTCGAAAATTAAGGAACCCTCCATCCTTTAGTAATAATGAAGTGTTTGAGGGCTTTGCTTCTGTAAGGGCCATTGAATCAACATCACCTAGCATGCTCTTTTCCAATAAAATCTCCTTTATAACCTTCAAATAGCTAGGCATATGCTCCATTGTGTTTGTGAACGGAATATTGAATTGAAACTTCTTGAACACAACTGGATCTTCAACTAATTTCTCATGGACCCCTTTCTCATCCCACCATGGCTCCAAATTCATGCTAGCTCCGATGTCAAATAGAGCTTTGCTGACGACACGACTACCAATTGGGCAGGGGATTACAAAACTACCCGGATCTTTGAAGTTTGGCGGAGAAGGTACATGGGGCACTAACAAAATTGACACATCAGCATTAGAACCCAAATCTAGATCTTCTTCGGCTGTATTTTCCTGATCCCCACTATTCTCCTCCATATCAGGATCATTATCAATTAGCACGTCCGGTAGCAGCTTTGGCGCGGGCAATCCATCAGTCTCGAGAACCACGTCACTGGGCCATGCACAATGATAGCTATTGTTGACTGCGTTGATAAGCTGTCCCATCTGATTCTCAAGATTTCGAATCGACACTGCATGGCTTTTTATATTTAAATCCACTAAGTTCAATAGCTGATCCTGATCACTCATTCTTTTGTCCGTAGCTGTAATAAACTTCACCAAGGGCTCCTCTAAACTCAGTTTTCTTTCTTCTTCATGTGGAGAGGCTAAATCCAGAAATTTTAGAGTGTATGATTGGCTTGGAGCAAAGATTTGGACTTGATTATTATGGCCCCATGAAAAATCCGGATGATACCCCCAATCCTGATGATTGTTGTTGGGATAAGCATAATTGTTGGGATAATCGCCGAAATTGCCACCATACTGCATCGACTCAAAATTGATGGCACATTGATGACTCGGATGATTTCCAGCACAATAATCACAAATCACCGCCACATTTTGACTACGTTGTACTGCAAAAGCGTCAATCATCCTCGAAAGTGTCTCAATCTGTGCTGACAATTCATCGAATTCATAAATCCCTGCCGCTCTTGGCTGAATCATTCTCGTATAAGGCCACTGATAGTCATAGTTGGTCATGGTGTACCTCAAAAGGAAGTAAAACAGAAAAGAAATAAAAAAAATAAAAATAAAACGTTTAAATTAAGATTGAATTGATTGTAACTAATATGGAAATAAATATTAAACAAAAAGATTCCCAGGTAACGGCGCCAAAAACTTGTTGTCAGATTTCACAATCAACAATTACGTGCAAGTATACACGATCAACAAGTAATAAAGTGATAAGATAGAGTGTTGAACCCACAGGGAATCTCTGTTCAATAATTTCCAACTACTAGTCCTATATCAATTCAATTTTATTTAAACAATCACAATTTGTATAATGATTAAAGCTAATTAAATTAAAACTAAGAATAAGAGCTAACACAAGGGTTGAAATTCAGATTTTTAAAGGCTTAAGACTACAATATCCCCAATTATGCAATACAAACTAATTATCCAATTTATCCAATTATTAACTTCAATAGAGTTGTTAACAGGAATTCAAAGTTATTCATAAGCCTTTTCCCAAGTGATCAAATAAAATTATCTAACCCAATTAATTCTGCGATATTCCTATGCAAAACTAAAGAATTAAATTCATTAAACACCAATTCCCAATAGTTACATGCAGCGAAGAAATATCCATATTCACTTCACAACCCTAATTATTCATCCCATGCAAATAATTAAGAATACATGCTATCACATTCAGATCTAACCCTAGATTTCATCTCCCGAATTCATCTAAAGTGTTCCGCTAATTGATGATCAGTCAATTACTCAATAAACACAAAATATGATAGACAACTCAATATGAAGTAATAATTGGAATCAAATAAATAATTAATCCATAAACACAAAAGATTCAATTGTAGCCTTAATTACAAATTTAGTTCATACTGAAAATATAAAACATGAATCCCAAATAAGTCATCACAATTAAATTACAAATCTAAGATAAAGGATAAGAAAAACTCAGTAGAAATTCTTCAATATTCAATTCTCTAATCTGAATTCCTTGTGATGCTTTCTCTAGTCTCCAATCTCCCCAAATCAGCTCTGAATCTCAATCCTTGCGTAGTATGTTTGCAACTATGAACGCATCTATGTATATGTATGCCTATATGTATATCTCTATTTCTATCTCTCTCTGTCTCTTTTATAGTTTCTGAATCAAATCAGTAGAAAGAATCCAATTCCAAATCAACTTCCCAAAAGAACTGCATTAAAATATTTTTTCCCTTCCGCGCATTCTCGCCCCGGCGAGAAATTTAAGCCTAAGATTCTCGCCCCGGCGAGAACTCCGATTCAAAATTTACAGAAATGCCATTAAGCTTCAATTTTCCTCTTTTGACCCTCTAAAGCTGTTTCCTACAAAACCAATGCATAAACAAGTAAAATGACACTAAAAATACTCAAAGATAGTAAAGAATTAAGCCTAAGATATATCTAATTCATATAAAGCCCACTCATCAGAATACATCTCTTCAAGAAACAGGCCCCAAAGACACCTGAGGAGAGATACCGTATGAGTAAGATTCCTTATACTTCAGCAATAGGATCTGTCATGTACGGTATGATATGTACTAGACCAGATGTCGCTCATGCACTTAGTGTAACAAGCAGATATCAGTCCAATCCAGGAAAAGAGCACTGGAAGGCAGTGAAAAATATCCTAAAGTACTTAAGAAGAATTAAGGATGTATTTCTTGTCTACGGTGGGTCTGAATTAAAAACTAGAGGGCTATACAGACTCAAGTTTTCAAACGGACCAAGATGACAGTAAATCCGTTTTAGGGTATGTGTTTACCCTAAATGGTGGTGCAGTGAATTGGAAAAGTTTCAAGCAGCAAACAGTTGTTGATTCAGTGACAGAGACAGAGTACATAGCTGCAAGTGAAGCTGTGAAGGAAGTTATTTGGATGAAGAAGTTCATAACTGAACTTGGAGTGGTTCCTAGCATTAGAGGAGTCGTACCTTTATTTTGTGACAACATCGGAGCTATTGCGCAGACTAAGGAACCTAGGTCTCATCTGAAATCCAAACACGTGTTAAGGCGATTTTATTTGATTAGAGTGATCATTGAAAGAAGAGACGTCATCCTGGAGCGTGTGGACTCTCAAGACAACATTTCAGATCCATTTACTAAAGCTTTAACACAACAACAGTTTGATCGTCACTTAGAGAAGATGGGTATAAGATACCATGGCGATTGGCTTTAGTGCAAGTGGGAGATTAAAAGTAGTATGCACACAAGCCAATCATATTTGATATAATGTAGCATATACTTTATAATCTTATTCGTTTATTAATAAAAGTATTAAAGGAATTTACTTTATCTAGATTGTGCTGTTATTTAATATGTAATAAACTCATAGTTTTAAACAATGCTTTTAGAATCATGATGATGATCATGCTAATGAGATCTAAATTCTTAGAAAGCTTAAAACTAAAATCGTTCCTAATCGTTGGATTACTAAAAAAGGGATTAGTGAATCCGGATAGATTAGTACATACGTTAGTTGCTCTTAGGAAGAGGATGATTGATCTCATAATCATTTGTGTGGAGACACTAAAGCAAGTATGTTGGTACTTATTGGAGAATAAGTTCACTGAACGTGGCTCACTAAGGAATACCTAATGGAGTTTTACTCGCCTGTCAATAGGAATTCCTCTAGTGATAGTAGTACAAGTGATCCTAGGACTTGAGATCATCATTGTATCTTGTGTATGATAAATTATACTTTGATATGTCCCTTAAGACCTTTAGGGTATATCAAAAGGTATGATTGGGTATAATAAGTTGTACATGGAGATAGGTGAATGATCAACAAAGAATCTACCACATCTAGTAAGAGATGTGAATGTCCTATGTGATTCGATAAATGACAACTCAATAGTCCTTGGCCAAGGCACAATAGAAAGGAGTTTCTAATTTGCATTATTTAGAGTTGTGCATTTAGAAATCGAAATACATATAATTAAATAAAATAAGACTTGACAGTAATTACATGTCTTATATTTAATTGGGACATTGTATGGTAGAAGGATTGAATTGTATGGTAACTATTCACTGAAAGGTTCTTTTGTGATTAATGTTAAAATTTATATTATCTGAAAAGTCGTTGATCGCTAAGGAGGCTTACCCTTATTGTAGAATAAATGTTATTTATTTATTTATTTAAATAAGATTAGAATTGTTCTAATTGATTTATTCAGAACCGGTTTAATATGGAGAACCTAAAGGTTCACACCGCAAAAGAAAAATATTTATTTAAGAAGTAAATAGCATAATTGTAATAATAAGTTAAGTGTATTTAATTTAGTCTATGGAGATAAAATAAATTAAATAGCTTAATATTTATTATTTAATATTTAAAAATATTAAATATAAATTAATAAGAGGAGTCTTATTATTATTACTATTATTATTATTTAATTCCTAAAAGGGTTTGGGAATTAATTAATAAAAGTACTCTCATAAATTCCTAATTGGATTAGGAGTTTAATTAATTAAAAGAGTTTAATTAAGACAATTAACATAATCCTAAATTGTTTACGAAGGTTTTGCTATATCTATAAATACGAGGAATCTTATCATAGATTAGGGTTACACACTCTTGCATTAGAATTGTGAAGAGTACTTGTAATTTCTATAGAAATGGAAACTAGGGTTTTGCCAACACCCTTCTTCTTGAATAGATTTTATTCCTTGGTGGATCACCTCTAGAGGCCAAACACTTGGGTGGCTAATGTTGATCAAACGAAGGAATCTCATCGGTGGAATTCGAGGAGAACGCGAAGGAATTGGAGGTGAACTTATACCCGAGGAAGCTTTGGTTCACGAAGGTATAATTCTCTATCTCTGTCTCTTTCGTTTAATTGATAATTGAACACAAGGAAAGATCATGGTGATGGTTTGTATGAAATTTTTTAAAATCCATTTTATCGCGCTTCCGCTCTATTTATGTAATTTAATTACATGCTTACGTAATATAGAAACCTAACAATTAGGAAGTATGTTAGCTAGGATTTTCATTCCAAATCCATTTGTTATTTCCTTATGTAATTAGGGTTTCTTTTTATTAGTATAAATAGGCATGGATGATGTAATTCCAAAAACACATCAGATTTATTCAATACAATATTTTGTGAGTTTATTCTCTACTTTTGGTTCTTTGAAGAATTCCCAAGTAATTTCTTAGTTTATTCTTTGAGATTCAATTATTGACTTATCATACAACAATACATAGTTGTGTGTGGCGTCTTCTACCACATCAATCGTTGATTGTACCGAGGTTCCTGTTTCATTATAAACGCGGGGTTTAGGTGTCGTTGGTGTTCCATTTAACGCTGATTTCATTGCTTGATCGATTGTACCAAGGTTCTCGTCTCTTTATAGGCGTTGGGTTGAGGTGTCGAGAAAGTTCTACCTTATAACTTTGCTAGAAACGATCCGGGTGACGACCACCTCACGCAAGCGTGTCGTGGAGTCTATCACTACATTACCCTCAATATATAGTTCGGCAAATCTAATTAAAAAGTTGCTAGTGAAAATAAGGATCTCATTTTAAATGTATATAGTCTTGTGGTGACACAACAAACTATATATAAATAAATAGGTAGACAACTATTGTCAATTACATCACCATGTAACTCCTTTTAATTTTTCCTCTTAGATTATTTTGATCAAGTGGTGACATATCCGAATCAAAAGTATCCAAGTTAAGTCCAGCCTAGCACTTCCATATAAGTAAAGAGGAAAACATCATCCTTGTGGTGACACAACAAATCGTTCAATTTCTTTATAAGCATCATATGTGATAAAACAACATCTAAAAAAATTAAAATAAGTCTTGTGGTGACACAACAAACTAATATTGATTAAGTGATACTCTATTGTTTTCATGCTAAAAGGCGACGTTCGATATTCTAAATATCTTTGAATGTTTGAGGGTTTTGTTATTATTTGTCTCATCTTGTTTAATGTGCATGCACATATACATATAAAATACGCGTCATATTATTTAACATGCGAAGCATATTGTATAATATATATATATATATATATATATATAGAAAATATGCACATATAGAATACTATATTCTACCCGGATTGATTATGAACTTTTATTCTAGTTTGGTTCACTAGAGCCACCAAGTAAACCAAAAGGTCAAACCTAGGGGGCAAGAACTAAATTTAAATATAACTATTACATTTAAATCCCAGGCTCCATTACAAACGGGTCTTCAAGCGCTCATTGTTCCTTTCTCTCCAATTCTTCAAAATAATTCTAACTAATCCTATTACATAAACTATTTACAATAAATAGAAACCTTGATCAGCAGTCAAGGGGAAGTACATAGGAGAAAGATAGAATTTACATTAAGAAAAACTAGAGAAGACGAGGTACGCAGACCCCATTTATAAAACTCATTCATTCATGCATTCTCATAGAATAAAATTCAATCAATCATTGGTCAACAGTCCATAATCAATCCCATTTATTATCATACATATCACCACATGCATCAATAAATAAGATTATGCTCAAGAATAATAATACCATTCTATACATGCATCGATATCATTTAATGGGCAAAAAGTTTGCTAATATTTAGTTTTGAAACAAAATAAACTCTTTTATTTTAACTCCTCTTATTAATTCATATTTAATATTTCCAAAATATTAAATAATAAATATTAACCTATTTAATTTATTCTATCGCCATAGATTAAATTAAATACACTTAACTTATTACTACAATTATGTCATTTACTTCTTATATAAATATTTTTCTTTTTGCAGTGTGACCCTTTAGGTTCTCCATATTAAACCGGTTGTGAATAAATCAATTAGAACAATTCTAATCTTATTTAAATAAATAAATTAAACTATTTAAATCATTTAAATAAATAATATTTATTCTACAATAAGGGTAAGCTCCCTTAGTGATCAACGACTTTTCAGATAATATAGATTTCAACACTAATCACAAAAGAACCTTTCAGTGAATAGTTACTGTACAATTCAATCCTTCTACCATACAATGTCTCAATTAAATATAAGACATGGAATTACTGTTAAGTCTTATTTTATTTAATTATATGTATTTCGATTCTCAAATGTACAACTCTATATAATGTAAATTAAAAACTCCTTTCTAATTTTATTCTGCCTTGACTAAGGACTACTGGGTTGTCATTTATCGAACACATAGGACATTCTCATCTTTTACTAGATATGATAGATTCTTTGTTGACCATTCACCTATCTCCATGTACAACTTATTATACCCAAGCATACCCTTTGATATACCCTAAAGGTCTTAAGGGACATGTAAAAGTATAAATCATCATACACAAGATACTATGATGATCTCAAGTCCAAGGATCACTTGTACTACTATCACTAGAGGAATTTCTATTGACAGGCAAGTAAAACTCCATTAGGTATTCCTTCAGCGAGTCACGTTCAGTGAAATTATTCTCCAATAAGTACCTACATACTTGCTTTAGTGTCTTCACATAAATGATTATGAGATCAATCATCCTCTTCGTAAGAGCAAGCAAAATATGTATCAATCTATCCAGATTCACTATTCCCCTTTTTAGTAATTCAATGATTGGGAACGATTTTAGTTTTAAGCTTTCTAAGAATTTAGATCTCATTAGAATGATCATCATTATGATTCTAAAAGCATTGCTCAAAATTATGGGTTTATCACATATAAAATAACAACATGTAGATAAAGTAAAATGCATTTAATAAATTAATTCTTTTATTAATAAATGAATAAGATTACAAAGTATATGTTACATTATATTAAATATGATTGACTTGTGTGCATACTACTTTCAGTGCCCGCTGCTGAAGGCCAAAGGTCAGGTGAGTTTCGTTATAGTAGCGATTGACTATATGACTAAATGGGTGGAGGCCAAACCATTTCGAGCGATCACGAAGCAGTAATGTTTGAAGTTTTTCAAGGAGTTCGTAGTTTTTTGATTCGGCATCCCGATGGTTCTAGTATCGAATAAAGGGAGAGAATTTGTGGGATCTAAGTTTGAGGAGTTCTTAAAGGATTTGGGTATTCAGCATCAGAGGACTTCGGTGGCTCACCCCCAGTCGAATGGTCAAGTAGAGGTGACGAAACGGACCTTACTCAATGAGATCAAGAGGAGGTTGGATGAAGCCAAAGGAAGATGGCCTGATGAGCTATTGAGTGTTTTGTGGGCGTATCGAACCACTCCTCGGACAACAACGGGCGACTCACCCTTTATATTATCATATGGAACCGATGCCCTTATTCCGGTAGAGATCAGATCTCCTCACTTCGAGTCAGCCGGTATAAGGAGTTGTATAATGATGAAGGCCTTCGCCTCAATTTAGATTTATTGGAAGAAGTTTGGGAATCAGCCTTGGTAAGGTTAGCAGTCTATGAGAGAAGAACGACCAGGCATTATAATAAAGGAGTTAAGCTGAGAAGGTTCGAGGTTGGTGACCTTGTGCTTCGAGATGTTGAAGCATCTACCCCCCAGGACACAGGCAAGCTTATATCGAGCTGGGAGGGTCCTTATGAAGTTATTGAAGTGCTGAAGCCAAGAACTTATCGACTTCGAGCGATGGATGGATCGGAGGTGAAGAATACTTGGCATGCTGAGAGACTTAGGAGATACTATCAATAAGTTATATATTTTTCCTTTTGCGATTACGTAATTTTATTCAGTTATCAATGAAGTAAAGCAGTTTATTCTTGCAAAAATTATTTGCATTCATTTAGTAGTAATTACATACGAAGTTCATTACAAAAAAAAGGGATACAATAATTATTGACTGGCGGGAGATCGTCATCGGCTTCGAACTCTTCTTCCGAAGATTCTAAAATGGGAGGATCGTCTTTGGCTTTGTCTTTCGCCTGAGCGCTCGAATATCCATCACCATTTTCCTTCATGACCTCTTCGGTCAGCCCTGGGGATCTTCGGTATTCGGCGAGAAGGTTCCGTTTGGCCTCTTCAGTCATCGGAGGACCTTACGCTTTTAGTTCATTATAGCTCGTCTCTAGTGACTTGTATTCCTTCATCAGTTGCGCCAGTTAGGAATGCACAGTCCCGAGCTAATTTTGCAGACTCGTGATCGACTTCTCCATTATCTTCATCCGACCCTTGTGTTCGGCTCGGTCTGCCAAAAGCTAATGTCTTTTCTTGGCTACTTTGGAAAGTTTTCACTTGGTCTTTTTTAGTTCGCTTTGTAGCTCTTGGCAGTGAAAGTTCGTGTTAGCATGCAGACTCTATTCCTTCTCAAGGCTGGACTTCATAGCCTCGACCCGGAGTTGAAGGCGGGCGATTTCAGCCTTCAATTCTTCCTCCCTGTCCTTCATTTTGGTAAGGTGGCGCAAGGTTCGGGCGGTGACAACATTGGACTGCAGTATAAAACATTTAATTCAGAATTAAGGAAGTTTGGAAGACGATAAAAAGGTATGAGGAAGGTAGTTCTACTTACTCAGCCTAGATGCATAGAATTCACACAGATCAGTTCTTCGGTTGTGATGTCTTTGAATCTATCATCATCCCAGGAAGATTGAAGTGTTGAAAGAGCTCGACAGGGTAGTCTGTAGGGTCCTCAGGCTACAGTGTCATTGAGGCACGGGCCTCTCGTACTTCGGCTAAGATGGATGGGGAATCGGTCGAAGGAGGATTTGATGATTGCTAGAGTGGAAGGGGTTTGGGTGGAGTTTCGTTATGAGGTTTTTTGGCAGGTGGTTCAGAGGACGATTCAGCGTGTTCTTTTCTTTTTGGTTGGGTTTGGAGGATTCAGGAGGATCGGTTGCATCTAGTCAGATGATGTTGGATTCGGGGGTCTTGGTTGCATCTGTTTGGATGATGTTGGATTTGGGGTCCTAGGCGGGTTATGAGGAAGGAAGTTGTGATAGTGTGGTGGGAGGCTTTTTGGTGGATGCCTTTACTAAGCGACGTTTTTTCTTCAAAATGACGTCCCTTTCTTCGGTTGACATCTCCAACGGGCTTTTTTCGGTGAAGCGAGGTGTAGGAATATTGGTGGTTGGGTTCAGTTGCGTCATCGGAATGGCAGAAATTGGGTCTATCAAGAGAGAGCTTTTGTTGGTTGGTTGTTTTAGGGGATTGTCTCTTCGGTGGGCACTTGAGTGGGTTCAGGGGGTTGTTGAGGTTGATGATTGACTGATTTCTTCGATCATTTTGGGTTTAATAAGAGACACTGCGGGTAAAAGAAAAGTTAGTAGGAAATATTAACAATTTGTATGTTCTGAATAAAGAGGATAGGTTCGACTTACATTTGTGATTATATAACCATTTTTAATTGCTCAAGAGATCCATGCTCCAATCTTCTTCGGGCATCCTCTTGATGAGCTCTGTTAATTCTTACAGTCGGCTTTGGAAGAACTTGTCAAAAACAAAGTTGGCCCTTGATGCCTCGGCCCAATAGGGAAGTTAGTAGGTGACTGGGCCTCGGATGAAGAACCAGTGGGAGTGTCATCCTTTGTTACTTCAAGGGGTTTTCATTAGAGATCGTTTTTGTGCTGCTTTGTTCGGTTGTTTGTTGATTTGGCAGAATCCGGGCTCTTTGGAATGGCCCAAAGTAAATAGAGTGAAGAAGAAGTCGATGGAGGGGGCTACAGCATATTCGTGGCAGAATGCGATAAAGCAAATGAGATGGATGAAAGAGTTCGACACGAGTTGGGCGAATCCGACCTCAACGAATCTAAGGAAAGTAATGATGAATTCGTGGAGTGGGAATTGGATTTCGTACCTTAGGGTGTAGAGGAATACGACGGTCCAACCATCACGTCGATGATATATCCTCGCATCCAGGTTCGGTGCTCGGAGTTCATGTGTGGGGAGAATGTGATATTGTTAACGGATATCTGAGAGGGTTTATTCATTGATGGAGGATCAGGTGATAATATGGGTGAATGACTTTTCAGATGAATACTCTTCTTGCATTTTCAGAATGGCGAGTTTAGGCTCAATCCGGACCTGGGATGGTGATAGACTCCACGGTACGCTTGCGTGAGGTGGTCGTCGCCCAGATCATTTCTAGCAAAGTTATATAGTGAGTTGCTTGAAACACCTTAACCCCTCGCCTATATGTAGACGGTAATCTTGGTATAATTGCTCGCGTTCATAAATATACGTTGAATGGACACCAACGACACCTAGACCCATCGCTTATATTGAAGCGGTAATCTTGGTACAATCGACGATTGACGCAGTAGAAGACGCCACACACAACTATGAATTGTTGTATAATAAGTCAATAATGAATCTCAAGGAAAAACTAAGAAAATTAACTTAGAAATTCTCAAAGAACCAAAAGATGAGAAAAACCTCTCAACAATATTGATAAACTCAAATAATAATGTCGATCATCCAATTACATCATTCATGTAATCTATTTATAATAGTAGAATAAAACCCTAATTACAAAAGGAATTGAAATACTTGTTAACAACTAATTATGAAGCAAAATCTAACTAAGAAACATCCTAATTATAATAGAACTCTAAAAGATCTAATAAAATCTTCAAAATTTGATCAAAAATGCATCAAAAACGCGTCTTTGGGATTCTGCCATGCTTCAGCGCCAACGGCGCTCAAAGCAAGCAGTTTCAACGCCGGTCGCGCTCAGCTCCAGAGGTTCCAGTGCCAGCCGCGCTCAAGTTTTCTACTGCGACGTCCTTTGGAAAAATGGCCATAACTCTCGCATCCGAACTCCAATTGGGACGACTCAAGATGTTCCGGAAAGCTAAGAAATAGATCTACAACTTTCATTCTTTGATAATTGAGAGATTCTGGCTAGATCAAGGTCGAAATTGAGCCCCAAGAGACTGTCATGTAAATGGCATCTCCAAACTCCTCAAGCTCCATTCTAATCATCCTTGAACCAACTTCCTATGTTCCATACATTGCATGATTCCTTGGTTTGCGTTGATTCAGCCTTACTAAATAGATGGTATCTAGTAGTTCCAAATCACATGATTGATCCCCTCCTCGTCGTTCATATGAATTTAGCTCCAATGTACGTATCCCTGAATGGATTTTAACCCAATCACTCATGACTAACTGATGAACCTCTTGAACTCGAGTTGAATGAATGTTGTTCGATGCGAGCCTGGTCAAGATCTCATCATTCCCCTCCTCTTGAAAAGGATTTGTCCTCAAATCTGACATCCCCTCCTCTTGAAAAGAATTTACCCATAAATCTGATCCTACATGAAAACAAATTAAGTTAGTAGCATCAAACAAATCATAATCCCAAGTCTCACTTGACACATGAAATATATAAACAATATCAACAATGCAAGTACAGTTATGAAAATTATGACGCCCCCAAATCCGGGTCACCTGAACCGCAGACTTGGTTCGTCACTATCTAATACATACATCATGCTGTCGACAATATATAGCGGAATAAAGGAATATTTATATTGATATAACATAAATAATCCTGCCCCAAGTCTCGAAACTAAGACTACTCCAAAACATAACTTAATACATAAGAGTACACAAGTCTTAATACATAACATCAAGTAATAAGTCTTGATACAAACGATGATTCTAGTACAATTAAACAAAACTAATCAGTAGCTTTGCCCTTTCCCTTATCCTTTCTCGAGCTCTCGCCACATGTTGCACTAACTGAAAAGTTTTAAGGAAAGCAAGGGTGAGCAACAAATTTGCCCTGCAGGTAAAATAGCAATGAATAATCACGTGAATAACTTTATAGCTCATAGGAATTAAAAATGAGATAGCTCAAGGAAATAAACAACTTCTTTATCACCATTATAGTGGTCACTGTGGACCGAAGGTTTTCTAAAGTATCCAAGGATTTCAAAGTGTCCCAAGGAAAGGAACTATTCAATACTGAGGGTGCACCAAGGCACAGAACTCTATTCTAGAATTACCGAAAATTCATCCGATAATCCACAAACAAACGGTACAATAGGTGATCAGCTTAGAATACCTAGCGTTATGCATAAGCCTCACTTACTATTTACGTGCATGTCGGTTCCCGACGTTTATACAATTGCCCCTGCTATGAGGGTTGTTCTTCTCAACTTTACATGGAAATCTAAACCAAAACAATTCGATCGGATAGCTTTACTTAACATCAACAATAGTTTGAGGACTTAACCTCACTTCAATAACTAAATCAATAAATGTCTAGCCGAAGCAATTGGCTTTAACATAGCTTTCAAACAATTTATGAAATAATGAACTTTAAGGCTCAACAACATGCATTATAGCATAGGTAGATAACTTGAACGAATGTCAAATCATTTAAATAATCATAAGAGTACTCGCACAATGAAATAAGTTGCGGAAGTTTAGAAAAACTAGCTCAATATCATAACATTTGTATAAAATAGGAGACTTGCCCAAATATAAAGGTTGAGTAAGTTTAAGAAACTTGCATTCAATATATAGAAAGAATGAAGTTAGGGAACTTGCAACAATATATACCTGTTTGCACGAAATAAAAATAGTGCATAAGGTTTAGAAACTTGTCTGGTGCGTCTGCTACAATATTACAACACACGCTCCTTAATATCCTATACCATCAAGTACACATTCACATAACAATTAGTGACATAACGGATACCAAATATTGGTTTATACTACTCTATAATGTCTCATTCATATTAGAAACAAAATATTAAAAAAGGTTATGCCCGCTAGTTACAGCGTTACGACGCTTGTACTTCTGTACGCCAAACTTGCCTATTCGAACGCCCAAATGACACACAATTGCGTACGCCTAGCACGCCCCTTCGATTTATCTAATACTCATTGGCTAATCCTAAGTATCATTATAATTCATAATATTCATGTTTTATAACTTAGAACATCATTTAATATTGTCGGAAGCATTACGCGTGCTTACGCGCTTGCCCGACACTCTTCGATTGCCTCTAATTACACATTAGTCCTATAAATGGCCAATTTAGGCCATGCTACAGACCTCAAATTGAAAAACTTAAAGAACAAAAGTTGTAGGTCTACTCTTCCTCTTTCCGAATCATCTTGGATCAACTCAATCCGAGTTCGTAAGAGAAAGTTATACCTATTTTACTAAAGGACATCGAAGCTATTTGCACAGTCTCTTGTCCAGTGCCTAGGCGCTCAAAAATAGCCTTTGAGCAGCGCCTAGGCGCTCTCTCACAGTAGCTTAGCTCGTGGCCGCCAAGCACCTAGGCGCTCGGCCTGAGCCTCCCAACCCGATTTCTTCTTGGAATACTCTGAAAGTTAGTGGGAGTGCTGTGACATTCCTAGTATTATATGTTGATGATATATTACTTATAGGGAATGACATACCGATGCTACAGTCAGTTAAAATTTGGTTATCTAAACACTTTTCCATGAAGGACTTGGGAGAAGCATCCTACATATTGGGGATAAAGATCTATAGAGATAGATCAAAGAGGATGCTCAGCTTGACCCAAGGTGCATACATTGATTCGATGCTAAAGAGGTTTAGCATGCAAGACTCCAAGAGAGGGCTCATACCGATGAGTCATGGAGTAAATCTCTCTAAGAAATTGTCCCCAAAGACACCTGAAGAGAGAGAATGCATGAATCAAATACCTTATGCTTCGGTAATAGGATCCATAATGTATGGAATGATATGTACCAGACCAGATGTTGCTTATGCACTTAGTGTAACAAGTAGATATCAGTCTAATCCTAGAGAAGAACACTGGAAAGCTGTGAAAAACATCTTGAAGTACTTAAGAAGAACTAAAGATATGTTTCTAGTATATGGTGGGTCTGATTTGAAACTAGAGGGCTTTACAGACTCAAGTTTTCAAACTGACCAAGATGACAGTAAATCCATGTCAGGGTATGTATTGACCTTGAACGGTGGAGCAGTGAGTTGGAAGAGTTTCAAACAGCAAACAGTTGCTGACTCGGTGACAGAGGCAGAGTATATAGCTGCAAGTGAAGCTGCAAAGGAAGATGTTTGGATGAAAAAGTTCATTTCTGAACTCGGGGTAGTCACTAGCATTACTGGACCCGTTCCGGTTCATTGTGACAACACTGGAGCTGTTGCACAGGCTAAGGAACCCATGTCTCATCAGAAATCCAAACATGTATTGTGGAGATTTCATTTGATTAGAGAAATCATTGAAAGAGGAGATGTCACCTTAGAAAGAGTGGACTCCCAGAACAACATTGCAGATCCATTTACTAAAGCATTATCACAAGATCAATTCAATCGCCATTTCGATAAAATGGGTATTAGATACCAAGGTGATTGGCTTTAGTGCAAGTGGGAGATTGAAAGTAATATGCCCTCAAGCCAATTATATTTGATGTAATAAGCATTTACTTTGTAATCTTATTCAAATATTAATAATAAAATAAAAGGCATATTTTATCCATGTTAATTGGTTGAATTAATAAATGTGATGAACCTATAGTTTTCGAACAATGCTTTTAAAATCATGATGAGATCATAGTAGTGAGATCTAAATTCAAGAAAGCTCAAAACTAAAATGTTCCTAATCGTTGGATCACTAATATTGGGATTACTGATCCGGATAGATTAGTACATACTATGCTTGATCTTTAGAAGATGATGATTGATCTCATAATCATTTGTGTGGAGATACTAAAGCAAGTATGTAGGTACTTATTGGAGAATAAGTTCACTAAACGTGACTCGCTTTAAGAACCCTAATGGAGTTTTATTCACCTGTCAATAGGAAAGTTCTTAAGTGATAGTTGTACAAGTGATCGTTGGACTTGAGATCATCATAGTACCTTGTGTATGTTAAGTTATACTTTGTCATATTCCTTAATACCTTAGGGTATGTCATAGGGTATGTATGGGTATAATAAAGTATACACGGAGGTAGATGAATGATCGACAAAGGATCTACCACTTCTGATAAAGGGAGAGAATGTCCTATGCGATTTAATAAATGACAGCTCAGAAATTCCTGGCCAGGGTTGAATGAAAAATTAGAAAGGAGTTTCTAATTTACATTAATCGGAGTTGTGCATTCTTGGATCAAAATGCATATGATTAAACAAAATAAGACTTGTCAGTGATTCCATGTCTTATATTTAATCGAGACATTGTTTGGTAGAATGATTGAATTGTACGGTAACTACTGCTGAAGAGGTTCTATGTGATTAAACGTTGATTTCATATTATACGGATAGTCATGATACATTATCGTAAGGTGTCCCTCATGATGTAGAATAAATATTATTTATTTATATATGAATTAAAAGAGTTTAATTCATTATAAATAATATTAGAATATTTTTAATTTATTTATTCTACGACCGGCATTATATTAAACCTAAAGGGTCACACCGCAAAAAGAATAATATTATATTAGAAACAATTGGTTTAATGATAATAAATTGAGTATTTAATTTATTAGTTGAATAAATTGAAATGTTTAATATTTATAATGATATATTTGAAAAAATATTGAATTATAAATTAATGAGAGAAATCTTATTATTATTATTATTATTATTTAATTCTTAATTAGATTGAGAATTAAATGGAATGCAAATACAAATTAAATAAAATGTAAATACATATTAAAGATTGGAAGAATACTTGCTTAATGTTGATTAAGCAAGTAATATGTGTTAGTTGCATACATGAATAACATGTGGGTTAAGAGCAAAATGTATACTTACATTTTGTGTAAGTATAGTATACTTGCAAGTATCCTAATGAGATTAGGGTTTCCTTATAAACCTTAATATGAACTAGCCTCCATCTAGAGAGTTATGAAATAATATCTAAGAATACATGAAAAATATAGATATGATCTAAGTGTTCTTGAATAATAGTTCTTGTTGTTCTTATTGTTCTTAAGAGTTAGGAATAAAAGAATTAATTGGACTAGCCATCCAAGATTTCTAGGAAATCAAATATTGTTCCTTGTACAATTATTCTTGGTGGATTACCTTTAGAGTGCTACATACACTTTGTAGCTTAAGTTTGATCCAAGGATTGAAGATTGGAGGAGCTTGAAAAAATCAAGAGAGGAGTAGATCTTGTAGCGGTTCAAGAGTTGAATCATCAAAGGTATTATCTCTTGCCATCTTTTTCTTCAATTAATAGGTATGCATAAGGTGATTCATGGATAAGTTGTAAAAATTTTCATTTTCATTTTCCGTTGCATATCTCAATTAGATTGTGATTTTGCATACTTACAGTGGTATCAAAAGTCATCCTTATGCATACTATTAATTGTGTCAATCATATATATGTTGATATGTGTTTAGAACAATTTTTTTGGCTATAATTGTTAGTATGAAATTATGTTTTTTGGAAAAACGTCAAAATCAAAAACAAAAAAAAACTGCTGCCCGAGCACTGTTCACTGTTCATAAAAAAAATTTGATTTTCCAATTTTAAAATTTCAATGTTAAAAATAAAGATGTTTATTTTGGACATGGAATTGGTTTAAAATAAAGGAGTTTATTTTAATTAATATTAAATTTTAATTTTGAACAAAGATTCTAAATTTTTATAAAGGAGTTTATATTAATTTGGAATGGATTAAAATAAAAGAGTTTATTTTAATTGGATTTTGGATTTCTACTAGTCAATTGCCCATTAAATGATATCAATATATATTGAATGATTTATTATTCATGAGATGAATGGTATTTATATATGTTGATATATATATATAGGGGATGATTAAGGACTATTGACCAATGTGATTGGATTTAATTTGAATGGATGCTTGAATGAATGGTTTTATTTATAATGGGGTCTGCATACCTCGCCTATCTAAATTTCAAAATGTAATTTTTATCTTTCTCCTATGTACTTCCCCTTGACTGTTGATCAAGGTTTCTATTTTGTTAAAATAGAGTGTAATAGAATTTTGTAAAGTTACTCAAGAAATTTGAGCCGAAGAACAGGAGCATTGAAGACCCATTTGTAATGAAGCTTGAGTTGAATGTAATAGTTATATTCAAATTCATTCTTGCACCTCTAGGTTTGACCTATTGATAAACTCGGTAGCTCGAGTGAATCAAATTAGATTAAGTCCATAATCATCCCATATAGAATATTGTATTCTATGAATGTATGCTTATAATATATATATATATATATATTATTCATGTTGATGAATGTTCAATATGTCGCATATTTATATATATATATATATATATATATATATATGTGTGTGTGTGTGTGTGTGTGTGTGTGGGGGCGCGCTAATCAAGATGAGACCATTAATAACAAAACCCTCATTTTCAAAATATTAAGTTGAAAAATGTTCAAAGATATTTCAACAAAAATATCGAACGTAGCCTTCTAGCATGATAAATCAATAGAGTATTAATTGTTTAATATTAGTTTGTTGTGCACACACAAGGCTCATATTAAATTTTTAAGATGTTGGTTTATTACATGAAAATATTTTATAAAGGAATTGAACAATACTGTTTTGTTGTGCACACACAAGAACCGTATTTTTCTATACCTTATATGGAAATGCTAGGTATAACTTAACTTGAATTATTTAGTTCGGATGTGCACACACTTGACTATTGTAATCTAAGAGGCAAAATAAAAGGAGTTACATAGTTGATGTAATTGACAAGAGTTGTCTACCCTTGAATGAATATATAGTTTGTTGTGCACACACAATGCTATATATTTAGGTCATTGGATCCTATCTCACTAAATAAATTTCAATAAAAATTTGTCGGACTATATATGGAGGGTCATATAGTTTGTATAAAATAGTGGGAGACACCCTTTTAATAAAGTCCTATATTAAATTGGTGATTAATAAAATGAATATATGCTAATGTTGTCCAAATAAATATTCATTTACAGATTTTTACAAATGGCTCATTCACTATCACTGCAGAGCATATTGGATGCTAATAAATTAATCGAACCGAACTACACGGATTGGTTAAGGAATTTGAGAATTGTTCTCACCGCTGAAAGGTTATCTTATGTCCTTAATTCACCCCTTCCTGCAACTGTTGCAGAGAATGCCTCTGAGGAAGAAATTGTTACTTATAAAAAATGGCAAGATGATGTTATGGTAGCCCAATGCATCATGCTCGCATCCATGAGTAACGAGTTACAGCGTCAACACGAGAAAATGGATGCACCTACTATTTTGCTTCACCTTCATGAGTTGTATGGTGAACAGAGTAGGTCTGCAAGATATGAGATATCTAAGGAGCTCTTCCGATCTAGAATGACCGATGGCACCATAGTACAGGCACATGTCCTAAAGATGATCAATCTAATTGAACAATTAGGACAACTTGGTTTTGTAATGGATGGAGAGTTGAGCCAAGATTTGATCTTGCAGTCACTCCCGGACTCCTATTCACAATTCGTTGTGAATTTCCACATGAACAAGCTTGATGTCAGTTTATCTGAATTGCTTAACATGTTGAAAACTGCAGAAAGTCACTTTCCATCCAAAAAGGACCATGTCTTACTAGTGGAAAACGCTTCTAAGAAAAGGAAGTGGTCCAAAGGATCTTCTTCAAAGAAGACAAATTCAAAGAAGGCAAAAGGAATGAATACTGAAAAGGGCAATAAGATTAAAAAAACTGCAGATAGCAAAGGTGTTTGCTTCCACTGCAACAAGCCTGAACATTGGAAAAGAAACTGCAAAGATTATCTTGCAAAAGCAAAGCAGAAAAAGCTTGGTGAAGCTTCAACTGCAAATACAGGTTTATTCATGATTGAAATAAATCTTTTTGTAAGTCAAAATTGTACTTGGGTATTGGATACCGGCTGTGGTTCTCATATATGCAATTCATTACAGGGAATAAGTAGAAGTAGAAGGCTAAACAAAGGCGAAGTAACTCTACGAGTGGGAAATGGAGCAAAGGTTGTTGCATTAGCTGTGGGGACTTATTGTTTAGCACTGCCTACGGGAAAATCTATCAATTTAATAAATTATTATGTACCTGTTCTCATTAGAAACATTATATCTATTTCTATGTTGGACAAAGAAGGATTCGATGTTATATTTAAGAACAATGATTGTTCTATTTATAATAATAATGTTTTGTTTGGAACTGGTAGATTAATTGATGGACTTTAGTTACTTGACTTACATGAAAATATTTTTTAAATTGAACAAACTTGTAAAAGAAAAAGAGATGAAGTAAATCATACTTTCATTTGGCACTGTAGACTCGGTCACATCAATGAAACAAGTAAACAAGTTGCATATTGATGGTCTTTTAGAACCATTCGATTTTGAATCATATCCAACTTGTGAATTATGTCTCATGGGTAAAATGACTAAATCTCCATTTAGTGGACATGGAGAGAGAGTTGCAGGGTTGTTAGAGTTGATACACACAGATGTATGTGGATCTATGACAACAGATGCTAGAGGAGGGTATTCGTATTTCATTACATTCACTGATGATCATTCAAGATTTGGATATGTGTATTTAATGAAATACAAGTCCGAATCATTTGAAAAGTTCAAAGAATTCAGAAGTGAAGCAGAGAAACAAACTGGCAAAAGTGTTAAGATTATTCGATCAGATCGAGGAGTAGAATACTTGAGCAATGAATTTCTTAATCATCTTAAAGAAAATGGTATTCTCTCTCAATGGACGCCTCCTGGTACGCCACAATTAAATGGTGTATCTGAAAGGAGGAATCGTACCTTGTTAGACATGGTACGGTTCATGATGAGTTTCACCGACCTTCCAATATCATTCTAGGGTCATGCCCTAGACGGCTTCATATCTACTAAACAAAATTCCCTCAAAATTCGTCCCCAAGACTCCATATGAGATGTGGACAGGGAGGAAACCCAGTCTTAAGCATGTTAAGATTTGGGTTGTAACGCTTATGTAAAGAAGTTACAAAGCGACAAACTTGAGGCTAGATCTGACAAGTGCAAATTTGTGGAGTATCCTAAAGAAAGTTTAGGATATTCTTTCTATAATCCTACCGAGCAAAAGGTGTTTGTTGCCAAACACGCTACCTTCCTGGAAAAGGAGTTTATCCTTGAAGGGGCTAGTGGGAGGAAAATAGATCTTGAAGAAATTCAAGAACCACAAATCACTGCAGATCAAGTAGATGAACTTGTTCAAGTAGATATAACTTATGTACCACAACCGAGTCATAAAATAGAAGAGTGCCGAAAATACCTAAAAGGTATACACTCATCATAGAAGATGATGATGAGGTACGCATCATAACTGATGATGATCCAGTCTAGTAACATACGATGAGGCTATGAGTAGTAAACACTCTGAGAAATGGCAAATAGCCATGAAATCCGAAATGGACTCCATGTATGAAAACCAAGTATGGACTTTAGTTACTCCACCTGAAGGCATTGTGCCTATAGGGTGTAAATGGGTCTTTAAGAAAAAGACTGGAGCAGATGGCAAGGTGGAGACCTATAAGGCCAGACTAGTTGCAAAAGGTTTCAAACAAAGATAAGGAGTTGACTATGATGAAACCTTCTCACCAGTAGCCATGCTCAAGTCTATCCGGATTTTGCTTGCGATTGCAGCTTACTATGACTACGAAATCTGGCAAATGGACGTGAAAACGACCTTCCTCAATAGGAAACTAGATTAGGATGTATATATGATACAGCCAGAGGGTTTTGTTTCAAATGTTGGAACAAATCAAATATGTAAGTTACAAAGATCCATTTATAGATTGAAGTAAGCTTCTCGAAGTTGGAACATCCGTTTTGATGAGACAATCAAAGAGTTTGGTTTTATCAAAAATGAGGATGAACCATGTGTGTACAAGAAAGTTAGTGGGAGTGCTGTGACATTCCTGGTATTATATGTTAATGATATATTACTTATAGGGACATACCGATGCTACAGTCAGTTAAAATTTGGTTATCTAAACACTTCTCCATAAAGGACTTGGGAGAATCATCCTATATATTGGGGATAAAGATCTATAGAGATAGATCAAAGAGGATGCTCGGCTTGACCCAAGGTACATACATTGATTCGGTGCTAAAGAGGTTTAGCATGCAAGACTCCAAGAGAGGGCTCATACCGATGAGTCATGGAGTAAATCTCTCTAAGAAATTGTCCCCAAAGACACCTGAAGAGAGAGAACGCATGAATCAAATACCTTATGCTTCGGCAATAGGATCCATAATATATGGAATGATATATACCAGACCAGATGTTGCTTATGCACTTAGCGTAACAAGTAGATATCAGTCTAATCCTGAAGAAGAACACTGAAAAGCTGTGAAAAACATCTTGAAGTACTTAAGAAGAACTAAAGATATGTTTCTAGTATATGGTGGGTCTGATTTGAAACTAAAGGGCTTTACAGGCTCAAGTTTTCAAACTGACCAAGATTGTGACAACCTGGATTTTCGAGAATAATTATAATAAGAATTTAATATAGAATAATTCTTATTATGAGACGTGTTGAGTTCGAATATATACGTGTTATATATATATATATATATTTATGTAACTTATTTGGTGAGCTTAATATGTATATATATAATGTGAAAGATATACATAGATTCAAAATGAATGAGTTAATAGTTAATTATTATAACGATCACGAGTCGTGGATAGCTGGATAATCCGAGCTTATGAATATTATTGAATAAAATAGACTTTTATTAATAATATTATGTGTTAAGAGTTTAAAGGTTATATTATGACCAAGATTGTGTGTAGACGATGATTAATAAGTATGAAAGTTTTCGTATAAGCTAATTTGGTGGTTTCGAGAAATATCGCTAGAGTACTATTTATTGGATTAAATAAATAGTTGAAGGAAAATATTATTGAACAAGTTATTTGTTGTAAAGACGCTAACCCAAGTTATGGGAGAGATATGTGTGCGATGATGTATATGGTTATGGGGAGTTAATCGTGAAGAGCAACGATCGCGAATCATGAATACCCTTGTAATTTGGGTTTACTAATATTATTAAATGGATTAAATATTATTTTTTTATGTGACATGTTTAAAGGTTATTTTATAACCTGGGTGATGTCAATGTATGAATTTTTATGCGTTATTGAACCGTAGGAGTGAGTAAGTGATTTCGCGAAGAATCGCAAAATCACTATTTACTGGGCACGTTTCCCGAGGCACTATTCACGTCATAATATTTTGTGTCTTTTTACCCATCCCAATATTTATGGTAATACCCATTTTAATTTTGGGAGGAGTTATTTACCAGTTTTGGTACAAAAGTGGGAGTTTTCGGATATAATTTTGGTGTATTTGGGTATTTATTTTGACTTGTCACTCCAAGAGGGAACCAATCCCTCATTTTGGACCAATCAAATGAGAGTATAAGGGAGAATTGTCGGCAAGCCCTTTGAATTTTTGGGCACCTTGAGTTTCAAAATCATTTTCTCCCTAAATTCCTCCACTCTCCCAAATAATTCAAACCACTCCATTGTCTCTTGCACCATGTCCTTTCTTCCTTGTTCAGCTGATAGAGATAGAGAAAGAGAGAGCTGCCGGAGAGAGAAGGAGGAAAAGTCGCCGGAGGTCGCTGGAAAAAGGGAAGAAGTTCGCCGGAAAAAGGAAGGAGAAAGAAGAAGAAGGCACGGGAGGAAGAGGGAAAGAAACCAAGCAAGAAGAACCCTCAAAATCAAGCCTAGCTATCTTCTTAATCATCTAGGAAGGATTTATAGAGGTAAACACCAACCAAAATTCATTCCATTCAATTTCTTGTTAAGTTTTTTTCAAGTGTTCTTAGTTTTGAGCTCCTAAGCTTGTGAGTCGGATTTGTGTCGATTCTTGTTGTTTTTGTTTGTGTTGGATGTTTGTAAATATTGTTAAGAGGTTATATAAGTCATTAATAACATCAAAGTGGAACAAAAATGCAATAAATCCGTACCTATGCTTAAGGAAGATGAAGAACATGAAGAACAATGAACTTTGGACATGAACTTGGACATTTGGACGATTTAGAGGACCTTATAGCTATGATTTCGTGTTTGTTTAACTCGTTTGTTGTTATGATATTGTACTTATATGGGTTATGAGTTTAACCCAGTTGGAATGGAGTAAGAAGGGATTAAAACGAAGTTTTGGTGATGATTTTGGTGAAGAACACCAAGAACACCAAGAACACGAAAATATAACATGAGTTGATACTTTGGCCTAAGATTTGGCCATGTTAATATTAATGGATAGCTCTAAATTTTTGATATGTTGTAGCCCTATGTCTTAGGAGTCTATAGAGTCCGGAACAGACCAATTTGAACGTGTATTGAGGGAGTTATGGTTATTGGAAGCAAGATAGGTCTAGAACACCAAAACAGAGCATTCCGGAAAGCAAAACGGGTTGGAGACTCAGGCCAAGCGCCTAAGGCGCTGGATAGGCGCTGGCCACGAGCCCAGCTACTGTGAGAGAGCGCCTAGAGTGCTGCACTAAGGCCATTTTGAGCGCCTAAGGCGCTGGTAAGGAAACTGTGCAAAACTGCTCCGACGTCCTTTAGTAAAATGGGCATAACTTTCTCATATGAACTCGGATTGAGGTGATTCAAGATGATTCGGAAAGAGAACGAGTAGACCTACAATTTTCGTTCTTTGAGTTTTTCAATTTGAGGTCGGGATCAATTCTCAAATTGATCATTTATATGACTGATGTGTTTTTAGGGGCAATCGGAGAGTGTCGGGCATGCGCGTAAGCACGTGTAATGCTCCCGACAATGTTAAATGATGTTTTAAGTTCTATAACCTGATTTATTATGATTTATAATGATACTTAATATTAACCATTGAGTATTAGACAATTCGAGTGGGCATGCTAAGCGTACGCAATCGCGTGTCACTTGGACGTTCGAATAGGCAAGTGTGGCGTACGGACGTGCAAACGTCGTAACGCAGTAACAAGTGTGTATAACCTTGTTTAATATTTTGTTTCTAATAATAATGAAACATTATAGAGTATTATAACCCAATGTATGAGCATGCTAAACGTGTCAAAAAGAGGCAAATTAGGAGTGTGACGTATAAACGTCGAAACACCGTGTAAAGTGTTAATGAACTTACATAGTGTTTCGATCCAGATGAAATGAACATTATAAGATATGGGATGGGGTTATGGTAACCAATAAGTATTGATGATGATAAGGGTCGTAACGTTTTCAAACGACGCGACGCCGAGTAACGTTTTAGAGTTAATCGCATTTGTTAATTTATAATGCGCGAACAATATGAGATAAGAGTTGTTAAATTATAAACCATTATATGAAGCCTTTTTAGTGGCTAATTGGTATTTTATTGTTAAATAAATTGTGTAGGATATTTGAAGGACGAGACATCATAATTTGGCAAGGAACAATTAAAGGCAAGTTCTTTCAGTAACTTGTTGATTTGTTTAAATGTATTGACGTACATGATTGAATTACTATGTCTTTCACTATTATGTGGACTATATGCGAACATGATTAAAGTGTGCACAATGTGCAACTATGTGACTATATTGTTCTATGTGGAACTTGAATTATTGTAAATACACAATGTGAGATGCATTGTATGCTATGAGATGCATGATGCATATATATAGATGAATTGCATGAGATTTATAAAGCATGAATAAGATGCATAGTATGAGAATCACGATGCATGGATAGAATGCAAACTTATGTGTTACATGAAGCATGAAATGTGAAAACTGTTAGTTCTTGTTGAGCCGTCGTGCTCATTCTTGCAAAAATAAAACTTTTGTAGATTTACGATGCAATGCAATTATCTTGATATCGTGATGATAAGGATTAGAGGCGCATGGATTCAAGAAGGTCGCTAAATGTTTCTTTATTGTAATTATTTAGCTGTGATGACAGTGTATGCTGTACGTGAATTTGACTATGTAAACCTTTAATTAAAAATGAAGGTTATCCATTATAGTATTTAAGATGTGATTATGTTAGTTACTTGTTATAGTAAACTACAAGGATGACGATAATGTATAAAGGACATTTTTATAACGAATGTTTAGTTGTTGGGTAACTTTGCATATATTCGGGGATTGACTAAAGTCAGAATCTGAACCTTGCATTCACATAGGAGACTTTGTAAATGATCAATGGTATTTTTTCAACCTTGATCATAAGTGTTTTAGTTAAATGTTACGAAACCTGAGATTGAGGAGAGTTTGAGGTAATAATTGTTAATGCTTGTATTGATATGGACTGTTATATATACAGCAGGAGTAATATTAAATTTGTAATGATTATTAAATGATGTACTAATTAAGGTCTTCGTACCTGAGATTAGATGGAAACATGTTGTAATAATCTTGTAATTACTTTTATGTAGTAAGATCATGTTTTAGTTATGGTTTCGAGGCTTGGGACGACAATATTTATATTATATCAATGTAAATATTTTTATTATTCCGCAATAAGTTATTGACAGGTGTAGAATGAGATGTATCGTGTTGCACAGAGATGCACCGAATTCGTGGATAAGGGAACCCGGATTCAGGGGCATCACAAAGATGATAGTAAATCCATGCCAGGTTATGTATTTACCTTGAACAGTGGAGCAGTGAATTGGAAGAGTTCCAAACAGCAAACAGTTGTTGACTCAGTGACAGAGGCAGAGTATATAGCTGCAAGTGAAGCTGCAAAGGAAGCTGTTTGGATGAAGAAGTTCATTTCTGAACTCGAGGTAGTTCCTAGCATTACTGGACCCGTTTCGGTTCATTGTGACAACACTGGAGCTGTTGCATAGGCTAAGGAACCCAGGTCTCATCAGAAATCCAAACATGTATTGCAGAGATTTCATTTGATTAGAGAAATCATTGAAAGAGGAGATGTCACCTTAGAAAGAGTGGACTCCCAGAACAACATTGCAGATCCATTTACTAAAGCATTATCGTAAGATCAATTCAATCGTCATTTCGATAAAATGGGTATTAGATACCAAGGTGATTGGCTTTAGTGCAAGTGGGAGATTAAAAATAATATGCCCTCAAGCCAATTATATTTGATGTAATAAGCATTTACTTTGTAATCTTATTCAAATATTAATAATAAAATAACAGGCATATTTTATCCATGTTAATTGGTTGAATTAATAAATGTGATGAACCCATAGTTTTCGAACAATGCTTTTAGAATCATGATGAGATCATGCTAGTGAGATCTAAATTCAAGAAAGTTCAAAACTAAAATGTTCCTAATTGTTGGATCACTAATATTGGAATTATTGATCCGCATAGATTAGTACATACTATGCTTGATCTTTAGAAGATGATGATTGATCTCATAATCATTTGTGTGGAGACACTAAAGCAAGTATGTAGGTGCTTATTGGAGAATAAGTTCACTGAACGTGACTCGCTTTAAGAACCCTAATGGAGTTTTATTCACCTGTCAATAGGGAAGTTCTTAAGTGATAGTTGTACAAGTGATCCTTAGACTTGAGATCATCATAGTACCTTGTGTATGTTAAGTTATACTTTGTCATATTCCTTAATACCTTAAGGTATGTCATAGGGTATGTATGGGTATAATAAAGTATACACGGAGGTAGGGAAATGATCGACAAAGGATCTACCACTTCTGATAAAGGGAGAGAATATCCTATGCGATTTGATAAATGACAACTCAAAAATCCCTGGCCAGGGTTGAATGAAAAATTAGAAAGGAGTTTCTAATTTACATTAATCAGAGTTGTGCATTCTTGGATCGAAATACATATGATTAAATAAAATAAGACTTGTCAATGATTCCATGTCTTATATTTAATCGGGACATTGTTTGGTAGAACGATTGAATTGTACGGTACCTACTGCTGAATAGGTTCTATGTGATTAAACGTTGATTTCATATTATATGGATAGTCATGGTACATTATTGTAAGGTATCCCTCATGATGTAGAATAAATATTATTTATTTATATATGAATTAAAGGAGTTTAATTCATTATAAATAATATTAGAATAGTTCTAATTTATTTATTCTACGACCGGCATAATATTGAACCTAAAGGGTCACACCGCAAAAAGAATAATATTATATTGGAAACAATTGGCTTAATGATAATAAATTGAAATGTTTAATATTTATAATGATATATTTGGAGAAATATTGAATTATAAATTAATGAGAGAAATCTTATTATTATTATTATTATTATTATTATTATTTAATTCTTAATTAGATTGAGAATTAAGTGAAATGCAAATGCAAATTAAATAAAATGCAAATGCATATTAAAGATTGGAAGAATACTTGCTTAATGTTGATTAAGCAAGTAACATGTGTTAGTTGCATACATGAATAACATGTAGGTTAGGAGCAAAATGTATACTTACATTTTGTGTAAGTATAGTATACTTGCAAGTATCCTAATGAGATTATGGTTTCCTTATAAACCTTAATATGAACTAGCCTCCATCTAGAGAGTTATGAAATAACATCTAAGAATACATGAAAAATATTGATATGATCTAAGTGTTCTTGAATAATAGTTCTTGTTGTTCTTATTGTTCTTAAGAGTTAGGAATAAAAGAATTAATTGGATTAGCCATCCAAGATTTCTAGGAAAACAAATATTGTTCCTTGTACAATTATTCGTGGTAGATTACCTTTAGAGTGCTACATACACTTTGTAGCTTGAGTTTGATCCAAGGATTGAAGATTGGAGGAGCTTGAAGAAATCAAGAGAGGAGTAGATCTTGTAGCGGTTCAAGAGTTGAATCGTCAAAGGTATTATCTCTTGTCATCTTCTTCTTCAATTAATAGCTATGCATAAGGTGATTCATGGATAAGTTGCAAAAATTTTAATTTCCATTTTTCGTTGCGTATCTCAATTTGATTGTGATTTTGCATACTTACACTAACCTCTTAACAACATTTACAAACATCCAACACAAACAAAAACAACAAGAATCGCCATAAATCCGACCCACAAGCTTAAGAGCTCAAAACCAAGAAAAACTTGAAAAACTTAACAAGAACTCGAGTGGAATGGATTTGATTGATTGTTTACCTCTGTAAATCCTTTCTAGATACTAAGGAGCTTGGCTAGGCTTTGTTTTGGGGGTTCTTCTTCCTTGGATTCTCTTCTTCCTCCACTCGTGCCTTCTTCTTCTTCCTCCTTTCTTTTTCCGGCGACTTCCTTCTCTTTTTTCGGCAACTTCCTCCTTCTTTCTTCTTCTTCTTTGTAGCTCTCTCCTCTTTCTCTCTCTCTCTCTCTCTCTATCTGCTGAAGTAATTTGGAATGAGTTGGGAGTTGAATGATTTGGGAGAAATGGAGGAGTAATTTTGGGAGAAAATAGGTTAGTTGTTCAAGGTTGCCCAACAATTTCAAATGCTTGCCGGCAACTCCCTTCATGCTCTCATTTGATTGGCCTAAAGTGATGGGTTGGTTCCCTCTTGGAGTTACAAGTCAAAATAAATACCCAAATACACAAAAATATATCCAAATACTCCCACTTTTTTACCCAATTTGGTAAATAACTCTAACCAAAATTAAAATGGGTAGTCCCATAAAATATTGGGACGCATGAAAACAAATACTATGGGATTTGTCCAAATATTCGAAACACTCATATAATACTTTTCGGATACAGATTAAAACGCGATTGTGCTCAAAACAACAATCCGACACTTGGAAAAATTATCTATTCGCATACGCATATTAATAAAATTTATTAAAGTTGAAGAATACTCGAAAATATTTTGGCGTGAATAGTGCCTTGGGAAACGTGCCCCGTGAATAGTGATTTTGCGATTTCTCGTGAAATCAATATATTCACTTCAACGATACAACAACACGTAAAAATTCAACACATACACATATTCTAGGTTGTAACACCACATTTAGGCACATAACACATAATAATATAAATAAAAATAAAAATTCATTTTGTTCACACATAGCTCGGGTTACAAGGAGATTCAAAATTTCCGATTGTTACATTCTCCCCTCTTTATAAGGATTCTGTCCCCAAAATCAGAATACAAGGTTAAACAAAAAGTTGAGGGTAATTCTCCTTCATCTTATCTTCTAATTCCCATGTAGCCTCCTCGGTATTGTGGTTTCGCTAAACTACTTTTACAGAAGGTATAACCTTATTTCTTAATACTTGATCTTTCCTATCAATTATCTGAATAGGAATTTCTTCATACGTTAGATCTTTCTCTATTTGGACGGGTTCATAGGATATCACGTGCTTGTGATCGGGCTTGTATGGTCGTAACACTGAGACGTGGAATACATTATGGATATGCTCCAGTTTAGGAGGCAAGGCTACCTCGTACGCCACTTCACCCAGTCTTCTCAATACTTCGAACGGTCCTACGAACCTCGGGCTTAACTTTCCTTTCTTTCCAAATCATATCTTCCCTTTCCAGAGAGATACCTTCAAAAACACATAGCTGCCGACGTCGAAGTCTCTTGTCTGGCGATGTTGATTTGTATACTTCTTTTGTCGGTCTTGGGCTACAACTAATCTTGCCCTGATCACTTTGACCACTTCTGCTGTCTGCTGTACCAATTTTGGTCCCAACAGTCGTCGTTCGCCAACCTTATCCCAGCTTAATGGTGTTCTGCACTTCCTTCCGTAGAGGGCTTCATAGGGCGGCATACCGATACTTGCATGGTAACTATTATTGTAAGCGAATTCCACAAGTGGTAAATGGTTATCCCAATTTCCCTTGAAATCCATCACACAAGCTCTCAACATGTCTTCTAGTGTCTGAATTGTTCGTTCGCTCTATCCGTCAGTTTGAGGATAGTAAGCAGTACTTAGTCGCAACTGTGTTTCCATTCTCTCTTGCAAGCTCTTCCAAAAAATTTGACGTGAAGCGCGGATCTCGATCCGAGACAATTAACACTGGCACTCCATGTCGTAAAATAATTTCCTTTATATACAATGTAGACACCCAAATTTTGCGTTCCCTATGCTAACCGTGACAGGAGGGCAAAATCGTCAATTGAACCGGCCTACGAGAGCGAAGGATGGGCGCAAGTACGAACACTCGACGCCACCACGATGATTTGCAACCAAAACCGACGTGACAACAAGGTCGTCCGAAATGAGCATTCCCGAATGATGTGGCACGTCTCCTAGTAATTCCCGGACTGCAAAATACAAGCCTGTCGACAAAAACCGACGTCACGACACGAGAATCGAGGCATGGTACGAAAATCGAGAAAGTCAAACCAGCCAGCCGCGGATTGATCTGCGGGCAATAAGTGTGCCTTTTGAAAACACGGAAATCGAAACCAGGCTGAGTGGATGGTGGGCGGCCAGCCAGCCGTAGATCCATCTGCGGCCAGCTGCAGATCCATCTGCGGCTGCCCTGGCTTCCCTTATCAACCCAGTTTCAGCTCATTCGTGGAGACAGAGAGGGAGAAGCAGAAGAGAGAAGAAGAATAAGCAGCAGCAGCATCCAAAAATCAAAGAAGGAATAGCATAAATTTGCAACAAAATAGGAGAGAAAGAAAGAAAAAAAGAGAGGATTTATACTCTTTTGATTTGATTATATCATATATACTTCTCATTCTATTCAAATACACAAGTTTACATCCACTGTAATGTCCGAGAAATTTTAAATATTGTATTAATCTATTTTAATATATGAGAATTCATTTTTAGTGAATTTAATTGGACCCATGTAGGTATTATTAATTATATCTAAATATAGGGCCCAATAATTTTCTCTGCATTAAAAAGGGGCTCACTAATAGTTTGGATAAATTAGTGAGTTAACCCTAAGGATTTAATTTCAAGAAAAATTGGGAAGAAAATTTATAAATGAATTCATTCCTCTATTATCGGATTTAAATAATTCAAACGGGGAATTATTGTTGAAATGAAAATCTTAATTAATTAATTGGATTAGTTATTTAATTTAAATATTAGGATATAAGGGTATTAATTAATGGACCACAATTCTTTCATTTGGGCTGGACCCATTTTCCTTTTATTTTATTGGGCCAAATTTTCTTTTATTTTTCGGATTGGGCCAAACCCATGTTATTTTATTTTTGAGCCCAATCCCTAAAATCAGTTGGTGTGAATAAATCGGGTCATTTTATTGGACTGGCCCAAAATTCCATCTTAAATTCCTTGTTTGGGCCGCCTCTTTAATTCATTTAGCTGGTCCAACCCTATTGGGCTGAGCCCATTTCAATTCTTTTCCATGCCGGGTCGGGTTGACTCAAGCCAACGGGTTAGGTCCATTTTTTTTTCAATTTGGGCCAACCAGTGAGCCAATATAGGATAACCGGCAAAACAATTCGTGAGGGAAGGGGTTGTCACGCAGCAAACAAATTGGGGAAAATGACCGAGCGAGAGAGAAGGGGAAGCAAACCCTAGCGATCCCAAGCCCTTAATCAGTCAAACCACTGTCGAAGCTTTCAGTCCATCAATCGATAAAGGACGGGGGAAAAGGCGTCGGCGAAGGCTTAGGTCGACTGACGACGTGAACAAGACCGGTGGTAGGAGCAGAGTTGTCACGGGTGACCGAGCAAACGCGGCAAGGACCAAAGGTCCCAGGTTTTCGGCGAAGTGACCGGCGAGGCACGCGGCTCAAAGGCCAGCCGGCAAGTCAAAATCGTTGCCTCTCTCCTACCGTTGGACATTGACTCGAGCAATTTAGGTATTATCCAGTAAATTGGGTAATCCATTTCCTATAAATTGAACCCCCCATCCCCATACCATAGCTGCTGATTTCTTGTGTGTGAGCCCAAAATTTAGAGTGAGTTGCCGATAGAGAAGGGAGCAGGGGAAGGAAACAAGCCGTGAATGTCCACCGGCTTTGTTTCGTATTTTGGGAGAAGGAGAAAGACGGCGAGCCGAACGAACCTGAGGTATAACTGTGAGCTGCTATGACAGCCTTCCTTGTAGTTGTTTTAGTTTCTTTCTTCCTGTATTTAGGTTGTGTTGTTCAATTGTGTTAGGCTTATTGGGAAAAACGTGATGGTTCTTGTACTGGGTTTGTATAAACTCTTTCTGGTATGCTTAAGTCTTGTATTGCCGACTGTGTTGGTAGTGTTACATACTGTATTAGGCCTTTATTTGGAAAAATTGTTGTTGATGAACCTTAAAGGTTCTAGCAGTCAATTGGGTTGATTAGATTATACATGGCATTGTGTTGTGTTGGTTCCTTCGATTAATAAACTAGTATTGAATTACTTTTAGTTGTTGTTTGGTTTTGAATTGGGAAATTTGTTTTGGTTCACTGCTTAGTTGAGACTGTATAAGAACCATAAGGTTCGGCAGCACAATATTGCCTAGGAACTAAGCCAGTGTCGATCCTTGGTACGCCCACAAGGTGCTCGACGAAATGTCCATGTAGCTTTGCTCAGTTTGTGACACATGACTTGCTAGACTCAAGATTCGTTAGGCCTGTAAACTCTAATGAATTGTTGGTGGCTGAGAATCGGTTGGTACATGATAAGGCAAGTGATAATTACTTATCCATAATTAATAAATAAATAGTAAGTTCCAAATTATCATTTAGTTAACATTAAATAATAATAGGATTAATAAAATAATTATTTATTATAGTAAAAGATAATTAATATCTAATTATTATTTAATTAATAATAATAATAATTAAGTATGAATAAAGTCAATAAATAATTATTTATTATTTATTTATAAATAATAAATAAAGATAATAAATATTTAATTATTATTTTATATTAAATAATAATTAAGTATAAATGAAATTAATAGATTAATTATTTATTATTTATCCTTAAATAATAAATAAAGTTAATAAATAGTTGATTATTGCTTAATTACTATTAAATAATAATCAAGTATGAATTAAGTTAATAAATTGATTATTTGTCAATAAGTGATAAATAAAGATAACAAATATTCAATGAAATAATTATTTATTATTTGTCAATAAATAATAAATAAGGATAATAAATATTTTTAATTATTATTGTAATTAATATTAAATAATAAAGTTAAATAATAAATATCTAATGATTAATTATGAACAAGGTTAACAAATAATTGTTTATTAGTTATCCATAAATAATAAGTAAAGATAATAAATATCTAATTATTATTTAATTAATAATAATTAGGTATGAGTAGAGCTAATGAGAATAATAATTACTTAATCATTAATGATATAATGATTAAGTATGAAGTGAGATTAATAAGATTATCTGTGGCCCTTAATAAATAAAGATAATAAACACTCAATAATTATTCAATAAATATTTAATAATAATTAAGTGTGTGTAGAATTAATACATTGAATATTTAATTATTGTTGAATAAGGAACCAAGTGTAATAATTACTCAATTGCCCTTAAGGTGAATAGTAATTAAGTAAATAAAAGACGAAGTAAAAGATCAACTACTATTTAGTTGTTAACAAATCATGTTAAATCATCAACTACTATTTATTGCAAGTTCTTCGTTACTCAACTTTTACATTGCGAAAATTCTAAACCTTATGCACTATTTCTAATTCGTGCAAAAAGGTATATATATATACTGTTGCAAGTTATTCTTTAAGCTTGAGTTTTTATCTCCAAGCATGCCTTAAGTGGTCTAATTACTTTCAAAATTATTCCACATCTGTATATTTATTGACATTCGCACTCGTGCATTTGAAATTCGTATATTTAAATTCAGGAATTTATAAACCATTCATGGTTAAGTCTGAACCCTTGTTCGGTCAGACAAATATGTGAGAATTTATAAAAGCTATCTGAACCAATCAATGGTAAGGATTCTTAGACTGTATGGACACCCCTTTATTTATAGGGGAGTACCCCACGTACCGTATATAAGGTACAAATAGCAGAATTAAATGTTATGCATATACATAGGGTACGCGAGGCTAATCCCCTCAAGTACGTTATTCTGTAGCCAGTAACCAGAGGGTCAACCAGCTATTGACTCCTTTGGAAGTTATCGTTCAAAGTCTATTTGACTATCAATTGTTCTAAAAGCAATTATTGTTCTTGCTTCTGATTTTATTTCTAATGTTGAAATTCCTTGAATCCCTTCATCATGATATATCCCTATTGTCATACTTTAAACTTGCTGGGCAAACTCGTTGCTCATTCTTGCTATATCATGATCTCATTGCAGCTAAACTCGAGACGTCAGGGAAGAACAAAGGGAAGGAAAAGATGAAGGGATAGACTTCATGTAGCAGAAAATAAAATTATGTGTAGTTAATTACTGTAATGTAATTTAATCCCTGATAGTTATTAGGGTACGGATTGTGTATATGTTTAAGGTTATTTGTATTCTGGGACTAGTAACACCTTGTAATGAACAACGTATGTTTATTTTATTCCGCATTTTAGTTACCATATGTTGATAGAGGTGAATGTTTGTATTGGATCGTGATGACCGGATCCGGGTATTTGGAGACCCGAATTTAGGGGCGTCACATCCACTTTGATATCATTTGCAAGGTGAAAATCCACTTGTCATAGCAATTTCTATCATATCATTTGGTTAAATTAAATGTAGTTTTCATGTAATTTATGGTGGAACAATGAATTAGGGATTATTAGTGAGGGTTCCATCGGAACAAAATTCTTCCTAATAACCCGATGATATTCATTTATTGAATTTTTTATTTGTTTTACGGCGATATATTGGGCGTGGTTCCTTTAGGTTGCTATTTTAGGATGTCTTGGCATTGTTAGATTATCCGTGTTGGTTATTTCTTGTAATATCCGTTTCGTGGGTGTGTGGAAATTTCGGGTGTGAGCCTAGGAACGCGACCCCGTGGTCCAAATCCGATGATGGACATCTTTTGATGTGGGTAGTAGGAACGATGTAGTCTTCATTGTGAATATGTAATCGTCGGTCCTTAAAACGACGCCAAGGCGAGAATCGTGTTTAAGGCTCCGTCATAGTGAAAATATGTGATTGTGGGCGTTCGGGATTATTTTGATGGCTTACATGCCCGTGAATAACCTCCTACGCATTATAATGTTTGATTTGAATTGCAACACCAAAAAAGGATTTCAAGGCTAAACGATGAAGATTTTCATAAAATCAATCAAACTAGGTTATTAGCATCACGAGGATAAGAAATTGGAAGTGCTAATGAATGTCGATTTCTATTCAACGAGAAGGCAAAAGAAAGATCGTGTTCAAACGTCACAAGAAATGGTTTTATGAAAGTAAATGGTTGTTTTATTAAACCGTTGTGCATAGGGTTAAAGAGATCCTAGAAATTGCCCGTTTGTTTTGTTTACGAAAGCAACGTATAGGTCTCGATTCCTATTTTGACGAAGGTTTAAAAACTCGTATTTTGCCAAAACGAAACCTAATGAAAATCCCATGACTTTTGACAATTAAAAACAAACCTTTCTCAAAAAGAATAAAGCTTTCTCGTAGAAGCCGAAAGACATTCTAAAGCACTCTCAAAGCACGACTTTCCGTAAAAACACAAATGATTCTTTCATACAAACTCACCACAACATTCACATAGGCACACACACACACGCACGCACACATACACATTGTAAGAATTAAAGGATAGGAAAAGCATCAAGATTGCGGTAACCGTGTTTCACGAAAGTCGGGGGGTGCCTAACACCTTCCCCTCGCTTAAGCAAGCCCCCGAACTCTATGAATCTCGGTTTGCAGACCAATTAATTCGGAGTCACATATGAGCCAGCGATTTACGATAAAATGAAATTCGGATGAGTTGGTACATCCATTTCAAATATACCAACTGGCGACTCTGGTCAATTGGCTCATCATAAAAAACGATCTTTCAAAACCCCGTCGACATTAGTGCCGACCTTTTCCAAAAAATCATCTAATATAAAGGCTAAAATTGGAAAGGGTAAATATCGCTAATGAAGCGATTCCTCCCGGCGTCGACATACAACTTGGCTAATTGGTTCAAATTAAATCGGATCTTTATCGGTAGAAAGTGTGTTAATTTCATCAATCAGTCCACAATAACCCAAATGGCATCATTACCCTTTTGTGTAACTGGAAGTCCTACCACAAAGTCCATAGTGATATGCTCCTACTTCTATTTCGGTATATTCAGTGGTTGAAGTAACCCACTTAGTCTCTAATGTTCTGCTTTGACTTGTTGACATGTGAGACATTTACTGACGTACTCTTCTATGTCCCGTTTCATATTAGGCCACCAAAAATATTGACAAAGATCCCGGTACATTTTCGTGCTTCCTGGGTGAATAGAATATGATGAATTATGTGTTTCATGTAAGATCTCATCCCTTAATTCAGTCACAATTGGCACCCACACTCGCTCCTCATATCTCAAGATACCATCCTTATCCATTCAGAATTTCTCTTCCTCATTTTTTGTGATCCTTTTTTGTATCCTTTCACATTCTTCATCCTTTTCCTGTACTTCTCTCACTTTGTCTAGTAACGTCGGACGAGCTTCAATTACGAATAACTTCTCTGCTTCCTCTGCCGGACTTTTCACTTTAATCTTCAGTCTCGCCATTTCCAGTATTAACTCCTCGTGAGTTGTCAACATAAATAATTTCTCGTTCCCCTTTCTACTCAATGCATCTGCTACTACGTTTGCTTTTCCTTGGTGATAGAGAATTTCGCAGTCGTAATCTTTGATTAATTCCAACCACCTCCTCTGTCGCATGTTCAACTCCTTCTATGTGAAAATATATTTCAGACTCTTATGATCCGTGTATATCTCACATTTCTCTCCATAAAGGTAATGTCTCCAAATTTTCAATGCAAAGACAACAGCTGCTAATTCCAGGTCATGGGGAGGGTATCACTTCTCGTAGTCCTTCAACTGTCGTGACGCATACGAAATAACCTTGCCATGTTGCATTAACACATAACCAAGACCTTTGTGTGACGCATCACTATACATTACAAAACCTCCTATATCATCTGGCAAGGATAATACAGGCGCCTCGCTTAATCTCTTCTTCAACTCCTGAAAATTATCTTCGCACTTTTCAGACCATACAAACTTCACCGTCTTTCTTGTCAGATTGGTTAATGGGTTTGCTATCTTCGAAAAATCCTAGATAAATCTTCGATAGTACCCGGCTAACCCTAAGAAACTTCGCACTTCCGTCGGCGTCTTCGATTGTTCCCAGTTACTAACTGCCTCCACCTTCGCAGGGTCCACTGAGATATCGTCCTTGTCAATCATATGCCCTAAAAATTGCACCTTCTCTATCCAGAATTCGCACATAGATAATTTTGCATACAACTTTTCCCTTCTCAATGTCTCTAGTACTTTGTTCAGATGATCGGCATGCTCTTCTTCGGTCTTTGAATAAATCAAAATGTCATCGATGAAAACTACTACGAACCTATCTAAGTACGGCTTCAGAATTCGGTTCATTAAGTCCATGAATGTTGCTGGCGCATTAGTCAAACCAAAAGACATCACCAAAAACTCGTAGTGACCATATCTCGTCCGAAACACAGTTTTAGGTACATCTTCCTTCCTTACTTTTAGCTGATAATATCCGATCCTCAAATCTATCTTAGAGAAGTGTCTGGCTCCTTTTAATTGATCGAACAAGTCGTCGATCCTTGGCAATGGATACTTATTCTTGATCGTTGATTTGTTCAATTCCTGGTAGTCGATTCAGAGCCTCATCGATCTGTCCTTCTTCTTGACAAACAAAACTGGGGCTCCCCTTGGAGACACATTTGGCTGAATATACCCATTGTCCAGCAATTCCTGAAGTTGTATCAACAATTCCTTCATTTTCATTAGCGCCATATGATACGGTGCCTTCGAAATTGGTGCAGTCCCTGGCACTAAGTCTATCACAAATTCGATTTCCCTATCCGGCGGAAGACCGGGTAATTCGCTTGGAAATACATCTGGAAACTCTCTCACTATCGGTATATTTGTAATTTCTACCCCTCCTTTCTTTGTATCTACAATATAGGCTAAGTAGCCTTCACATCCTTTCTTTAGTAACTTCCTGGCATGCATCATCGTGAGACAACACAAACGTCTCAGCGTGTTAGGTTTGTATATAGCGCGAACATGCAATCCAATTACATAAATAGTGCGGAAGCGCGATAAAACGGATTTTAAAATTTTTCATACAAACCATCACCATGATCATCCTTGTGTTCAATTATCAATTAACGAAAGAGATAGAGATTAAGAAATTATACCTTCGTAGAACCGTGCTTCCTCGGGTACAAGTTCACCTCCAATTCCTTCCTGTTCTCCTTGAATTCCACCGATTTCCTTCCTTTGATCAACGTTAGCCACCCAAGTGTTTAGCCTCTAGAGGTGATCCACCAAGGAATAATAGTTGTTCAAGAAGATGGATGTTGGCAAAACCCTAGTTTCTATGTCTATAGAAATTGCAAGTACTCTCTCTCTCCAATTTTTTGGAAGAGTATGTAACAGTCTAACCCTAATCATGATAAGACTCCTCCTATTTATAGATATAGGAAACCCTCCTAAACTATTTAGGATTAGAGTTTTTATTTTAATTAAACTCCTTTAATTAATTAAACTCCTAATCCAATTAGGAATTTATGAGAGAGTACTTCTATTAATTAATTCTCAATCCCTATTAGGAATTAAATAATAGTAATAGTAATAGTAATAATAATAATAATAATAATAAGACTCCTCTTATTAATTTATATTTAATATTTCCAAAATATTAAATAATAAATATTAAGCTATTTAATTTATTCTATCTCCATAGATTAAATTAAATACACTTAACTTATTATTACGATTATGCCATTTACTTCTTAAATAAATATTTTCCTTTTGCGGTGTGATTCTTTAGGTTCTCCATATTAAACCGGCTGTGAATAAATCAATTAGAACAATTCTAATTTTATTTAAATAAATAAATTAAACTATTTAATTCATTTAAATAAATAATATTTATTCTACAATAAGGGTAAGCCCCCTTAGCGATCAACGACTTTCCAGATAATATAGATTTTAACATTAATCACAAAAGAACCTTTCCGTGAATAGTTACCGTACAAGTCAATCCTTCTACCATACAATGTCCCAATTAAATATAAGACATGGAATTACTGTCAAGTCTTATTTTATTTAATTATATGCATTTCGATTCTCAAATGAACAACTTTGATAATGCAAATTAGAAACTCCTTTCTAATTTCATTCTGCTTTGGCCAAAGACTTTTGAGTCGTCATTTATCGAATCACATAGGGCATTCTCTCCTTTTACTAGAAGTAGTAGATTCTTTGTTGATCATTCACCTATCTCCATGTATAACTTATTATACCCAATAATACCCTTTGATATACCCTAAGGGTCTTAAGGAACATGTCAAAGTATAACTCATCATACACAAGATACTATGATGATCTCAAGTCCAAGGATCACTTGTACTACTATCACAAGAGGAATTCCTATTGACAGGCGAGTAAAACTGCATTAGGTATTCCTTAGCGAGCCACGTTCAGTGAACTTATTCTCTAATAAGCACTTACATACTTGCTTTAGTGTCTCCACACAAATGATTATGAGATCAATCATCCTCTTCATAAGAGCAAGCAACGTATGTACTAATCTATCCAGATTCACTAATCCCCTTTTTAGTAATCCATCGATTAGGAACGATTTTAGTTTGTAAGGTATCTAGAATTTAGATCTCATTAGCATGATCACCATCATGATTCTAAACGCATTGCTCAAAACTATGGGTTTATCATATTTAATATAACAGCACCATGTAGATAATGCAAAATGCCTGTAATAACCGAATAAGATTACAAAGTATATGCTACATCATATCAAATATGATTGGCTTATGTGCATACTACTTTCAATCTCCCACTTGCACTAAAGCCAATCGCCATGGTATCTAATACCCTTCTTCCCTAAGTGACGATCATCCTGCTGTTTGGATAAAGCTTCAGTAAATGGATATGCAATGTTGTTCTCGAGAGTCCACTATCTCTATAGTGACTTTTTCTCTTTCAATGATTCCACTAATCAAATGAAAGTGCCACAACACTTGTTTAAATCTAAGATGAGACTTAGGAACTATTCTTAGTTCTGTAATGAACTTTTCATCCAAACAATCAACTTGCAGCTTCATTTACAGCTATATACTTTGTCTTTGTCACTAAACTAGCAACTCTTTGCTATTTGGAACCTTTCCAATTCACTGCACCACCATTCAAGGTAATGATTTACCCTAAAGTGGATTTGTTATTGTCTTGGTCAGTTTGAAAAACTCGAGTCTGTTTAGCCCTATAGTTTTAATTCAGACCTACCATTAATCATGATCACATCTTCAGTACCGGTTAAGTACTTAAAGATGTTTTTCACTGTCTTACAGTGATCTTCTCCAGAATATGACTGATCAACATCAGGCCTAGTATATTCATTGCATACATGATAGTAACTCATGCGATCTCTCTTTCAATTGGGGACAATTTTAGAGAGATACACTCCATGGCTCATCATCATGAGACCTCTTTTGGAGTTTGCCATGCTAAACGCCTTTAGCATCGAATGAATATACATTCATTGGGTCAAGCCGAACATCCTTTTAAATCTATCTATATAGATTTATATCCCCAATTTATAGGATGCTCCTCCCAAGTCATTCATGGAGGAATGTTTAGATAATTTTATCTTTACTGATTGTAGCATTGGTGTGTTATTCCTTATCAGTAGTATATCAACATATAATACCAAGAATGTCACAGCGCTCCCACTGACCCTTTTGTACACACAAGGTTCATTCTCATTTTTGATAAAATCAAACTCTTTTGATTGTCTAATCAAAATGAATGTTCCATCTTTGAGAAGCTTGTTTCAATCCATAAATGGATCATTGCAGTTTATATACACGATTTGCTTCAACCTTTGAAACAAATTCCTCTAGCTGTATCATACATACATTCTCTTCAAGTCTTTATTGAGGAAGGATGTCTTCACATCCATTTTGCTAGATTTCGTAATAAGCTGCAATCACAAGCAAAATCCAAATGGACTTGAGCATTACCCGATAATAAGGTTTTATCACATTCAACTCCTTGACTTGAAAAACCTTTTAAACAGGCCTGGTTTTATAGGTCTCCACCTTGCCATTTGCCCCAGTCTTTCTCTCAAAGACCCATATTCACCCTCTAGGCACTATGCCCTTTTATGGAATAACTAGAGTCTATACTTGGTTCTCATACATAGAGTCCATTTCGAATTTCATGGCCATCTGCCATTTCTCTGAGTGTCTTCTACTCATAGCCTCATCGTATATAACTGGATCATCATCCTCTATGATGTGTACCTCATCATCATCCTCTATGATGAATCCATACCTCCCAGGTATCTTCGGTACTCTTCCAGATTTACGATTCGATTGTGGTACAATAGGTCTATCTACAAGTTCCTCGGTTCGACTTAAAGTGTTTTGTGGTTCTTGAACTCCTTCAAGATCTATTACCCTCCCACTAGCTCCTTCAATGATAAACACCTTTATCTAAGAAGGCAGTGTGTAGGATTATAGTAATAATACCCTAAACTTTCTTTAGGATATGCCACAAATCTGCACTTGTCAGATTTTGTCCCAAACTTATCTTTGAAACCTTTTCACATAAGCTGGACAACCCCGTATATTAACATACTTAAGAGTAGTTATCCTTCCTATCCATAACCTTTATGGAGTCTTAGGCTCGGATTTTTGAGGTTACCTTATTTTTGTAGATATGCAGCCGTTTTTAGGGCATAACCCCAAATGGATACTAGAAGGTCAGTAAAACTCATCATGGAACGAACCATGTCCAACAATGTTCGATTTTTCCTTTCAGATACACCATTCAACTGCGGCGTTCCTGGTGGAGTCCATTGTGAGATTATACCATTTTCTTTGAGATAATTGAGAAACTCATTGGTCAAGTATTCCCCTCCTCGATCCGATCGAAGAATCTTAATACTCTTACCAGTTTGCTTCTCTACTCCACTTCTGAATTCTTTGAACTTTTCAAACGATTCAGATTTGTATTTCATTAAATACACATATCCAAATCTAGAATGATCATCAGTGAAAGTAATAAAATAAGTATACCCTCCTCGTGCATTCGTTGTCATGGGTCCACATACGTCTGTGTGTACCAACGCTAACAACTCTGTAACTCCTTCTCCTTTTCCAATAAAAGGAGATTTAGTCATCTTACCCATGAGACAAGATTCACAAGTTAGATATGATTCGTAATCAGATAGCTCTAAAAGCCCATCTTTATGCAACTTAGATAATCTTGTTTCATTGATATGACCGAGTCTACAGTGCCACATAAAGGTATAATTAACATCATCTCCTCTTTTTTTTCTTAGTTTATTGAATGTGTAAAATGTTTTTCATGTTAAGTCAAGTTTACAAAGTCCATCAAGTGATCTTCCAGTTTCAAACAAAACATTATCATTATAAATAGAACAACAATTGTTCTTAAATATAATACCCGAACCTTCTTTGTCCAACAACGGAAGTAATAATATTTCTAAAGAGAACTGGAATATAATAACAACTTATTAACTTAATAGACTTGCCCGTAGGTAACGCTAAACTATAAGTTCCTACGGCTAATGTAGCAACCATTACTCCATTCTCCGCACGTAAGATTACTTACTCTTTATTTAGCTTTCTACTTCTGCTTAGTCTCTGTATTGGATTGCATACGTGAGAACTATAGCCGGTATCCAATACCCAAGTAGAACCTTGACTTATAGAAAGATTTATTTTTAATCATGAACAAACCTATATCTATAACCAAAGCTTCATTAAGCTTCTTCTGGTTAGCCTCTGTAAGATTCTCCTTACAGTTTCCTTTCTAGTATCTAGGCTTATTGCAGTGGAAACAAACTCCTTTGCTATCTGCATCAGTCTTGTTCTTATTGTCCTTTATTTTTGCCTTTCCATTTACCTTTTTTGAATTGTTCTTCTTTTAAGAAGATCTTTTGGCCCGCTTCCGCTTCCTGGAAGAATCATCTACCAGTAAGACTTGGTCTTTCTTGGTTAGAAAGTGACTCTTTACAGTTTTCAACATGTTTAAGCAACTCAGACAGGCTGACATATAGCTTGTTCATGTGAAAATTCACAACCATTTGTGAGAAAGAGTCCGGAAGTGATTGCAAGATCAAATCTTGGATCAACTTTCCATCCATTAAAACCCAGTTGTCGTAATTGTTCAATCAGATTAATCATTTTAGGATATATGTCTGTACTGTAGTGTCATCGGTCATTCTAGATCGGAAAAGCTCCTTAGATATCTGATATCTAATAGTCCTACTTTCCTCACCCTTCAACTCCTTCAAGGTGCAGGAGTATAGTAGAAGCATCCATAGTTTCATGCTGACGCTGAAGCTCGTTACTCATGGATGCGAGCATGATGCATTGAGCCAACTGTGCATCATCTTGCCACTTTCTAAATGTAGCGATCTCTTCCTCTAAGGCATTGTCTGCAACCATTGCATGGATAGGCATATTAAGGACATAAGATAGCTTTTCAGCCTTGAGAACTATTCTCAAATTCCTTAACCAGTCCTTTTAATTTGGTCCGGTTAATTAACATCTAATATGCTCCGCAGTGATAGTAAGTTAGACATTGTAAAATTCTATAAATAAATTTGTAATTTAACAACATTTTAGCATACATTCATTTCTTAATTAATTACCAAAATAAATTAGGTCTTTATTTTAAATTGGTACCTCATTATTTTCATCAAACCATATTACCCTCAATATATAGTTCGGCAATTCTAATTAAAGATTTGCTAGTGAGAATAAGGATCTCATTTCAAATGTATATAGCCTTGTGGTGACACAACAAACGATATATAAATAAATAGGTAGACAACTATTGTCAATTACATCACTATGTAACTCCTTGTATTTTGCCTCTTAGATTATTTTGATCAAGTGGTGACACATCCGAATCAAAATTATCCAAGTTAAGTCCAACCTAGCACTTCCATATATGTGAAGAGAAAAATACCGTCTTGTGGTGACACAACAAAACAGTAATGTTCAATTCCTTAATAAGCATCAAATGTGATAATGCAACATCTTAAATATTTAATACTTGCCTTGTGGTGACACAACAAACTCATATTAAATATTTAATACTCTATTGCTTTACCATGCTAGAAGGTGACGTTCGATATTCCAAATATATTTGAATGCTTAGGACTTAATATAATTTCTCTGAGGGGTTTGTTATTATTTGTCTCATCTTGTTTAGCGCCCATGCACATATATATATAAAATACGCGTCATATTATTTAACATTCGAAGCATGTTGTATAACATATAATATATACATAGTAAGCATTTTCTACTCGGATTGATTATGGACTTTTATTCTAGTTTGGTTCACTAGAGCCACCAAGTGAACCAAAAGGTCAAACCTAGGGTGCAAGAATTAAATTTAAATATAACTATTATATTTAAACCCGGGCTCCATTACAAACGGGTCTTCAAGCGCTCCTTGCTCCTTTGTCTCCAATTCTTCAAAACAATTCTAATTAATCCTATTACATGAACTATTTACTATAATAGAAACCTTGATCAGCAGTCAATGGGAAGTACATAGGAGAGAGATAGAATTTACATTAAGAAAAAATTAGAGAAGACGAGGTACGCAGACCACATTTATAAAAACTCATACATTCAAGCATCCTCTAAAATAATTCCAATCACACATTGATCAATAGTCCATAATTAATCCCTATTTATTATCATACATATCTCTATATGTATCAATAAATAACATTCATCCCATGAATAATAAAACCATTCCATATATGCATTGATATCAATTAATGGGCAAAAGTTTTGCTAATATTTAGTTTTGAAACAAAATAAACTCTTTTATTTTAATCAAAAACCAAATCCAAATTAAACTCCTTTAATTTTAGCAATCTGAAATCCTATTCCAGATAAAATAAACATCTTTATTTTAAACTTATATCAATTAAATAAATTATTTATTTTAATTAAAGGAAAAATTATTTTTCGGATTCTGCTGTCCGGCGCAGCTGCGTCCAGAATGAACTGGGAAACGGCGCAGTTGCGCTGAACCCCAGAAACGACTTTCTGGGTTTGGGCGCAACTGCGCTCCAGAATGAACTAAAAACGGCGCAGCTGCGCCGCGTAGCAGATTCAGAAAAACAAATTCTGCCCAAAAATTTCGATCTAATCGCATACCATACACACATGCAATCATCAAAATCGATAATTAACACAAGGTTAGACTCTGATACCACTGTTAGGTTTGTATATAGCGCGAACATGCAATCCAATTACATAAATAGTACGGAAGCGTGATAAAATGGATTTTAAAATTTTTCATACAAATCATCACCATGATCATTCTTGTGTTCAATTATCAATTAACGAAAGAGATAGAAATTAAGAAATTATACCCTCGTAGAACCGTGCTTCCTCGGGTAAAAGTTCACCTCCAATTCCTTCGCGTTCTCCTTGAATTCCACCGATTAAATTCCTTCCTTTGATCAACGTTAGCCACCCAAGTGTTTAGCCTCTAGAGGTGATCCACCAAGGAATAATAGTTGTTCAAGAAGATGGGTGTTGGCAAAACCCTAGTTTCTATCTCTATAGAAATTGCAAGTACTCTCTCTCTCCAATTCTTTTGGAAAAGTATGTAACAGTCTAACCCTAATCATGATAAGACTCCTCCTATTTATAGATATAGGAAACCCTCCTAAACTATTTAGGATTAGGGTTTTTATTTTAATTAAACTCCTTTAATTAATTAAACTCCTAATCCAATTAGGAATTTATGAGAGAGTACTTCTATTAATTAATTCTCAATCCCTATTAGGAATTAAATAATAGTAATAGTAATAGTAATAATAAGACTCCTCTTATTAATTTATATTTAATATTTCCAAAATATTAAATAATAAATATTAAGCTATTTAATTTATTCTATCTCCATAGATTAAATTAAATACACTTAACTTATTATTACGATTATGCCATTTACTTCTTAAATAAATATTTTTCTTTTGCGGTGTGACCCTTTAGGTTCTCCATATTAAATCAGTTGTGAATAAATCAATTAGAACAATTTTAATTTTATTTAAATAAATAAATTAAACTATTTAATTCATTTAAATAAATAATATTTATTCTACAATAAGAGTAAGCCCCCTTAGCGATCAACGACTTTCCAGATAATATAGATTTCAACATTAATCACAAAAGAACCTTTCAGTGAATAGTTACCGTACAATTCAATCCTTCTACCATACAATGTCCCAATTAAATATAAGACATGGAATTACTGTCAAGTCTTATTTTATTTAATTATATGCATTTCGATTCTCAAATTAACAACTCTGATAATGCAAATTAGAAACTCCTTTCTAATTTCATTCTACTTTGGCCAAAGACTTGTGAGTCGTCATTTATCGAATCATATAGGACATTCTCTCCTTTTACTAGAAGTGGTAGATTCTTTGTTGATCATTCACCTATCTCCATGTATAACTTATTATACTCAATCATACCCTTTGATATACCCTAAGGGTCTTAAGGGACATGTCAAAGTATAACTCATCATACACAATATACTATGATGATCTCAAGTCCAAAGATCTCTTGTACTACTATCACTAGAGGAATTCTTATTGACAGACGAGTAAAACTCCATTAAGTATTCCTTAGCGAGTCACGTTCAGTGAACTTATTCTCTAATAAGCACCTACATATTTACTTTAGTGTATCCACATAAATGATTATGAGATCAATCATTCTCTTCATAAGAGCAAGCAACGTATGTACTATTCTATCCGGATTCACTAATCCCCTTTTTAGTAATCCATTGATTAGGAACGATTTTAGTTTGTGAGCTATCTAGAATTTAGATCTCATTAGCATGATCACCATCATGATTCTAAAAGCATTGCTCAAAACTATGGGTTTATCACATTTAATATAACAGCACCATGTAAATAATGCAAAATGCCTTTAATAACCGAATAAGATTACAAAGTATATACTACATCATATCAAATATGATTGGCTTGTGTGCATACTACTTTCACAGCGATGTGCTACCATAAAATACTACCCTCGACCGGTTCGGGGTCCGAAGGTTCACACGTTTCTTCTGACAGTCAATCACTGCCGCATGGTCACACAACCAATCCATTCCCAATATTACATCGAACTCTCCCAACTTTATTGGGATCAAATCCACGCAAAAATTATATCCCCTAATCTCAGCGCAACAATTACGAAGAATAAACTCTACAGGAATTACCTCGTTATTCGTAATTTCTATGGTTAAAGGATTTTCTAACTGTTTTGGAGTAAATTCAACTGTTTAGCAAAATCTTCAGACACAAAGGAACGGGTGGCACCCGAATCAAATAATGTGTAGGCATTTATATTATTGATTGGGATAATACCTGACACCACGTCTTTAGCAATCACTGCATCCTGGACGGTCATATTGAATGTTCGGGCAGGGGTTCGGTTTGGCGGAGTTGGCCCTCCAACCATTACTTTGTTGCCTCCTCCTCGGTTACCTGATGAGTGGGTTTTACATCTATGAATTGAGTACGTTTGGCTTGATAATTTGTGAGTTCTTAAGTATTTTTAAGTTAGTGTTAGATATTTATAGTGTTTTATGTTATTTTGTAGGAATGAGCAAGGGAACGCAATTCGAACATCTTTTGGAGTACAACATGCGAGCAAATGCGAGAAGGGAAGATTGTAGGGCTTTTAACATTAAAATGGATGCATGTTCTGTTAGGTTTGTATATAACCCAAGCATGCAATCAAATTACATAGATATAGCGGAAGCGCGATAAAATCGGATTTTAAAATTTTATACAAACCATCACCATGATCAATCTATGTGCTCAATTAACGATATAAACGAAAGAGAAAGAGAATATGAATTATACCCTTGTAGATCAAAGCTTCCTCGGGTATAAGTTCAACTCCTAGTCCTTCGCGTTCTCCTCGAATTCTACCGATGAGATTCCTTCCTTTGATCAACGTTAGCCACCCAAGTGTTTGGCCTCTAGAGGTGATCCACCAAGGAAGAATAGTTATTCAAGAAGATGGGTGTTGGCAAAACCCTAGTTTCTATCTCTATAGAAATTGTAAGTACTCTTCACAATCTAATGCAAGAGTGTGTCACCCTAATCTATGATAAGACTCCTCTTATTTATAGATGTAGGAATAACCCTTCCCTAAACTATTTAGGATTAGGGTTTCTATTATAATTAAACTCCTTTAATTAATTATGCTCCTAATCCAATTAGGAACCCATGTGAGAGTACTTCTATTAATTAATTCTCAATCACTATTAGGAATTAAATAATAGTAATAGTAATAATAATAAGACTCCTCTTATCAATTTATATTTAATATTTCCAAAATATTAAATAATAAATATTAAGCTATTTAATTTATTCTATCTCCATAGACTAAATTAAATACACTTAACTTATTATTACATTTATGCCATTTACTTCTTAAATAAATATTTTCCTTTTGCGGTGTGACCCTTTAGGTTCTCCATATTAAACCGGTTGTGAATAAATCAATTAGAACAATTCTAATTTTATTTAAATAAATAAATTAAACTATTTAATTCATTTAAATAAATAATATTTATTCTACAATAAGGGTAAGCCCCCTTAGCGATCAATGACTTTCCAGATAATATAGATTTCAACATTAATCACAAAAGAACCTTTCAGTGAATAGTTACCATATAAGTCAATCCTTCTACCATACAATGTCCCAATTAAATATAAGACATGGAATTACTGTCAAGTCTTATTTTATTTAATTATATGCATTTCGATTCTCAAATGAATAACTCTGATAATGTAAATTAGAAACTCCTTTCTAATTTCATTCTGCTTTGGCCAAAGACTTTTGAGTCGTCATTTATCGAATCACATAGGGCATTCTCTCCTTTTACTAGAAGTGGTAGATTCTTTGTTGATCATTCACCTATCTCCATGTATAACTTATTATACCCAATAATACCCTTTGATATACCCTAAGGGTCTTAAGGAACATGTCAAAGTATAACTCATCATACACAAGATACTATGATAATCTCAAGTCCAAGGATCACTTGTACTACTATCACTAGAGGAATTCCTATTGACAGGCGAGTAAAACTCCATTAGGCATTCCTTAGCGAGCCACGTTCAGTGAACTTATTCTCCAATAAGCACCTACATACTTGCTTTAGTGTCTCCACATAAATGATTATGAGATCAATCATCCTCTTCCTAAGAGCAAGCAACGTATGCACTAATCTATCCGGATTCACTAATTCCCTTTTTAGTAATCCAACGATTAGGAACAATTTTAGTTTGTGAGCTATCCAGAATTTAGATCTCATTAGCATGATCACCATCATGATTCTAAAAGCATTGCTCAAAACTATGGGTTTATCACATTTAATATAACAACACCATGTAGATAATATAAAATATCTTTTAAGAAAATCAATTCTTTTATTAATAAATGAATAAGATTACAAAGTATATACTACATCATATCAAATATGATTGGCTTGTGTGCATACTACTTTCATTTTCTTGGTTTAGAACTTGAATTTTATTGTATATTTACTTCTTATCTTTCCGGAACATCTTGAATCACCCCAATCGGAGTTCGGATGCGAGAGTTATGACATTTTTATCAACAGAGATCAAGGTTTGGGGTTGTCATTTACATAGCAGTCATTGGAAGCTCAATTTCAACCATTCTCCAGCCCAAATATCTCAATTCTTAAAGAAAGAAAGTTATAGATCTCGTCGAGAGCTTCGATTTGATAGGTGGCAGGCCCCGTAACTCTTCCTAGATCAAAAGTTATGACCATTTTACCAACAGATGTTGTAGTAGAATTTTGTCGGGAGCGGGCGCGCCGGTTCCAAGTGTATTTTGGGAGCGGTCGCGCTGGTCTGCAAAGTGAAAAACTTGATTTCTGGCACTTGGGCGCGGGCGCGCTGCTTCTTGGGCCAAATATAGGCGCGGTCGTGCTGGGTTGGGTTTTTAAAAAGCTTATTTTTGACTTGCATTGAATGGAATAAGGATTGTAACTTCTAATTGGTTTAGGACTTTAACTAGAACCCATAAATACATGATGTGAGGGATAGAATAAAAAGATCTTTCTACTTTTTGCTAACCCTAGTTTGGAACAAAGAGATGGAGGTTTGAAACAATTGCAAGAGCACAAAGGATTCAATTAAGGAGCTAAAGGAGAGACTCAAGGATTGCGTCTACAGATTCTATTCTCTTCTCTATCTCTTATTTTGTATTTTTGAATGCTTTATCAATTGTGGATTATGGATTTTTATTTAATCATTAACTAATTTCTTTTTAAGATTACAATGGAACTTAATGCGTAGCTTTTATTGATATGCTTCCTTGTTAGTTATTGTTGATTATTATCGGATTGTCTATTATGATTTGTGATTAATTGCTTAATTGTCTGATCAAAAATTATCGTGGTAATCTATATGAACTCGAGAGATGGATTATAGATTTAGACCTAATCATAATAGTATGTGATTGTGTTTTCTGCATATGATAGAATTCATGATTTGTGTCTAGGATAGAGATATACCTATACGCCGCATGTAATCTGAAAGAGAACCTGAGCTTTAAATCCTTTTAAATTGTAATTCACATAGAGATATAGTGAATTAGTTAACTAGGGTGTTCACCTTAATTCTATCATCTGTGGATTTAAATTGATTCGTTTATGATACATCGAGAGATGGTTATAGATATTGATGAGTTCTTGATTAACAATCTAAAATAGTTAGCATAACTTAACAGGAAGTGTATTAATTCAAGTGAAACATTAAGAAAAATTATAATCTTAAGCCTTTTTCTCTAAATTCAATTCTTGGTATTTAGTGATTAGTTAGTTTAATACTTTATTTTCAAAATTCAACAACTTTTATCGAATTGTTTAAATAATATTAATTTGATTATTTGTTAGTACTTGGTAATTATTATTAAATAATTCTCTGTGGGTTCGACACTCTCTTATCACTTTATTACTTGTGGACTGCGTATACTTGCGTATTTTGCTAGTATAGAATTAGACAAACATTACCGCTACCACCGCTGCTTCCTTTCTTCAGGCAATCTCTAAACTGATGCTCCTTTGATCCACAAGAATAGCATCCAAGGTTCTTCCTTGGGTTTGGGTAATGCGGTGCTATATGCCCTCCCTGGTTGCAGTTGTAGCAGACATTACGTCCCTTCCAGCACTCTCCCATATGATTTTTTCCACATTTTAAACAGGCTTCAATCTTCTTCTTAAATCCTTCCTGATTATTCCCCGTCTGATTAGTGTTGGTGTTGTTGCTATTGCTGTTACTGTTACCACCATCCCATTTTCTTTTTCCCGAGTTGCTTCCACCATTACTGCCACCACCACGATAGTCTCCTCCACTCTTCTTATTCGTCTTGTGTTGATTCAGGGCCTCAATCCCCCCTTCAGCGATGATGGCTTTTTTCAGTAGTGCACTAAAGGTTTCAATCTGAAGAACGGCTACCTTGTTATACAACCACGGTTTCAGCCCTTGTTCAAACCTTTGCGCCTTCAGCTCTTCAGTACTTACTTGATGCGGTGCAAAACGTGCGAGTTCATTGAATTTGGCAGCGTACTGAGCCACCATCATGTCTCCCTGCTTCAGCTCTAAGAATCTCAGTACCATTTATCTTTCCATGCTCTTTGGGAAATAATTCTCGAAAAATAATTCTTTGAACCTGTCCCACGGTATCATTCCTTCACCTGCTCGCTGTTGGTTAGCCTCCCACCAATAATTTGCTTCTCCTTTCATCATATAGGTGGCAAATACCGTTTTCTGGTCATCCCTCATGCGTGCGATAACAAAAGCCTTCTCCATTTCCTTCACCCAAGACTGGGCTTCAATCGGATCAGTCGTTCCCCTGAACTCTGGGGGTCCTACGCTCTTAAAGTCTTTAAAACTTGTTATGGGTGCTGCCAGTGGATTGGGATTCACGGGTCCCGCATTTTTCCTTTCCATTCTCTCCAGTATATCCGTTAACCGCTGCATGGGATCCGTTGGACCTCCTTCATTGTTAACTGATCTCTTAGGTGTTGCTGGGGGTGGTATGTTACGTCTGGGCCGCATTTTCTGCTAAACGTAAGAAAGCTTAATGTCATCATCTCATATACTACGAGAATATCTATCATGAGTACTACAAGTAGACCACAAAAGCGACACACTCTATTAGCAAGTCGTAATAAGATATAGCTTTATTACAAGGAATGTAAATACCTTTCACAACTTTCTAGGACGCGTCTATCTAAGATCGCCCCAAAACTCTACATGAGTTTTATCTACTCTTATACTCTCTACGCTTCCTAAGGTTATAGCCTAAAGACCTCTCTCTAAAGGTTTATAACCTAATGCTCTGATACCAACCTGTGACGCCCCCAAATCCGGGTCACTTGAACCGCAGACCTGGTTCGTCACTATCTAATACATACATCATGTTGTCGACAATATATAGCAGAATAAAGGAATATTTATATTGATATAACATAAATAATCCTGCCCCAAGTCTCGAAACCAAGACTACTCCAAAACATAACTTAATACATAAGAGTACATAAGTATTAATACATAACATCAAGTAATAAGTCCTGATACAAACGATGATTCTAGTACAATTAAACAAAACTAATCAATAGCTTTGCCCTTTCCCTTATCCTTTTCCGAGCTCTCGCCACGTGCTGCACTAACTGAAAAGTTTTAAGGAAAGCAAGGGTGAACAACAAATTTGCCCCACAGGTAAAATAGCAATGAATAATCACGTGAATAACTTTATAGCTCATAGGAGTTAAAAATGAGATAGCTCAAGGAAATAAACAACTTCTTTATCACCATTATAGTGCTCACTGTGAACCGAAGCATTTTCTGAAGTATCCAAGGATTTCAAAGTATCCTAAGGAAAGGAACTATTCAATATTGAGGGTGCACCAAGGCACAAAACTCTATTCTAGAATTACCAGAAATTCATCCGATAATCCACAAACAAACGGTACAATAGGTGATCAGCCTAGAATACCTGGCGTTATGCATAAGCCTCACTTACTATTTACGCACGTGTCGGTTCCCGATGTTTATACAATTGCCCCTACTATGAGGGTTGTTCTTCTCAGCTTTACATGGAAATTCGAACCAAAACAATTCGATCAGATAGCTTTACTTAACATTAACAATAGTTTGAGGACTTAACCTCACTTCAATAACTAAATCAATAAGTGTCTAGCCGAAGCAATTGGCTTTAACATAGCTTTCAAATAATTTATAGAATAAGAAACTTTAAGGCTCAACAACATGCATTATAGCATAGGTAGATAACTTGAACGAATATCAAATCATTTGAATAATCATAAGAGTACTCGCACAATGAAATAAGTTGCGGAAGTTTAGAAAAACTAGCTCAATATCACAACATTTGTATAAAATAGGAGACTTGCCCAAATATAAGGGTTGAGTAAGTTCAAGAAATTTGCATTCAATATATAGAAAGAATGAAATTAGGGAACTTGCAACAATATATACCTGTTTGCAGGAAATAAAAATAGTGCATAAGGTTTAGAAACTTGCCTGGTGCGTTTGCTACAATATTACAACACACGCTCCTTAATATCCTACACCATCAAGTACACATTCACATAACAATTAGTGACATAACGGATACCAAATATTGGTTTATACTACTCTATAATGTCTCATTCATATTAGAAGCAAAATATTAAACAAGGTTATGCCTGCTAGTTATGGCGTTACGACGCTTGTATGTCTGTACGCCAAACTTGCCTATTCGAACGCCCAAATGACACGTAATTGCGTACGCCTAGCACGCCCCTTCGATTTATCTAATACTCATTGGCTAATCCTAAGTATCATTATAATTCATAACATTCATGTTTTATAACTTAGAACATCATTTAACATTGTCGGGAGCATTACGCGTGCTTAAGCGCATGCCCGACACTCTTCGATTGCCTCCAATTACACATCAGTCCTATAAATGGCCAATTTAGGCCATGCTACAGACCTCGAATTGACAAACTTAAAGAACTAAAGTTGTAGGTCTACTCTTTCTCTTTCCAAATCATCTTGAATCAACTCAATCCGAGTTCGTATGAGAAAGTTATGCCTATTTTACTAATGGATGTCGAAGGTGTTTGCACAGTCCCTTGTCCAACACCTAGGCGCTCAAAAATAGCCTTTGAGCAGCGCCTAGGCACTCTCTCATAGTATCTTAGCTTGTGGCTAGCGCCTAGCCAATCAACTAGGTGCTCGGCCTGAGCCTCTCAACCCGATTTCTTCCCGGAATGCTCTGTTTTTGGTGTTCTAGACCTATCTTGCTTCCAACCACCATAACTCCTTCAATACACATTCAAATTGGTCCGTTCCGGACTCTATGGACTCCTAAGCCATAGAGGTCTAACATATCAAAAATTTAGAGTTATCCATTAATATTAACATGGCCAAATCTTAAGCCAAAGTATCAACTCATGTTATATTTTCGTGTTCTTGGTGTTTTTCGTGTTCTTGGTGTTCTTTGCAAAAATCATCACCAAATCTTTTTTTTAATCTCTTTTTACTCCATTCTAACTGGGTTAAACTCAGAACCCATGGAAGTACAACATCATAACAACAAACGAATTAAACAAACACGAAATCATAGCTACAAAGTCCTCTAAATCGTCCAACAGTCCAAAGTCCATGTTTTGTCCATTGTTCTTGCTCCATTAAGCCAAGGTACGGATTTGTTCCATTTTTGTTCCACTTTGATGTTATTAATGGCTTATATAACCTCTTAACAACATTTACAAACATCCAACATAAACAAAAACAACAAGAATCGCCATAAATCCGACCCACAAGCTTAAGAGCTCAAAACCAAGAAAAACTTGAAAAACTTAACAAGAAATCGAGTGGAATGGATTTAATTGATTGTTTACCTCTGTAAATCCTTCCTAGATGCTAAGGAGCTCAGCTAGGCTTTGTTTTGGGAGTTCTTCTTGCTTGGATTCTCTTCTTCCTCCACCTGTGCCTTCTTCTTCTTCCTCCACCTGTGCCTTCTTCTTCTTCCTCCTTTCTTTTTCCGGCGACTTCCTTCTCTTTTTCCGGCGATGTCGACGCCGGGAGGAATTGCTTACGCGGGGGTTGTAACCCTTTCCAATTTTAGCCTTTTCATTAGATGATTTTTTTTTTTGGAAAAGGTCGGCATTAATGTCGACGGGGTTTTTTTTTTTAAAGATTGTTTTTTTTATGATGAGCCAATTTAACCAGAGTCTCCAGTTGGTATTTTTGAAATGGATGTACCAACTCATCCGAGTTTTCATTTTTATAAATCGCTGGCTCATATGTGACTCCGAATTAATTGGTCTGCGAATCGAGATTCATAGAGTTCGGGGGCTTGCTTAAGTGAGGGGAAGGTGTTAGGCACCCCTCGACTTCCGTGAAGCACGGTTACCGCAATCTTGATGCTTTCCTATCCTTTAATTCATGAAATGTGTGTGTGCGCGTGTGTGTGTGTGTGCCTATGTAAATGTTATGGTGAGTTTGCATAAAAGAATCATTTGGATTTTTTAGGGAAAATTGTGTTTTTCTTTTGAGAATGCCTTAGAATGTCTATCGGCTTAAACGAGAAAGCTTTATGAAAAAGGATTGATTTTATTTGGCAAAAACTATGAGATTTTCCTTAGGTGTCGTTTTGGCAAAACAAGAGTTTTAAACCTTCGTAAAAATAGGAATCGAAATCTATACGTTGCTTTCATAAAATGATGGGCAACTTCTAGGATATCTTTCACCCTACGCACCAAGATTTAATAAAACGTTGTTTTATTTTTATAAAACCATTTTTTGTGACGTTTGAAAACGACTTTCTTTAGCCTTCTCGTTTAATATAAACCGACATTCATTAACACCTCCAATTTTTTAGCTACGTGATGCTAACCTCCTAGTTTGCTTGATTTTAAGGAAAAACCTTCCTCGTTTAATCTTTGAAATCATTTTTTCGTGTTCCGAAATCCAATCAAGCATAAACACGCGTCGGGGCTATTCATGGGCATGTAAGCCATCCAAATAACCCCAACGCCCACAATCACATACTTCAATATTACGGGGCCTTAAACCCGATTCTCGCCTTGGCGTCGTTTTAAGGCCCGACGATTACATATTTACAATGACGGATACATCCACCCGATTACATACATTCAAAAATGTCCATCATCGGATTTGGACCGCGGGGTCGCGTTCCTAGGCTCACATCCGAACTTATTGCACAAACAACCAAATGGATATAACGAAAATAAGCAATAACGGGATGCCTAACACTCTAGGATGTCTTACAATGACGATCGAAATACACTATGAATGATACCATACCATAATAGCTAAGATTTGCACCAAACGGATATCATCGGGCTATTAGGGGGAATTTCATTCCGATGAGACCCTCACTAATAATCCCTAACCCATGGCTTCACAATAACATATAAAAAAACTACATTTAAGTTAATTCGGATGACCAAAAGATTAACAAAATGATATAACAAAATGCTAAGAACAAAGGGTTTTTCACCTTGCAATTAATCCCCACAATATGTATGAATTCGTGTATTGAATAGAGTAGAGAATATGGAATATAATCTCACAAATTTGGTACAATTCCTCACTCTTTTTTCACTCTTTTTCTCTCCTAATTGCTCTTGTTTTGCTGCTGTTTTTTGTTCCTACCGAGCTGCTGCTGCTGCTGAATGCTTCTCCCCTCTTTTTTTTTTCTTCCTGTATGCGAACTGGCCTAATAAAGCACTGCCAAGGGCAGCCGCAGATCTATCTGCGGCTGGCCGCAGATATATCTGCGGCTGGCCCTTGGTTCTCCCCCCAGCCGCGCTCGAGTCCCGTGCGCTTCGAGTCCCGTGCTGCCTCGAGTTCCGTCCTTGGCCGCGAATTGATCTGCGGCTAACTGTGCTGATTTTCTCGTTTTCCGTGCCTCGTCTCGATTTTCGTGTCGTACCGTTGGTTTCCGCTGACGGGTTTGCGCTCGGCAGTCCGGAACCCGTCGGGAAACGTGCCACGTCATCCGGGCAAGCACAGTGATCAGTAACTGACTCTCGACATTCGCTTGTTGTCGTGTCGGCTTCAATATCATCCCGTCGTGGTGGTTTTGAGGGTTCGTCTTTATGTCCATCCTTTATTCTCGTGTGCTGGGTCAATTGACGATTTTGCCCTCCTGTCAGGGTTAGTATAGGAAATGCAAAAATCGGGTGTCTACAGCTGCCCCTCTTTATCATGTTTATGAAATGATAAATGGAATGAACAGGATAAAGAATAGACACTCGATGCATGAATGACAGTGCACAAGAATGACAATACATACGTGATTTGCTTGGATCTCAGCCCTTCCCAGGGTTGTTGTTGGTTTGGATCTTAGCCCTTCCCAGGGTTGTGGTTTGTTTGGATCTTAGCCCTTCCCAGGGTGTTAGTTTGTATCTCAGCCCTTCCCAGGGTGTTAGTCTAGATCTCAGCCCTTCCCAGGGTTTTTGTTTTGGTTGGATGCCTTCCCGGGTTTGCTCACCACTCTGTCGCGGTTTGCTTGGATCTCAGCCCTTCCCAGGGTTTGTTGTTTTTTATCTTTTTTCTTTTGTGGATATCAGCCCTTCCCAAGGTTGCTCACCATCTTGTTGTGGTTCGCGTGGATCTCAGCCCTTCCCAGGGTTTGCTCACCACTCTGTCGCGGTTTGCTTGGATGCCTTCCCAGGTTTGCTCACCACTCTGTCGCGGTTTGCTTGGATCTCAGCCCTTCCCAGGGTTTGTTGTTTTTTGTCTTTTTTTTTTCTTTTGTGGATATCAGCCCTTCCCAGGGTTGCTCACCATCTTGTTGTGGTTCGCGTGGATCTCAGCCCTTCCCAGGGTTTGCTCACCACTCTGTCGCGGTTTGCTTGGATGCCTTCCCAGGTTTGCTCACCACTCTGTCGCGGTTTGCTTGGATCTCAGCCCTTCCCAGGGTTTGTTGTTTTTATCTCTTTTTTTTTTCTTTTTGTGGATACCAGCCCTTCCCAGGGTTGCTCACCAATCTTGTTGTGGTTCGCCGTGGATCTCAGCCCTTCCCAGGGTTTGCTCACCACTCTGTCGCGGTTTGCTTGGATGCCTTCCCAGGTTTTTGCTCACCACTCTGTCGCAGTTTGCTTGGATCTCTCAGCCCTTCCCAGGGTTTGTTGTTTTTTGTCTTTTTTCTTTTTGTGGATACCAGCCCTTCCCAGGGTTGCTCACCATCTTGTTGTGGTTCGCGTGGATCTCAGCCCTTCCCAGGGTTTTGCTCACCACTCTGTCGCGGTTTGCTTGGATGCCTTCCCAGGTTTGCTCACTACTCTGTCGCGGTTTTGCTTGGAATCTCAGCCCTTCCCAAGGGTTTGTTGTTTTTTGTCTTTTTTTCTTTTTGTGGATACCAGCCCTTCCCAGGGTTGCTCACCATCTTGTTGTGGTTCGCGTGGATCTCAGCCCTTCCCAGGGTTTGCTCACCACTCTCTGTCGCGGTTTGCTTGGATGCCTTCCCAGGTTTGCTCACCACTCTGTCGCGGTTTGCTTGGATCTCAGCCCTTCCCAGGGTTTGTTGTTTTTTGTCTTTTTTTCTTTTTGTGGATACCAGCCCTTCCCAGGGTTGCTCACCATATTGCTGTGGTTCGCGTGGATCTCAGCCCTTCCCAGGGTTTGCTCACCACTCTGTCGCGGTTTGCTTGGATGCCTTCCCAGGTTTCTGTCGGGTCTTGCCTTGATTCGTCGTGTTCGACGTCCGACTTATTCAGAATTTTGTATTTTATTTTCACATAACGAGTCATGTATGATGCATGCTTTTTATTCATGGATAGAGAATGACCCCTGTACAGTCTTTTTGATACTATTTTCCACAGGTGTCGTCACCAGATGCCGTGGGATGCTTGGATCTCGATCTTCCCACAGGATTGGTCGGTGGCTTCTCCGCTGATTGGACGGTTTGTCGCCGGTGACAGAGCTATGGCAGATGATCCTCCGGAGCGTTCCTGATCCTTATTATCCTTTCCGGTGTCGGCGGGCTTTGCGGAGGGTATTCTGAGCCATTAGGTCCCTGTCCGTCCGGTGCTCACGCATCTCGATTACTACCGAGGCTGAGAGGTATGCTGCTCTTGTTGAGAGAGATGCTGATATTCTGGCCAGGGATGTTGCTCATGCTGATAGAGACGCCCTTGTATTGCAGACTAAGGCAATTGTAGATGCTCACTCTGAGACCGTTAGCCGAGCCACTGCTTATTGGATCGCGTCGACATGATGGGGCAGCAGATTGCAGGGAATGTCGATGCCTCAGATCTATCCACCACTTTATCCATCCTGCTTCGATTAGTTTCAAATTGGTAGATCATTTTATTTCCTGCATAGACTATGTCAGTCTCATCGGTTATCAAAAGAGAAACCTTGTAACAAAATGATTTATTTATATAGACATGTATTTAGATTTAGTCGTTTCCCCTTTTTGTCGTATCGTTGCCTTTCATTGGACCCTCATTTTATCCAGCTAACCATGATTTTGATATCTCGCCTTCTTTCTCTTCACAAGTCTTGATGGGGATTTGTCAGATACTGCCGCACCTCTTGTCGATTTCATCGGCTGAGTCTTAGATTTGGGCTAACTGCTTGGTTGGGTTAGGGTTAGGTCACTTAAGATGAAGCTGATCAGGTGGCTGGTTTCGGAAAAGTTTCGAGGGTATAGGAATGGTTTTTCTGGCTATTGGGAATCGGTTTGATAGAAGAAAGTGTTATTTTGTAAGGAATGGGACCGCGCCACGATGGCTGCCTACGTACCCCCACAAGTCGGGAGATCAGGTCCTACGTAGTTCGTTCTCCAAAACAGGGAGAGAAACGACGAGATTTTTTTTTTTTTTTGACTTTTTTTTTTTTTTTTTTTTTTTTTTTTTATGCATAGAACCGCTTCACTGAGTCAGAATTTAGGGGCTGTGGGAACACTTCCCCGTCCATTTCTTGCAGTATGAGGGCTCCTCCGGACAGCACTTTCTTAATCACAAAAGGCCCCTCCCAGTTCGGGGCAAACTTCCCCTTGGCTTTGTCTTGACAAGGCATTACTCTCTTTAACACTAGGTCATTTTCTTTGAATTTTCGAGGTCTTATCTTCTTGTCGTATGACCGGGAGATCCTTTGCTGATATAACTGACCGTGCAACACAGCGGCCACCCTCCTTTCATCAATTAGGGCCAATTGGTCGTACCGACTTTGCATCCAATCCTCCTCGTTTATCCGAGCATCAATCAAGATTCTGAGGGACGCCATCTCAACCTCAACTGGCAGAACCGCTTCCATTCCGTATACCAGAGCGTACGGGGTTGCCCCTGTAGAAGTACGTACCGACGTTCTGTACGCCAGCAAGGTGAGAGGTAGCAGATCCGGCCATCCCCCGATGATTAGCAGACATTTTTGCCATGATCTTCTTGATATTCTTATTTGCAGCTTCCACTGCCCCATTCATCTTAGGACGGTAAATGACAGAATTGAGGTGTTTGATCTTAAACTGGTCGCATAATCCCTTCATGAGGGCATTGTTCAAATTCTTGGCATTGTCAGAGACTAAAACCTCAGGTTGCCCGTATCGGCAAATGACATTATTCCTGATGAAACCGACGATGATCTCCTGAGTTACTTTGGAGAAAAAAGCTGCTTCTACCCATTTAGTGAAGTAATCGATCATGACGAATATAAATCGGTGGCCGTTGCTTGCTTTGGGCTCTATTGGTCCGATCACATCCATACCCCACATTGAGAATGGCCAAGGGGAGGTCATACAGTGCAGTTCATTGGGAGGCGCATGGATAACATTACCGTGCGCCTGGCATTGGTAACACCGCTTGACGTGATCATCACAGTCGGCTTTCAGCGTCAACCAGTAATGCCCCGTTCTCAAGATCTTCTTGGCCACATCGGCCCACTCATGTGTGGCCCACACACTCCACCATGTATTTCGTCCATAATCTTTTGGGCCTGCATTTCATTTACACATCGTAGCAATCCCAAATTGGCATCCCTCTTGTACAGTGAATCTCCGCTCAGATAAAATTTCATTGCCATCTTTTGAATTCTCAACCTCTCTCCGCTCGGCTGGCTTGGTCGGGAATGGATCTATCCCTCAGATATTCCCTTATGTCGTGATACCAAGGCTGCTTTGGCAGAACCCCCTCGTCCGATAGTAAACCGCCACGTGCTCCTCGTATGCCGGGGCGTTCTGCACTGCTATCTCAATCTGTGGAACGTTCCTGCTCTTGATTGTGTGGACTAGAGAAGCTAAAGTCGCCAATGCATCGGCGAAATCATTCCGTCCCCGGGGGATGTGTCGGAAAGCGATATCTTCGAACTCTTGCATCAGTTGGATAACACAACGGTGGTATGGAAGCAACCGGAGCTCTTTAGTGCTGTAACACCCCCGATCGCTTGTCTGATTACCAGCTCTGAATCCCGAACACTGCTAACCTTTTCACCCCCATATCGCGGGCCAAACGGAGTCCCAATATACATCCCTCATACTCAGCTGTGTTGTTTGAGTTACTGAACTGTAATTTAGTGGCTACGGGGGTATTGCTCTCCTGTGATAGAGACCAGGACTGCTCCGCTCCTACCCCCCCTCCGCATTCATGGCACTATCAAAATACAATTTCCAGAAACTTGCCCCCTCGTCATCTTCTCTCGCGCGCAAGATCCAGAATACGTCTTCGCCCGGCAAAGGAGTGTCTAAAGGCTCCATTCCCCCTGATGGCGCTTCTGCCAATTGATCTGCAATTCCCTGCCCCTTCATGGCTTTCTGAGTTACGTATACAATGTCGAACTGCTGTAAGATTAACTGCCATCTTGAAAGTCGACAGTTCAGCATGGGCCGTTCAAAGATATATTTCAGGGGATCCATCCTTGATATCAGGTACGTGGTGTGTCCATGGAGATAATGTTGTAATCTCATTGCAGCCCAAGCCAAAGCACAACAGGTCCTTTCGATAGGGGTGTAATTCTGTTCACATCGGCTAAATCTCTTGCTGAGGTAATAAATGGCCTGCTCTTTGCCTGATTCATTCTTCTGCCCCAGCATACAGCCCATCGCAATGTCATTGACTGATATATACATGAATAGAGGGATCTCATCCTTCGGGGGTACCAGCACGGGTGCTTCCGTCAGCTGCTTCTTAATGATCTGAAAGGCTTCCTGGCATTGCTCATTCCATTCTTGGGAGACATCTTTTCTTAACAGCTTGAAAATTGGCTCGCACGTGGTTGTCAAATGGGATATGAAGCGGCTGATGAAATTTATTCTTCCCAGAAATCCTCTTATTTCCTTTTCAGTGCGGGGTGCCGGCATATCCACAATGGCCTTAATCTTGGCCGGATCCAACTCGATGCCACGATCACTAACCAGGAATCCCAAGAGTTTGCCCGATTGCACTCCGAAAGCACACTTTGCCGGATTGAGCCTTAAATTATATTTTCTGAGCCGGTCAAATAGCTTTTGGAGATGGGTCACATGATCAGATTCTATCTTTGACTTCACGATAATGTCATCCACGTAGACCTCTATCTCCTTGTGCATCATATCGTGGAACAGGGCCATCATAGAGCTCTTTGATAAGTAGCCCCTGCATTTGTGAGACCGAAAGCCAACCGTCTATAGCAGAAAGTGCCCCAAGGGGTGATGAAGGTTGTTTTCTCCTCCCGTCCTCCTCTGCCACCATTATCTGATGATACCCCGCAAAGCAATCAACGAAAGAGTACATCTCGTATTGGGCTGTGTTATCCACCAATATGTGTAAAAGGTACTGGGAAATTATCCTTGAGACTGGCCTTGTTCAGATCTCTATAGTCAACACATACCCTCACCTTTCCTCCAGGCTTAGCCACTGGGACCACATTGGACAACCATTCTGGGTAGGTGGACACCATGATGATTCCAGCCCTGAACTGTTTGATGATCTCCTCCTTTACCTTCAAGCTCCATTCCGGTTTTAGCTTTCTTAGTTTTTGCTTGACGGGCTTGAAACCCTCCTTGATGGGCAGCTGGTGTACCACAATGTCGGTGGATAATCCGATCATGTCCTCATGAGACCAGGCGAACACATCCTCATACTGGCGTAGCAATTTGGTCATTTCTACTTTCTGGTTAGGGGTCAGGTCTGTCCCGATCTTGAGCTCTTTGGGTTGGTCAGGGGTTCCGATATTTATGGTGACGGTTTGGTCTAAGTTGGGTTTGGGTTTATCCTCGACCCACCCTTTGATCTCGTCAGGCGCGTCATCGTAATCTGTCTCGTCCTGCTCAATACCCATTAAATCGAAATCCAGCTCGATATCAAAATCATAGTTATCACTCAAATTTGAGGGATCGTTTGTTAAGCAAGGAATACTCAAATTGGTACACCTGACATTGAAACAAAATACTGTCATATATATAATTCATCTTTCCACAATGATCGCTCTTAAAATAACATGACAAACTAACATAGTTATGCAAAATATAAAATAAAGAACCAAAACTGGTAGACATTCATCCCCCACTCTCCGGGGTCTACCATCCCGGCACCATGTTTTACCCTTGTCTGGATATTATTGGCTCCACCGTCCAGTTATCGGTGGTCAGATCAGTCGGGATGCGACATATGACAGGCGGCTGTGTTCCAGGGACTTCCTTGACGACTACCGCCACATCGTATCCGTCTTCCCTCACAGCCTTATTAGGGATAACTAACCCTGCCCAATCGATGACAGGCACACTCTGTAGGGCTCCCGACGTTGTGGCCGTATCCTTCCCCTCTCCAATGTTTATTGATGGTCCAGAGATATAGCATTCCTCGCTCACCGTCCTGATCCCCCTTACTTCCGGATGGTCCATCTTTTCCAAGAACTCCACGGCTTTTTCCTCGGATATCCTCTCGTTCTCTTTTCTCTTACTCTTGAGGACTCTTCCTGGAAGGTACAAGGGATTCCCCTTTGATGTTACGGAAGCACAACTGGCCGCCTCCTCTAATACACCCCCGTAGTTCCACGGTACTGTTTTTAGATTGCAAACAGGGATCTGTGGTCTTGCTGCGATGATGAGAGGTTTTGGAGCCGCTAACTTGATAGGCCCCCCTGTGATACTCCGGCTTGCACCCGTCAACCTAACCGGTGCCCCTTGCATATTTTCCTGAGTACCCGTCATGCCAACCATCTCATCAATCCTTGTCATATAATTTCGCCTTGGCGGTCCTTCGGTTTCGATGGCTTCCACCATATTGACCCCTCCCCCATCATGCTTCGGTAGGGGATTGATTTTAACATTCGGCGGCTCGGGCTGTTCCACCATGATTTCCCCGCTATCAATCAGGTTTTGAATTATGTGTTTCAGCGTCCAACATTCCTGAGTGTCATGACCCGGGGAACCCGAATGATATGCACACTTTTTACTCGGGTCAAATTTTCTCCCCTTCGGGTTACTTGGAGGTGCCAAATCGACAATCTTCCCCTGTGATATCAATATTGCCAAAATCTGCTCAAGAGGCTCCCCAAGCGGGGTGAATACCCGCTTCTGCGTGGTCTCAAACCTCCTTCGTTCGTCCGTTCTGGGATTAGGTTGCCGGGGCGGCACAAATCTCTGTATTTGCACAGGAGGGCTATTCTCCACTTTCCTAGATGATTCCTGCAGCACGAGAGAGACATCTTCCTCTTTTCGCTTTTGGGGCCTGCGGGAAGTATTGCCATAATTCCTGTAGACACCCAAATTTTGCGCTTCGTATACTAACCGTGATAGGAGGGCAAAATCGTCAAATGAACCGGCCTGTGAGAAGGAGCGGGCACAAGGGCGAGCGCCCGGCACCGCCGCAATGTTTTGGGCAAACCAAGTTTACGTGACAATAAAGCCGTCCGAGGCAGGCATTTCCGAATGAGGTGGCACGTCTCCCGAAAATTCTCGGACTGCAGAATACGAGCCTATCAGCGAAAACCGACGTTGCGGCACGAAAATCGAGGCGTGGCACGAAAATCGAGAAAGTCAAGCCCGCCAGCCGCGGATAGATCTGCGGCCAAGTGGGTGCGCCAGCACGGAAACCAGGAAATCAGCACTACCAGCTGAGTGCGATGGGAGGCGTGCCAGCTGGCCAGCCGCAGATCCATCTGCGGCCAGCCGCAGATAGATCTGCGGCTGGCTCTGGCCAGCCTATTTAAGCTCAGCCTCGGACAGCATACAGGAGGTTGGAAGAATTTGAAGGAAGAAGAATTCTGCAGCAGCAAGAACACGAAAATAGAGAGAAAAAGGAGCAAATTTTGCAATCAAATAGGAAGAAAAGAGAGGAAAAAAAGAGAGGATTTATATTCTTTGATTTTGATTGTACCAAATATACTCCTTATCTTAGTCAAATACACAAGTTCACATCCATTTGAGATCATTTGCAAGGTGAAAATTCCCTTTGTTCTAGCAATTTATATCATATTGTTTGGTTAAATTAAATGTAGTTTTTCTTGTATATTGTTGTGGATCTATGGATTGAGGACTATTAGGGAGGGTTCCAATTGGAACGAAATTCTTCCTAATGACCCGATGATATCCATTTGGTGAATTTTAGCTCGTTGTAATGATGTATTATGCATAGTTTATTTAGATTGTTATTTTTAGGATCTTGTGGGTGTGTAGCGATTTTGGATGTGAGCCTAGGAGCGCGACCCCGTGGTCCAAATCCGATGATGGACATCGTTTGATATATGTAATAAATTCGATGTACCTTTCATTGTAAATATGTAATCGTCGGGCCTTAAAATGACGCCAAGGCGAGAATCGTGTTTAAGGCCCCGAAATAGTGAAACTTGTGATTGTAGGCATTTGGGGTTATTTTGATGGCTTACATGCCCATGAATAACTCCAACGCATTTTAATGCTTGATTTGATCTATGACACGAAATTGATTTCAAAGCTAAACGATAAGATTTTCATAAAATCAATCAAAGTAGGGTATTAGCATCACGAGGCTTAAAATTGAAAGTGCAAATGAATGTCGATTCCTCTTTAACGAGAAGGCAAAGAAAAATCGTTTTCCAAAACATCACACAAATTGATTTTATAAATAAATGGCGTTTTATTAAACCGTTGTGCATAGGGTTAAAGAGATTCTAGAAGTTGCCCATCATTTGAGTTACGAAAGCAACGTATAGATCTTGATTCCTATTTTGACGAAGGTTTAAAACTCTTGTTTTGCCAAAACGACACCTAAAGAAAAATCCCATAGCTTTATACAATTAAAATCAAATCCTTCTCAAAAGAATAAAGCTTTCTCGTGTATACCGAAAAGACATTCCGAAGCGTTCTCAAATTAAGGCACGATTTTCCCTAAAATCCAAATGACTCTTTCATACAAACTCACCACAACATTCACATAGGCACACACACACACGCACGGGCACCTATACACACATACATTCATGAATTAAAGGATAGAAAAGCATCAAGATTGCGGTAACCGTATTTCACGGAAGTCGAGGGGTGCCTAACACCTTCCCCTCACTTAAACAAGCCCCCGAACTCTATGAATCTCGATTCGCAGACCAATTAATTCGGAGTCACATATGAGCCAGCGATTTATAAAAAACAAAAATTCGGATGAGTTGGTACATCCATTTCAAATATACCAACTGGCGACTCTGGTTAATTGGCTCATCATAAAAACGATCTTTCAAAACCCCGTCGACATCAATGCCGATCTTTTCCAAAGAATCATTAAATCAAAAGGCAAAAAATTGGAAAAGACTAGAAAGCGAAAACCCGGTGTCGACAGCTGGCGACTCTGCTGGGGACCATTAGAGGGCTTAAGCCGCGTTCAAATCTTGATGCTATCCTATCCTTTAAAATTCATGAATGTATGTGCGTGCGATATTTTGACCTGTTGTTGTGTGAATGTATTTTACCAATGAATGAATGGTTGAATGGAATGACTTTGCTTTAAAGTAATCATGTGCATACGGTGAGGACGATGAATGTGAATGTATGTTGAGAGAGTACCTCCTCCTGAGGCGAACCTGTCGGTTGCTTATTACTGGACTCGAAGGGGCTGCTCCCCGGAGATGGCTCAGGAAATGCACCACCCAAATCCGCTCCAATCGAAAGGATTCAGACGAGTAGATTGCGAAGATTTGGGGACCTTCATGCCGAAAAGCCCGCGAGAGTAACCCTAGGGTAGGTCAGCCTCTGATAAACCTAACGAAAGGGAAGCTTCTTCATACCCTTTTATCATTCAGTCAAATAAATAAATGTCATGTAAATGGCATACAACTGTCATACCGGCATCATCGTAATAAATATGTCCTGTATCATGTGATTACATCACCTGCACATATGAAGATAATACTGACATGGTTTTGCAGGAAGGCAATCCGTGCCACGTACCAAGGTTTTCTAAAAACTTCTAAATACTATCCTGTCATCAAACACTGACCTTGTTTTGCAGGATAAGATTAAGAGAACCGTGAAAGCGTGGCATAACGATCACAAAGAACCCGGAGTAGGGGCATATTCGACCACAAAAAAAAAGGGAAAAAAGAAAAAGAAAAAAAAGAAAAGGAAATAATAATAATCATGCATCAGTGTTGACATGTCTCTGCCAACTTGTAACTAGCACAGTACTAAACTGCGGCCCTTGTTTGTTTTGCGAGATTGCCCCTACGACCCAACTAAAAGGCCGTAAAATCCATACTTCATCCATCCAAATGGCAGAAGCCTGTAGCCATGAAATTACAGTTCTGCCACTCCAACAATACGGCCGAATACGAGGGATGCATCCTAGGACTGAGATTAGCCCTGAGAATTGTGGTACAGACTTGTCCGGCCTATGATGATCAGATCGGAGAGATCTCCCATAGTGACACCCCTCCTGAATGGGCTTGGTATCAAAACATTAAAGAGTTCCTTCGAGACGGCTCCTTTCCCGAAAATGCAGATCTGACCAAGAAAGGAGAATACAAAGATTGGGCAGTGAAATTCTCCCTAAGCGGAGACGATTTGCACAAGTGGGACCTAGCTACGGGACTGCTGAGATATCTGGAAGCTGAAGAAGCCCACAGATTAATGAACGAAGTACATGGCGATGTGTGCGGAGCCCATATGAGCAGAGCGTTTTTGGAAAAGAAAATCATGTGAACAGGTCACTATTGGCTAACCATGAAAACTGACTGCGATACTCATATCAAGAAATGCCATCAATGCCAGATCCATGCCAATACGATCCATGCACCTCCTAATGAGCTCCATTGCTTGACCTCACCGTGGCCAGTTGGACCATGCAGCAGGTGATATCCAGGAAGGGGGTAAATCCAGGAGGATGGTAGTGAATCCCAGCCAGTAGAAGATCAATGGGTTTTAAAATTCTGAGTTTTATTTCAAATCCCTGCACGCTCATGTCATTTTGTCATGTTATCCAAAAGAAGATCATGTGCTGAAATGTTTTATATATATGACAAGCATTTTTGTTTTATGTCAGGTACCCCAATTTGAGGAATTCTAGCCTGACGAGCGATAGGCCAAATTTGAAGGAGGATCACGATTTTGGTAAAGAGCTAGATTTCGATCTGATGGGGATTGAGCAGGACGAGACAGATGTCGACAATACGCCTGACGAAATCAAAGGATGGGTCGAAGATAAACCCAAACCCGACTTAGACCAAACCATTGCCATCAAACATCAGAACCCCTGACGATCACAAAGAACCCGGAGTAGGGGCAAATTCAACCCAAAAAAAAAAAAATCAAAAAATCAAAAAATCAAAAAATCAAAAAAAATCAAAAAAATCTCAAAAATCAAAAATCCCCAAGCCTTTCAACAAGTCAAAGGACCGGATCTTTTGTCAAGCACAGTGAGATACCGATGCGACCGGTACGAGGAAGATCACAAGAAAAGCAACCTAACACTGGGGCACTTGTCAACTACCCAGGAAATGATGACGTGCAAATTGGCACCCATGCAACAATCCCATGCAACAAACCCATCAACATGTTAATCTTCAACGGTACGATCATCTGGCATTTGTCAAGCATAGTTTTCCCGGGATACGATGATCCGCGTGAAAGGGGATTTTATTCGGCTTGATATGAATCGGATTAATTCTGACAAGCAACCGTGGAGCACGATCGTGAGTATGATTAGATGAAGAAGGCTATTCAACCTTTTGATCGGGTACAAAGCCTTAATTCAAAGCAACGTTTGCGACAGAATCGACCTCATGTGACAGCCTTCACTTTGCATTTGCACAAACTTTCAGTTGTGGGGTATAAAACTAGGACGACGTTGATGACAATTAACACGTAGTCAGACAGTCAATGATTATCAAGCTAATATCGAGAAGTCAGACGATAATTGATTATCAAGCTAATGTCTCGAATCGTGGCCTGGGCTATTCGAGTAATTAAGCCCGAGGGGTGTCTCTACACCTGGTGCCCTAAAGCCATCTGGTTTGGGAGTCGCTGGCCCAACACTCGTTACATGGGTAACTCAGAGCCTAAGAAAACGAGCATTACAGTAGAGGAGGCCCGAGCAGATTCGAATCGTGGCATGGGCTACTCGAGTAATTAAGCCTAGGGGGTGTCTCTACATCTGGTGCCCTAAAGCCGTCTGGTTTGGGAGTCACCGGCCTAACACTCGCTACATGGGTAACTCAAGCCTAAGAAAACGAATCTTGCGCAAGGTCAAGCAAAGAATGAATGGTGCAGACCACCAGCTTGTCTCGAACCGTGGCCTTTGTTACTCGAGTAAATAAACCCGAAGGGGTGTCTGTACACCTAATGCCCCAAAACCGTCTGGTTCGGGAGTCATTGGTCCAAAACTCGTTAAATGGGTAACTTTGAAAAGCCTAAGAAAACGAGACAAGTGAAGTGGACTAATAAAGAGAAGGGATAATGCGAAAAAAAAACTCTCGGCCTTAACAATGAGTCATGGAAGAGAAACCCCTACTGAATGCTGCATCGCATAGTGCATTTGTCATATGACGTCAATCCTGCTAAGGACGTTGTCGAGAATGGAGACAGAGTGCCTTTGACGAGGGAAGGTAATCCTTTTGAATTCGACCTTACTCACATACAATGACCATGAATGCTTGAAGGTGCTTTTACGATTTCATAACTCGTCAAAAAGAAAATCATCAACTCACGAGGAAAAAAAAAAAAAGAAAAAAAAAAAATAGATATTCAATTTCATGTGCTTTAACTGCATTTTGTGTCGAGATTATAATACCTTTGTGTTGAACTAACACAAACGGCCCGAGCTTTCAAGTTTTGGCATTTGTTAGTCATCTGATATGCAGGATCTTGCAGAGCTGTGGATAACTCAGCACGGTCAACATCGCGAGTTTTCGATAGAAATTTTTGGCAGCGACACGCGCCAAGGCAGGGGCAGTTAAGAATCATGAAATGGAAGGAAGCTGAGGTTGCACAGAACTTCTCGTCATTGGGCTTCTCCCCAATCCTGACTATCACTGCCTCGACATCCAAATGATCCACGTGCATGAGCATATACAAGGATGATATAATGCGGGACAACAGCATATTGGCCATCAGAAATGATCAAAAGGCCAAGGAGCCCAACATAGCTGTCGATCATCACAAAGAGCGAAACAGACTGCCTCAACTCGATGAAATGAAGACGACCAAAAACAGGCAGAGTACCAAACCAATGTTGAAGTCTAAAGACTACACTGCACGACGGGGCGTGATCCAATCAAATGTTGGCAAGCAATGACAACGGTCGAATCGTATCATTTGGCTGAATATGGGTCATTTCTATCTAAACATATGTGGTACACATGCATCTGTCCATAACATATCTGCCAGATCATGCATAACACCTTTTTCATGCATGCAGGTACGATCAAAATGAAAATCTTCAGGAAAGTACAAGCACGTCGCTTTCAACCTCACAAATGATCAGAGTGATGGTTTTTGCAGCATGGTACGTGGACGATATTAGTGGGAGATCCAGGACAAAAGCTGACCAACAATCCCATCCACAAAGAAAAAAAAAAAACAAAAAAAGAAAAAAAAAACAAAAAACAAAAAACAACAAACCCTAGGAAGGGCTGAGATCCACGTGAACCACAACAAGATGGTGAGCACCCCTGGGAAGGGCTGATATCCACAAAAAAAAAAGACAAAAAAACAACAAACCCTGGGAAGGGCTGAGATCCACGCGAACCGCAACAAGATGGTGAGCACCCCTGGGAAGGGCTGATATCCACAAAAAGAAAAAAGACAAAAAACAACAAACCCTGGGAAGGGCTGAGATCCACGCGAACCACGACAAGATGGTGAGCACCCCTGGGAAGGGCTGATATCCACAAAAAGAAAAAAAGACAAAAAACAACAAACCCTGGGAAGGGCTGAGATCCACGCGAACCGCAACAAGATGGTGAGCACCCCTGGGAAGGGCTGATATCCACAAAAAGAAAAAAGACAAAAAACAACAAACCCTGGGAAGGGCTGAGATCCACGCGAACCGCAACAAGATGGTGAGCACCCCTGGGAAGGGCTGATATCCACAAAAAGAAAAAAGACAAAAAACAACAAACCCTGGGAAGGGCTGAGATCCACGCGAACCACGACAAGATGGTGAGCACCCCTGGGAAGGGCTGATATCCACAAAAAGAAAAAAAGACAAAAAACAACAAACCCTGGGAAGGGCTGAGATCCACGCGAACCACAACAAGATGGTGAGCACCCCTGGGAAGGGCTGATATCCACAAAAAGAAAAAAAAAAGACAAAAAATAACAAACCCTGGGAAGGGCTGAGATCCAAGATAACCAACCGGCGACGATAACCGGGGGTTACGAGATGGGTGACCGGCGACGATACCCGGCCCCGACGATACCCGGCCCCGACGAGACGATCGACCGGCGACGATAACCGGCGATCACGAGATGGATGTCCGGCGACGAAAACCGGCTCCGACAAGATAACCAACCGGCGACGATAACCGGGGGTTACGAGATGGGTGACCGGCGACGATACCCGGCCCCGACGAGACAATCGACCGGCGACGATAACCGGCAATTACGAGATGGATGTCCGGCGACGAAAACCGGCTCCGACAAGATAACCAACCGGCGACGATAACCGGGGGTTACGAGATGGGTGACCGGCGACGATACCCGGCCCCGACGAGACAATCGACCGGCGACGATAACCGGCGATTATGAGATGGATGTCCGGCGACGAAAACCGGCTCCGACAAGATAACCAACCGGCGACGATAACCGGGGGTTACGAGATGGGTGACCGGCGACGATACCCAGCCCCGACGAGACGATCGACCGGCGACGATAACCGGCGATTACGAGATGGATGTCCGGCGACGAAAACCGGCTCCGACGAGATAACCAACCGGCGACGATAACCGGGGGTTACGAGATGGGTGACCGGCGACGATACCCGGCCCCGACAAGACAATCGACCGGCGACGATAACCGGCGATTACGAGATGGATGTCCGGCGACGAAAACCGGCTCCGACAAACGGTGACACCTGTAGAATCGTATCAAAAGACTGTACAGGGGTCATTTTTCATTTTAAATGTTGTGTCACATGCATTGAATAAGTGATAATTATGTACGTGATCCATGCAGGTTAGGTGTCAAGGTCCTAGCCTATCAGAGTCAAAAGCAATGGTTGCCAAGAACGATGTGCGAGGACGAACTCCAAGGATGCCCTTCAAAGCTAGTCAGGAGAATAACTTCCTTTGATGACAACGGGATGGAATAAGGTGATTACGAGAGGGGTGACCGGATACGAGACCCGGCGATTATGAGACGAGCGACAGATCAGGGATTGATGCATTGACACCCTTGCAAATGTGTTACATGCCTTACATCTTGCGTTGCATCATAAGTTGTATGTGTTGCATCATGTATGCACTGTCATTCATGCATCGTGTGTCTACTTCTTTATCATGTTCATTTCATTTAACATTTCATAAACATGATAAAGAGGGGCAGCTGTAGACACCCAAATTTTGCGCTTCGTATACTAACCGTGATAGGAGGGCAAAATCGTCAAATGAACCGGCCTGTGAGAAGGAGCGGGCACAAGGGCGAGCGCCCGGCACCGCCGCAATGTTTTGGGCAAACCAAGTTTACGTGACAATAAAGCCGTCCGAGGCAGGCATTTCCGAATGAGGTGGCACGTCTCCCGAAAATTCCCGGACTGCAGAATACGAGCCTATCAGCGAAAACCGACGTTGCGGCACGAAAATCGAGGCGTGGCACGAAAATCGAGAAAGTCAAGCCCGCCAGCCGCGGATAGATCTGCGGCCAAGTGGGTGCGCCAGCACGGAAACCAGGAAATCAGCACTACCAGCTGAGTGCGATGGGAGGCGTGCCAGCTGGCCAGCCGTAGATCCATCTGCGGCCAGCCGCAGATAGATCTGCGGCTGGCTCTGGCCAGCCTATTTAAGCTCAGCCTCGGACAGCATACAGGAGGTTGGAAGAATTTGAAGGAAGAAGAATTCTGCAGCAGCAAGAACACGAAAATAGAGAGAAAAAGGAGCAAATTTTGCAATCAAATAGGAAGAAAAGAGAGGAAAAAAAGAGAGGATTTATATTCTTTGATTTTGATTGTACCAAATATACTCCTTATCTTAGTCAAATACACAAGTTCACATCCATTTGAGATCATTTGCAAGGTGAAAATTCCCTTTGTTCTAGCAATTTATATCATATTGTTTGGTTAAATTAAATGTAGTTTTTCTTGTATATTGTTGTGGATCTATGGATTGAGGACTATTAGGGAGGGTTCCAATTGGAACGAAATTCTTCCTAATGACCCGATGATATCCATTTGGTGAATTTTAGCTCGTTGTAATGATGTATTATGCATAGTTTATTTAGATTGTTATTTTTAGGATCTTGTGGGTGTGTAGCGATTTTGGATGTGAGCCTAGGAGCGCGACCCCGTGGTCCAAATCCGATGATGGACATCGTTTGATATATGTAATAAATTCGATGTACCTTTCATTGTAAATATGTAATCGTCGGGCCTTAAAATGACGCCAAGGCGAGAATCGTGTTTAAGGCCCCGAAATAGTGAAACTTGTGATTGTAGGCATTTGGGGTTATTTTGATGGCTTACATGCCCATGAATAACTCCAACGCATTTTAATGCTTGATTTGATCTATGACACGAAATTGATTTCAAAGCTAAACGATAAGATTTTCATAAAATCAATCAAAGTAGGGTATTAGCATCACGAGGCTTAAAATTGAAAGTGCAAATGAATGTCGATTCCTCTTTAACGAGAAGGCAAAGAAAAATCGTTTTCCAAAACATCACACAAATTGATTTTATAAATAAATGGCGTTTTATTAAAACCGTTGTGCATAGGGTTAAAGAGATTCTAGAAGTTGCCCATCATTTGAGTTACGAAAGCAACGTATAGATCTTGATTCCTATTTTGACGAAGGTTTAAAACTCTTGTTTTGCCAAAACGACACCTAAAGAAAAATCCCATAGCTTTATACAATTAAAATCAAATCCTTCTCAAAAGAATAAAGCTTTCTCGTGTATACCGAAAAGACATTCCGAAGCGTTCTCAAATTAAGGCACGATTTTCCCTAAAATCCAAATGACTCTTTCATACAAACTCACCACAACATTCACATAGGCACACACACACACACGCACGGGCACCTATACACACATACATTCATGAATTAAAGGATAGAAAAGCATCAAGATTGCGGTAACCGTATTTCACGGAAGTCGAGGGGTGCCTAACACCTTCCCCTCACTTAAACAAGCCCCCGAACTCTATGAATCTCGATTCGCAGACCAATTAATTCGGAGTCACATATGAGCCAGCGATTTATAAAAAACAAAAATTCGGATGAGTTGGTACATCCATTTCAAATATACCAACTGGCGACTCTGGTTAATTGGCTCATCATAAAAACGATCTTTCAAAACCCCGTCGACATCAATGCCGATCTTTTCCAAAGAATCATTAAATCAAAAGGCAAAAAATTGGAAAAGACTAGAAAGCGAAAACCCGGTGTCGACAATTCCCACTTTGGATTTGTTCCGCAGCCGTTTCAAGAGCTGTGAAGTCCCGGATTTTACCAGATTTCAACCCCATATCCACCATTTCTCCATGTTTTATCATCTCGGCGAAAGGTCTTCCAATCCCCGATATGACCCGCTCATAATAAGGTGCTTCCTGTATATCTACGAAGGTCATTACCATCTCCGACTCACTCATTGGAGGATTCACTTGTGCGGCCATACCCCTCCATCGCTGGGCATAGTCCCTGAAGGTTTCCCTTGGTTGCTTCTTGATTTTTGTCATTTGATATCTATCAGGGGCCATCTGTGCCTGAAAGCTATACTGTGTCAAGAAGGTATGGGCCAGCTCCTCCCAATTATGAATCCGGGCATTATCGAGACGGGCATACCAGATCCTCGCCTCCCCCGTCAAGCTTTTCTGGAATAATTGCATCCTTAGTCCTTCGTCTTCCGCATAGGACCCCAGTTCTCCAATATATATTTTCAGGTGAGTGTAAGGATCCCCTTTCCCATTGTATTTCTCGAATTCGGGGATCTTAAATTTCTCTGGATATCTGGTTCCGGGGAAGACACACAAATCTGCATAATTAACCCTACCCAGGGAGCCTATGCCTTTTAGAGATTGGATGGTCTCCTCCATCTGCTTCATTTTTCTGCGAAGGTCATCAGTATCTCCCTCCTCTGGAATCGTGATTACTGTCTTGTTGAGGGCAGGAATGACCTTTGGGAGGATCGGCTCGTCCTTAAGCTGATGTTGGTTATTTTTGAATAGGACTGCATCATCCTTAGGAGGATTCTGGTCACCCCCTGGCGGTGGTACATTGTGCGGTCCCTGGTTTGACGGATCCTGTCTGATTAAGAACTGTTCTTTTAGCATTGTGGCCATTTCCATCATCTGCTTCCTAAAGTCATCAAACTCTTCCCGAGATACAGAACTATGATTGGGGAGATCAGCCATTTCAGATGTAGAATTTTGGGCTTTCTTAGACTGCGAACGGGTTTGAGGAGCAATCCTACAGGGGAAACGGTTTAAAGTTTAGTCTGGGGAAATGAGAGATGTGGATGCATGCTCAAACTGTAAATTTTGTGAGTTTAGGGTCTTTTAATCTTTCCCTGCAAAACCAAATGTTAGCAGTCTTTTATTGCAATAATCAATGCTAGACGTGAATTAGGAAGTTCCCAGCTGTTCCCTGCAACCATAGAGGTTAGTACCTTCTTTTAGCAACAGGGGATGTAAATGATATTGCATTGGATCATGACATTTAATACGCGTAAACGTAAAAGGGCATGACGAGACTTTTCCTGCGTTGGGTTAATCTGAGGCTGACCTATCCTAAGGTTACTCTCACGGGCTTTTCGGCATGAAGGTTCCCAAATCTTCGCAATCTACTCGTTTGAGCCCTTTCGATTGGAGTGGATTTGAGTGGTGCGTTTCCTGAGCCATCTCCGGGGAGCAGCCCCTTCGAGTCCAGTAATAAGCAACCGACGGGTTCGCCTCAGGAGGAGGTACAATCTCAACATACATTCACATTCATCGTCCTCACCGCATGCAAATGATTACTTTGAAGTAAAGAGAAACCCATTCAATCATTCATTCATTGGACAACAACACACATTTACACAACAATAACTAAAAGACGTCAAAATGTCGTACGCACATACACATTTATAAATTTTTAGAGGATAGGATAGCATCAAGATTTGAAACGCGGCTTAAGCCCTCTAATGTCCCCAGCAGAGTCGCCAGCTGTCGACGCCGGGAGGAATTGCTTACGCGGGGGTTGTAACCCTTTCCAATTTTAGCCTTTTCATTAGATGATTTTTTTTTTTGGAAAAGGTCGGCATTAATGTCGACGGGGTTTTTTTTTTTAAAGATTGTTTTTTTTATGATGAGCCAATTTAACCAGAGTCGCCAGTTGGTATTTTTGAAATGGATGTACCAACTCATCCGAGTTTTCATTTTTATAAATCGCTGGCTCATATGTGACTCCGAATTAATTGGTCTGCGAATCGAGATTCATAGAGTTCGGGGGCTTGCTTAAGTGAGGGGAAGGTGTTAGGCACCCCTCGACTTCCGTGAAGCACGGTTACCGCAATCTTGATGCTTTCCTATCCTTTAATTCATGAAATGTGTGTGTGCGCGTGTGTGTGTGTGTGCCTATGTAAATGTTATGGTGAGTTTGCATAAAAGAATCATTTGGATTTTTTAGGGAAAATTGTGTTTTTTCTTTTGAGAATGCCTTAGAATGTCCATCGGCTTAAACGAGAAAGCTTTATGAAAAAGGATTGATTTTATTTGGCAAAAACTATGAGATTTTCCTTAGGTGTCGTTTTGGCAAAACAAGAGTTTTAAACCTTCGTAAAAATAGGAATCGAAATCTATACGTTGCTTTCATAAAATGATGGGCAACTTCTAGGATATCTTTCACCCTACGCACCAAGATTTAATAAAACGTTGTTTTATTTTTATAAAACCATTTTTTGTGACGTTTGAAAACGACTTTCTTTAGCCTTCTCGTTTAATATAAACCGACATTCATTAACACCTCCAATTTTTTAGCTACGTGATGCTAACCTCCTAGTTTGCTTGATTTTAAGGAAAAACCTTCCTCGTTTAATCTTTGAAATCATTTTTTCGTGTTCCGAAATCCAATTAAGCATAAACACGTGTCGGGGCTATTCATGGGCATGTAAGCCATCCAAATAACCCCAACGCCCACAATCACATACTTCAATATTACGGGGCCTTAAACCCGATTCTCGCCTTGGCGTCGTTTTAAGGCCCGACGATTACATATTTACAATGACGGATACATCCACCCGATTACATACATTCAAAAATGTCCATCATCGGATTTGGACCGCGGGGTCGCGTTCCTAGGCTCACATCCGAACTTATTGCACAAACAACCAAATGGATATAACGAAAATAAGCAATAACGGGATGCCTAACACTCTAGGATGTCTTACAATGACGATCGAAATACACTATGAATGATACCATACCATAATAGCTAAGATTTGCACCAAACGGATATCATCGGGCTATTAGGGGGAATTTCATTCCGATGAGACCCTCACTAATAATCCCTAACCCATGGCTTCACAATAACATATAAAAAAACTACATTTAAGTTAATTCGGATGACCAAAAGATTAACAAAATGATATAACAAAATGCTAAGAACAAAGGGTTTTTCACCTTGCAATTAATCCCCACAATATGTATGAATTCGTGTATTGAATAGAGTAGAGAATATGGAATATAATCTCACAAATTTGGTACAATTCCTCACTCTTTTTCACTCTTTTTCTCTCCTAATTGCTCTTGTTTTGCTGTTGTTTTTTGTTCCTACCGAGCTGCTGCTGCTGCTGAATGCTTCTCCCCTCCTTTTTTTTTTCTTCCTGTATGCGAACTGCCCTAATAAAGCACTGCCAAGGGCAGCCGCAGATATATCTGCGGCTGGCCCTTGGTTCTCCCCCCAGCCGCGCTCGAGTCCCGTGCGCTTCGAGTCCCGTGCTGCCTCGAGTTCCGTCCTTGGCCGCGAATTGATCTGCGGCTAACTGTGCTGATTTTCTCGTTTTCCGTGCCTCGTCTCGATTTTCGTGTCGTACCGTTGGTTTCCGCTGACGGGTTTGCGCTCGGCAGTCCGGAACCCGTCGGGAAACGTGCCACGTCATCCGGGCAAGCACAGTGATCAGTAACTGACTCTCGACATTCGCTTGTTGTCGTGTCGGCTTCAATATCATCCCGTCGTGGTGGTTTTGAGGGTTCGTCTTTATGTCCACCCTTTATTCTCGTGTGCTGGGTCAATTGACGATTTTGCCCTCCTGTCAGGGTTAGTATAGGAAATGCAAAAATCGGGTGTCTACAGGCGACTTCCTCCTTCTTTCTTCTTCCTCTTTACAACTCTCTCCCTCTTTCTCTCTCTCTCTCTCTATCTATTTGCTGAAGCAATTTGGAATGAGTTGGGAGTTGAATGATTTGGGAGAAGTGGAGGAGTAATTTTGGGAGAAAATGGGTTAGTTGCTCAAGGTTGCCCAACAATTTCAAATGCTCGCCGGCAACTCCCTTCATGCTCTCATTTGATTAGTCTAAAGTGGTGGGTTGGTTCCCTCTTGGAGTAACAAACCAAAATAAATACCCAAATGCACAAAAATATATCCAAATACTCCCACTTTTGTACCCAATTTGGTAAATAACTCTACCCAAAATTAAAATGAGTAGTCCTATAAAATATTGGGATGCATGAAAATAAATACTATGGGATTCGTCCAAATATTTGGAACACCCATATAATACTTTTCGGATACAGATTAAAACGCGATTGTGCTCAAAACAAAAATCCGACACTTGAAAAAATTATCTATTCGCATACGCATATTAATGAAATTTATTAAAGTCGAAAAATACATGAAAATATTTTGGCGTGAATAGTGCCTTGGGAAACGTGCCCCGTGAATAGTGATTTTGCGATTTCTCCCAAAATCAATATATTCATTCCAACGATACAGCAACACGTAAAAATTCAACACATACACATATTCTAGGTTGTAACACCACATTTAGGCACATAACACATAATAATATAAATAAAAATAAAAATTCATTCTGTTCACACATAGCTCGGGTTACAAGGAAATTCAAAATTCCCGATCGTTACAAAAATAATCATCAAAAACTCCAACTCCTGTAAAAAATATAGCAACATATGGCATTCCCCTTGTATGGACAAGAACAACTTGTAAACAATTCCTTCCGAGCGATGCTCGAAGTAGCATAACACCCTACAAACTATTCGTATCACAACCTAGAAACTTAAACTTTCGATTTTCTTTACACAAGAACCTGTCCACACCAACACGATGCTCTTCCACACGAAAACCAAATTCTTCCAAATTACTAACTACGTCAAAACAAACTAAATTAGCAACCATAGCAAAGATGCAAACAAAATTGCTACCTAATAACATAAACGCATAAGTAATAAAATAAATGCAAATAACACAATTAAAAGTTCTATCTCCTCCTGATCAAATATCAGCAAGTAGAACTCTTCACAAAGCATATCCTCCTAATGACGAATTCCTGGATAAAAAATCAACTTAATGATCTCGTTCATTCGCAAATATATCCACTGACGAATTCCCGGATCAAAAGTGAATCTTATGATCTCGATCATTTGCACCCAATTCAATGCACCAGGATCAAATAATAATCTTTGAAACTTTTCACGGCGCAAATGCAAACATTCTTGAATTCCTGGATTAAACACAAAACAAAACAAATCAACAAGTTCTTTTTGTCTAAACGCCAATAAATCAAATAATTCAAAATCACATGCATAGTCTACTAAAACAAAAATCAAAATACTCCCCTGTAAACTTTCCATGCATTGCTCAATTTGACTTGCAAATTGATTTAAACCTTTCTCCTCGACGAGTATGTACCCCTCCCGAATCTGCAAAACAAAACCAACCTTCCCATTTCCATTGATATTAACAAATTCAAAATCAACTAATTGCATCAATGGAATTGAAAGATCAAATCCAACACCACAAGATGAAAACTCACTAGCATATCTACGATGATCACAATTAAACTTAACTAATACTAAAGAATTTCTCCAAGTGTTAACAAAAGTCGAAGTATCATCAACACAGATATTAGCAAATTTTCCCATGAAAGAATGCAACACATGATTTAACATGAAAACTTTTAATGTATTAGTTAATCTCAAAGATTTAACTAAACATGTATGTAAATCATATCTCAATCCAATCCGATGATAATCACTTTTCAATTCAATACCAAATGATAGTAATTCTTTCCCATTCAAGACAACATTCTCAAAATCATGCAATGAAGATTGATCTAATAGAAATACATGATCACTACCATTTTCATCTAATGACATGTCATGTAAAGATTGATCAACATGAAAACCTAACTCAACATATGGATAAGAAAACCTAGAATGAATTTCATGCAAATTAGAACATTGAAAATGAGAATTTACCAAATGATAGTAAAAACACTGAAAATGAGAATAAATATCATGATCATAAACTAACTCAACAAAGATCAAATATCCTCCATAGTTTATGATAAAGATGATTCTACCATCAAAATAGCTAAACACAAATTTATCAATGGAAACGTGCAAAACATGTTTTAACAAACTCATGAAAATACTAGATGCATCAGTTAATCTAACAGAAATAACTAACCACCTATACAAATCACATGTTTACACAATTTTCCATTCATCACATTCTCTTAAGCTAACTTGACGAGGCAATATCATCACATGGTCATCATCACATGTAAATAAAACATAAGTACTATGCAATTTATTAAGCATACTTGTTTACAAAAAATATGCAATTTATCAAGCATACTATCTAAACAAAAAAAAGCATATCGATACTTGTTTACCAATTCGAAATCAACGAACAAGCTCGACATTCTATCTTCCTTAGATACTATGATCTCATGAATAGCACACGCACTAATAATTTCTCCCACGATACCCGCTTTAATGAAGTTGGACTCCATCAACTCTCCAACCCGCCTTGGTAACTCCATCGTCTCCTCGAAAATACTATAAGTTGACTGATACAGAATGATAACACGAGGTACATCTTTAATAACCTGTATAAGAGAAACAATAGAACTATACAAAGAAGAGTTAATCTTGTTAGTATTCAAAAGCGTCGTCTTGTACGAATGTATAATAATTGGCTTTTCAAAATACAACTCACTTTCCAACTCACTCTCCTCTCTTTTTTCACTCTTACTCTCTACTGTTTCTTCCTCTCGTTTATTTTCATTCTCTCTCTTTTCAACTTTTTCTTTTTCATTCTTTTCAATCTTTTGTACATTTTCTTCTTGTCGTTCACTTTCACTTGTATTTTCTTCCTCGGGATCATGGACTTCATCTCGAATATTGGAATCTAACAACTCTCTTTGGACTGCATATTCTATTATCTCTTCTTCCACCTGCAGCTGGGCTTGCTCCTTTTGCACCTTAGAGATATTTTACGACTTTAGTTGCTTCCTTATCTTATTATATGTTCTCATGATGTCCTCAATTGATACCGGTTCCATATATGCCCTAGGAGTTTCTCATGGTTGTCTCCGAGGCGAATCTCCATGCCTATCTATCCATTTATGAACCTCTTTGTCATCATCCCACGTTGATCGCCTTGAAGGTTGCTCTAAATGTTTCAGAGATGCATGTTCATTCCTCCTGCTAGGCTATATGAGAGCATACCGCTTTCTCATCACAGTTTTCAATTCTTCCCACGTCTCGATTGGACGCTCTCCATACCTTTTCCGGCTACGCACAAATTCAGCCCACCATGTAGCTGCATGTCCGAAAAAATCCTAGGTCGCCAGTTTGAACTTCTTATGCTCCGAATATTCATAATAATCAAACTCCCATTCCTTCCTTTTCTCCCAACTTAAATAAGCATCAGGATCGTGTCTGCCTTGGAAGGAATTCCTTTGAGACTCATAAGAATTTCTATAACCGTAATTATACATATTCGCTGCAAAACAAGGGTTAGCACATAAAGAAAATTTTCCTCACACACTCCCTTCCGTGTTTCACGCAAACAGTATATCTCACAATTATGAAACGCTCGTGTATCACTCTATTTTACCCTCAATTATTCTCACACTATTGTCTTTTACCACTCTAATTCTCTCTTATAGGTTCTTTTTGAATTCACCAAACAAATATCATAGTTTTTCTACTCAATTCAATAAGAACTTATAACAAAACAAAATATAGCAGTATAGGACGTATGATAACTAATAGAATTTCACAATCGCCAATTATAATCCTCTTCAATGAAATCCCAATGTCTTCAAACTTACGAACCCAATCAATTGAAGGAAATAATAATTTTTTTTATACTCGCTTTTTTTCCAATATATATTCAAACACTAAAATAAAGATAAGTAACTCGCTAGAAAGGTTTAGCTTTGATACCAAATGATAGATTCCACGGCACGCTTGCGTGATGTGGTCGTCGCCTGGATCGTTTCTAGCAAAGTTATATGCTGAGTTGTTTGCAACATCTTAACCCCTCGCCTATATGTAGACGGTAATCTTGGTACAATTACTCGCGTTCGGAAATATACGTTGAATGGACACCAACGACACCTTGACCCATCGCTTATATTGAAGCGGTAATCTTTGTACAATCGACGATTGACGCAGTAGAAGATGCCACACATAACTATGAATTGTTGTATGATAAGTCAATAATGAATCTCAAGGAAAAACTAAGAAAATTAACTTAGAAATTCTCAAACACCTAAAGATGAGAAAAACCTCTCAAGAATATTGATAAACTCAAATAATAATGTCGATCATCCAATTACATCATTCATGTAATCTATTTATAGTAGTAGAATAAAACCCTAATTACAAAATGAATTGAAATACTTGTTAAGAACTAATTAGGAAGCAAAATCTAACTAAGAAACATCCTAATTATAATAGAACTCTAAAAGATCTAATAAAATCTTCAAAATCTGGTCAAAAATGCGTCCTCGGAATCCGTGCCACGCTTCAGCGTTGGCGACGCTCAAAGCAAGCAGTTTCAATACCGGTCGCGCTCAACTCCAGAGGCTCCAGTGCGGGCCGCGCTCAAAACAAGCAATTTTAGAGCCGGCCACGCTCAAGTTTTCTACTGCGATGTCCTTTAGAAAAATGGCCATAACTCTCGCATCCGAACTCCGATTGGGACGACTCAAGATGTTCCGGAAAGCTAAGAAATAGATCTACAACTTTCATTCTTTGAGAATTGAGAGATTCTGGCTAGATCAAGGTCGAAATTGAGCCCCAAGCGACTGCTATGTAAATGGCATCTCGAAACTCCTCAAGCTCCATTCTAATCATCCTTGAACCAACTTCCATTGTTCCGTACATTGCATGATGTCTTGGCTTGCGTTGATTCGGCCTTACTAAATAGATGGTATATAGTAATTCCAAATCACATGATTGATCCTCTCCTCGCCGTTCATATGAACTTAGGTCCAATGTACGCATCCTTGAATGGATTTCAACCCAATCACTCGCGATTAACTGATGAACCTCTTGAACTTGAGTTGAATGAATGTTGTTCGATGCGAGCCTGATCAGGATCTCATCAGATAGTGTGGCGGAAGAGGAGGTGGTCTGAGGGTCATTCGTGATGGTTGTGGTATTTTAGGGGTTAATGGTGGTGGTGGTAAGGACGGTTCTAGGGGTAATTTGTTCGGGGGTTTGAGCAGCAGTGGGGTTAAGGTCAGTTATGTTTTGGGCGGTTGGAATGATATCCTGGTTGGTGGAATCAACCATTGATGGTGAAAGTTTGAAGGAAAAGGGGTGAAGGTAGCCGGACTAGATAGTTGCAGGGGAGTAGGCCGGAGGAGATAATTTCAGGCGGGAGGAAAGAAGAGAGGAAAGTGGTTTTGATTGTCGTGGCGGTTTCATTTTGGGTGGAAAAGGTTTTGATGTGGTAGTCTCTTCATCTTCACGTGTTTCCCTATTTACGGCTAATGATGTTGGTGGTGGGGTCCGTTCTTAGTACGTGTGAACGAGGAAGGTCAGTTTGTTTCTAAGGTTGATGGTCTTGGACTCATTAATTTTTGTGTACTCTCTTATTATAAATCAATTATAATAAGAGAGTGGGGGGCAATGTTGGGGTATGAATAATTGGGTTCGGTTAGATTTGGTGGGCCATAGTCCACGTGGAGGAAGTGTCTCCACGTAGGAGTCTATTTTGGACAGTGAGAGAACTTTAAGAAATTTAAAATTCCTAACTATATTTAAGTTTCTATTTCTAAGGAAATAGTCGGGATAATGTTCGACTTTCTTTCTTTAAGGAGATTCACTTCTATCCCATTATGGAATCCACCATAATGAAGAATTCTATTTCCATTTGGGGACGGGGCGTTTAAGGAGGTGTGATCATTATAAATACAAGATTATACCCTTATTCACAAGTAACGTTACTTTGAGCACTAAAGCTATAAACCTCCATTGTTAACCTTGATATCAGTCTGTATTTATTCTCATACCGAAACTATTCCCCGACGGTCCAGGCCGTCAGCCCTCTGAGTATAATTCTATTTATGTGCAGGATTTAGCGCGTAATTTAGTGATCGGATGTGCAGATAAATCTTGGCGTTAACACTATGAAAAATTGGAAGCATTGTGAGTTTGGAGTTTAATTTGTTTCTTAATACTATGGTACCCAGTAAGTATTAAACTAATGACGTATTTTGTAACTATTAAATTTTACAACAAATAGATCTAGCACGTACTATTTTCATGCCCACAAGTGAAGTACATTTTTAATTATTTTGTTATAATTTTATTTACATGGCCAAGAAGGTATTAAATTTTCATATTTAAATGCAAAAAAAATCTTCAACTCGGCTAAAGCTTATAACAAGGGCATGTGCATGGAAGTCAATGAGTTTTCTGCGAATGAAAATTTAATTTCTTTATCTTATATATTACATAATTTTATATCTTTATAGTAGTATATAATTTTTTTACAATGTATGTTATAATTATTTTTCTTCTACTCAAAAGAGGTTTTGTAATTGCATCCGTATTGCAACCGCATAATTATGGTTATCAAATTTAATAACCGCATATTGTGACTATAACTGCGAACTTGAGGATAGTGCTTGTAACCGTACCACACCATGCTCACCGCTAATAATTTAGCGATAAGTTATGTAAAAAAAAAAGTTTAAAGAAGAAGTTTGTAAAAAATTGTACTAACTGGAGAGTTAGTTTTACATTTATGTAAAAAAAAAAAAAAGTACATAACTTATATATCCGAATATCTCGGACAAGCCTATATTCAATACGTCATTTGAGAAAAAGAACAAATTAAAAAAAATCGACACCCATAACTTTACTCATTTAAGCCATAGATATAAATTAACCATTACTCCAATTTCTTAAAACCTTTTTCACTCCAAAACAGAAACACAGGTTTGACCCCGATTTTGGCATCATCAAAATCCAGGACAAATCTTAGACGCTAAGCATCGATATTTCAATTCATGACACACTGCAGAGAGAAAGAAAGAAGGAAAGGGAAAGAAGGAAAGGGTGAATTATACTGATATAAGAAAGAAAGAGTGAAAATAGAGAAAAGCAGACAGAGATGGACGGACCACCGCAGAACGATTGGTGTTCAATATGCCATAGTAGCTTTCACATTCCTTGCCAAGCCAACTGCTCTCATTGGTTTTGCGGTGAGTTTTTCACTTATTAGGGCACTTGCTGTACTTCTTAATGTTTAAAATTCATTGCCTGTTTATCTTATAGTAGTAGTTTGGTCAGAAAAATTTCAAATGATACAACTGCAATTAATTTGGCAACTAAAAGCAGTGTTACGGAAAAGATTTGTGTTACGAGATGTGACTTTTGTTGCGATTAGACATATCAATCAATTACCCAATCATTTGTATTAATTTACAGACTATGCCATTGTGCGTGTTTGGGGCAAGAATCAACAAGTATTTGTGGCAATATATAGGACTCATAGTATTATGTGGAAGGAATGCTATATGTATATCTGTAATCTATCTTTAAATTGATTGTAAACAAATTAATTTAGAAATAAGTGTGTAATATGTGGTGAGATATGTTGATGATTGGAAACTGAAAAGCTTATCTTTGTTGTTGTTTGGTTAAATTACCTTTGAATGTTTTTGGGTTTATTCTTCCTCGACATGAAAAGATACAGGCAGCGTCTGGATATCTCTTAAAATGGGATCATTGTTCATTTATGGTTTTTTAAATGTAAAATTAGGTGAAGGATTAAGCAGTTAGCTTCAGGGGTAATTAAGATAAGAATATGCATTAAGTACAAGAAAGTAAACATGTCATATAATATCGAAGTAATGACCATAAATTGGTACAAGTTAATGCCGTAATATAGTGCGAGAAATGTATGATAAATCAAATGCACAAGGAAAGATGCAAGTGTAACTATGATGCTGGAGATATGAAGAGGCAAATACTGCAGAATTGCAGAAATATAGTGGCCGAGATTGCCTACAAGGGAATGAAGTAATAAGAGCTATGTGGCTATTTGTTAGAGTTACTCTTTTCCCTAGGAAACTACTAACACTATTATGGTTTATCATGGGTGTGGGACCCTTACAAATCTAAAACTATACTGGAGTTTGTATCTTATGCATAAATATCTTACCTTGAAGGGATATAAGTTTTGTGCAGTATTGAGAAACCCACTAAGTTGCCTCCAAATGATTCTAGATTCCAGCTATGCTTCCTTCTCTTATGGCCAATTTGAGTAGTAAATTCTCTTTATTCCTCCGTTCGTCTCAATACTTGGGACATCTGTATTCAGATTCCAACCATCCAATGTGCCTGTATTACCTTGCTCTATGTTGCCACGTGGCTCCTTGCCAAACCTATACCCACATGCCTCATCTTTCCCTCCTTCCCATGCGACCTTGTTCTGGATCGATTTGTTACCGTATGACGATTCGTTCTATACTCCGACAACAAAAGAAACCTAGCTAAACAGGTTTCCGCTCCTACTAACCAAACAAGTATCTCATTAAACTTAACCCAACTGTCGACTTACTCCAGTAGGTTGCCAATGATCCAAAAACAACATTTCCCCCCAATTCTATTGATGCGGGAACGGGACATGGAGTATATTAATTATTTGACATCATTGTTTATTGGTAAATTTATTGTAACTACGTTCTTTTAGTTAGGTAATATTATTATATCTTTCTAATTATTGTAGGTAGTTATTAGGAGTCCGTTTCCATATCAAATTAGGTTTTTTAAGTTTTATTGAAATCACTTATGCCATTATGCAATTATGGCCTTCAGGCGTTGTTCTTGTACCCTTTTTCCTTCGTTTTTTTCCTCGTTTATCCATTTTCTAAACCCTTCTAGACCTTATCCTGCATCTCCACATTTTAAGATCTCTTTCGTCCCAATCTCAATGGGAATTCAAAGAGGAAATAAGACCCATTCAACTTAGAAAGCTCAACTCCCCAAGGCACCTCATCTCCTATTTGCCCACGAATGGAACTATGCCATTGTTAGAACTAGAGTGTCAAAGTCTCCCACCTTCCAAACAAGACATCGTTTGAACCATTCTACCCTTCTTCCCCAAGAATGCTCTTTGATTTCAAAGTATATATCTGCCCCACCCGTTTGGCCAGATAATCTTCGACGTTAAGTCTTGCCATGGAAGAATTTCCACCACCTCTTCGTACAACTAGTTCTGAATAGGTATCTTAGACTTTGATTCCCTTGCAAAAAAAAATTCAGTTCTGTGTCATCCCAAAGATGTAATTTCCTCCACGTCAAAGCTTCCTCTACAACAGTGCTTCCTCTATCACAAAACTTCTTCTATCACAAAGCTTAAGCTCCCTTTGCTTTTCACATAGAGCTTCCGACTTTCCCTTCTTTTTATAACCCTCGTTATTGAAGCCCTTGCCAACTCCAAACACTCACAAACTCGTTATAGTTCATCTTTCACCAAGCTAATCTTGCTAACGTAACCTCTACTCTGCTCAATGCGAAGGAAGAGAGGTTTGCCTTCCTCTGCTTCACTAAATGACATTAAAGGATTTTCAACCTAACTGCACAAACAACTTTTTCTCTCTACTTGACATGCTTCCTTGACTTATCACCTATGAAGTATCAATACGGTAACGACACGAACGCAATACATGATACAACATTTTTAGAAAAAGTAGGATAAGATACGTTGGGGATATGTTGAAATATTAAAAATGTGAATATTTTGACAAGTAATTTACTTATTTACATAAATATACATATAATAAGTAAATTATAGTACATGATCATAAGGAAGTAGTTAATTTCTCAGTTTAAGCTCACTTAAAATACTAGCACCTATTATAACATAACCAAAAGGTAGGAACTCAATTTTTGCATTAAATATCATCATTTTCTCCCCATCATAAGATTTATTACTTGCATGGAATTTATCATTGTTAAGCCCAAGGATAGGAGTCAAACAGTTCATCAAAAAGACTTTAAACATCTCCAAGTCATAAGACACGCAACAACATGTAAACCAAAAACAAGATTAAGCATGCTGCAAGCTAAACCTATGATCGGATAGCTATAGCATAACATTCGAGTCCCTAGAGTATCTAGAAGTATCCAAAATTAAAAATATATAAAAGTATTAAAGTTGAAGTATCTGAGAGTATCATATACATATCCAAAAGCATTTGTAGAGTATTAGTTTCCAACATGCATTTGACACAGTGAAAACTAGTAGACAATAGAAACAATCATAGGAATTGAATGTATAAACTTTGCGATCACATGAATCCACAAATTAAGGTAAAAACTTATTAAAGAGCCACAATATATTGATTAAATCGGAATAATAATGGTTAACACTAAAACAACTGAAATAAACCTAAGCAATAAACTGAAAACCCTAATTGTGAAAGGAATAACAAATTACGAAAAAACCAAATAAGTTCATAAACTAGTAAAAATTTTGTAAGGCCCGAACACATCTTTCCCGTCTTCTTTTGTGCTTAAAACAACATTCGTCATGGCCGAAGATGATGAGTCTTGTAGCTTTCGTTGAGAGTTTCGATTTGATATATTATGAGCCTGTTGGAACAAAAGTTATGATCAAAACAAGATTAGCCCCTCTTGGGTTTGGGACTTTGGGTTTTCTTCCTTTCCTTCCTTTGCACACTCGTGCTGTATCCTACACGAATACGTCGACCTATGAGAAGTATCTGTGTTTCATAGGTCTTCACTAATTAGTGTCTCACAACAAATGGGATCCATTAGTCCCTTTCTTATTCACTTATGTGGTTGATATATGTTGTATGATTTCTCGATGTGAGGAGGTAGTTTAGTTGAGAGGTACATGGTTAGTAAGGGTGAAGTTATTGTGTATCAGTACTAGTTTGCTTATGTCACCATTGATTCTCCTGGTGATGGTCTTAATTGTTTTAAGAATCTCTGGACTTTCATTTTAAATTCCTTACAATATTTCTTTGCTTGCATAGTTCTTGCCACTTTTGTCTACTGTAGAGAGCTGTTTGCAAAAGTAGACAGAGTCATCGGGTGTGTTCACGTGCCATTCTTTCTTTTCCTCTTTCCTGTCTTCTCAGGGCATTAACCTTCCCACTTGTATTTCTATGTTTCCCTGTAAGTCTATGGTTCTCAACAGGCTGTAATGACAAGGACCCACCTTTGATTTTTGTGGTCATCTGTTAACAATCTAGAGAGTCCCATCAACATTTATTCGTGCACTTTTTTGTTACATGGGATTTGTGTATTGTGTTGTTTTGAGGTAATTTTGGAAGCTTGGGTTTGTCGGGGCAATGTTTTGGTAGTTTGAAAGGAGATTAAAATTCTTTGGCGGATTTTGTCAAAAAGGATATTTGAGGAGTGCAGACCACTCCGTTCACTTCATTTCGTGCACAATTGATTGGCGTTCCTCTCTTCGCTATGAGCCTCACGTATAGGAGCTCTTAAGAGGCATAACTGTCTAAGATGCAGAGGGTTTGGAAAGCTATTATCTGATTTTAATTTTTTTTCTTCGTTCTTTTCTTTTTATGGTGGAGTTGACTTCCTTGGTCATATATCTTCTCTTCCTTTGTCTGTAAAGTTTCCTTTTCTACCTTCTAGGAAATATTGGGATAAAAAGTTTCTCATAAACATTTCAAGTGAAATTAAATTTATTCTGGATGAAGTCTTTCTCCTCTTCAACTGTTACTATTTGATACTGAGGTACTAACTGCATATGGTGCTTTTTTACTTATTCAGGTAATTGCATTTTACAAGTCTGGAATCATGGATCTGCATTTCAGCCTTGCAGCTGTCCTCTATGCCGTCGCCAAATTACTTTGTTGGTTCCAAGTGAGGCTTCATCGCAGCAGCGTCATAATACTGAAGTTTCTGAAATCCTAGGAAAGGTGGAGACATACAATCGTTTGTTTGGTCAACGCTCAAATGGTCTCATTCAGGTATATATTTCATGTATTTATGACAATTTCTTGCCCTAGATTCTAGAAATTATAATGTGTTCATATCGTCTTTAAATCATAAAGTTTTCCTGATTAATCCTCCAATCCTGTCTTGTTCTAGTAAACAGTTTTTCCATCCAGAATAAATAGTGTATTGAATGACAAAACCAATTGATGTGAGATTGCCAAGGACTCTACCTTTTGTGTTCCTATTGTCTCTAGATCCTATTTTGATATAAAAAATAACATTTAAAAAAGTTTATTTGATATATAAATATTTGTGTATGGATATTACATAGATATAAATGGGGACATGTATTGTAGAAATTGTGAGATGGACATTAAGATATTGTCCGATAGGGCTCCATTAAGCAAGGACACGTACCTTAAGAAGTACTGATACCTAAGAAGCAAGGATTCAGGTTTGCCATATGGGGATTCCGCAGTTTGGCAAATCTCAAAAATGGGAATTCGAGGATTCGACACATATTTACGTGTTAAATAGATTTTGGTGTACATATACTCAATTACTCATACATACATTAAAGTTTCACTAATAATAACAACTATTAATTCATGATAAAATATAAAAAAGATTCCCAAACACAGAAATTTATATATTAATACTATGGGTAAATGACCCTAAAAGCTAACAAACTTTCTGTTTTAACCAACCAACAACAAATTTTTCACTTTAAACTATGTAGTCAAGATATTTATTTTTCCTAAAATTGGTAACGGACGTTTGTTGACTTTGTTTAACTGTTTGTTTTCTATTACGTGCCATTTTGCCTTATTTTTCTCCCAACAAGAAATGATGTGGAATATCCTTTAGATCATCGTATAATAATGGCGAAGGTAGCAAAAAAGCATCTATCACTTTTGAGGAACTACGTCTCACTGGTTCAGCTCCGAGAACGGTGGCTCAAAGAACAATTGCGAAAGTAGAGAGAAAAAGAGGAGGAAGAAAGCAAAGAGAAAAGGAAGAAGAAGAGCTAAAGCGTGAAAAGAAAGAAAAAGATTGCATCCAGCTCCGTATCCAACAATCGACGGTCATTTCATCGGAATTGGAACAGGGAGGGAGGAATCACATAGTGAAACTGTGAGAAGTAAGAAACAAATTGGTAATGGAGAGAGAAAAGCTAGGTCTAGCTATGTATCTAACAATCGCCGGTTGTTTTATTGCAATTGGAACTTGAGGAATCACAAATTGAAAATGTTGGAGAAAAGGTAGAAGAAGAGGGTGAAAAAAAAATCAGAAACAAATCGTGAATGGAGAGAGAAAAATTGTGTCTAACTCTGTATCTAACGATCGTCTGTCCTTTTATCGCAATTGGAGGCCGGTGGAATCGCATAGTGAAAATGTTAGGGTTCAAAATGAACTAACTGATGGAGAATCGAAGAAAAAGAAAGGGAGGAAAAATAAGCGGAAACCTAAGGTAAAGGAAAATCTAATTGGAGGAAATGAACTGCAGGAGAAAAATTCGGTGGCTGTGAGTGAAGTAAAATGGGGCTTTGTCCAATTCAGATATTCCACATCATTTTTTGGTGGGAGAAAAATAAGGTAAAATGCCACGTAATAAAAAATAAATGGTCTAATTAAGTTAACAAACATCTGTTACCGATTTTAGGAAAAATAGATTCTCTATCGACTTCGAAGTTTGAAGTGAAAAACTTGTAATTGGTTGGTTAAAACTGAAAGTTTGTGAAAGTATGTTGGTTTTTAGCATCATTTACCCCTCATACTATCTAGGAATATAGGAAATTTATACCAGTTAGTTCTTATACTAATTTGGCTCAAAGTATTAGTATATAAAACATTATATTAATTAGTATTAGTTATATTTTAAATCTCTATCATTAAAAAAACTATGGAAGAAGCCCATAGAAGAATCCACGAACCTTAATTTGGGAATTCGCTGACCTAAAGAAGAATCCTTGCTTCATAAACCGATACGGATGTGGGATACTGGTACAATAGGATATAGGTGGGAGAATGCAATTCAACGACTATGAAATTGGTATTAGGATACGTTAATAATCAATTATTGAATACTTTTTTTTTAATATAATTGTATCATACTCGGGCTATTGAAGAAATAGCATCTATTTATTTATTTCATTTTTCTTTTTAAAAAAAATTGAAAATAAAGATGGCAAATTTATATGATACTAATAGTGAAAAATAACTATGAAATCCATATTCCATAGCAACGACAACAACAAAAACCAGTGAAATATAATATAGAGCATATGCAAGGCATTTATTTGATGGTCATATATTATTTTAGGCCAAGTTATGTTAGTTTTTATATTTGCCTCTTTTAGTCTCAGAAATAACAATTTAACCTCATGAAAAGTACATCAAGTCATTTATTATACCCTCTCCTTGTGTAAACTAGTCACATTCATCCCATGTCCAATAGCGGTTTAACCATAGTTAATTCTCATTTTCTTTGTCTTTTATTTCGCATGTTTGTGTGTCCTAAGATCTATAAGACTCCACTTTCCTTGTGAAAATTTTCCTTTGTTAACATTTACCACAAAGAGAAAGAAAATCTTTGCTTGGGTTTGCAGTTTATTTATTTCATGCATAGGTAGAACTAAATTTTGATTTTATAATTATCAAATATCTTCTTTGCTTATTTATGTTAATCAACGTCAAATTTTGTGGAAATTTCTTCAAAGGCTTGATATTTGTAAATTATTGTTTTGTTTATGAATATTATATTAGAATTAACTTTCATGTCGCTCGCTAGTTACTCATTGTCCTTAGAAGTTTATCTATAGGGTTATGCATCTGTTAGCTTTTAGGAGGATGTTTGGTTGTAGGATTTTCTCTTTTCGGTTGCTTTTTCTCGATAATATTACCTTCCGTCTCCATATTGCACAAGTGGCCAGCTTTGTTTTTCCATTGCGGATGAATTGTCTTGGAATATCAGTTTCTTCTTAACTACTAAGTGCCCCGTGTGAAGCACGAGTTTATTTTTTAAATAAAATTATTTTTAATTTTTTTATTTATTCTACATATATACATATATCTGGTGATTATAAAATATTTATTTGAATTTCAAATTAACTTACTATTAATATTAGAATGATTACAAACGTTGCTCAAACAAACAATTATCAATTAAGGACTTGCAATTGAGTGGTAGGAATGTTTTTTTTTATTGTTATTTTTTTTAATATTCAGATTTTATATAGTTTTTAAATTTAATATTTAGTTTTTATTTTCAATCTTTAGAATTTATATATAGTTTTTTAGAGTTCAAAATGAGTAGAACCTAAAGTCTAAACTTGGTGTTTAAGGAATTCTATATGAAAAATAATTTGTCGTAGAATAATAAGTTACCATCATGGCTTTTAGTTTTAAAAGGTAACAAAATTTTAATAACTAATATAGAAGTGAGGATTTTTTTTAGCATTAATTAACTAAAGATTTCCTATCTGAAATAAAATTGGTAACTAAAATTTAATCAGTAATATAGTTTGTAATATATATTACACTTTTTAATATTAACAAGCTCACCAACCCCGTGCGAAATACAGACAACATGGATAATGGTTTATTATGAGACATGGATAATGGTTTATTATGATAATTAATTAAATGTATGATAAATATTTAATTAAAATTTTGAGAAGATAATTGTAGTTATTAAATTATTAAATATTTATGTAATTAATAAATCGTTGAATTATATGTTATCGGTTCCTTCGATCAGTTATTAAGCTAAACATTTTGAATAGAATGTAGATTTATTTAGTTATGATTATGAGAAAGTAATTACTTTAATTTTATTTAGATTGGATGAATTCGTCGAAATTCTAATCCAAATAGAATTATAAAAATTAACGTTTAATAAATTTAATTTTGTCATGACAATTAGTTAGTAATGAATTCACTATAATTTTTTAACTAATTTATAGCTATTACTAAAATTTAGATTTATTATTAATACAATTAATCATGTGATTTGATAAAATTTTAAGTTTTAATAAATTTAATTTATTTAAAATATTAATCTAATAATAAAATTCACGACTAATACTAATATAATCAACTCACTTGATTTATTAAGAGATTTTTCAATGTCTTAATAAAATTTTAATAATAAAGTTATCCTACATAAAATTTGTTAAAATATATTATCTTACATAAAATTGTGATAGAAAAAGCTTATAATAAAATTGGTAGATATAAAAATAAAAATTCTTTTAAAAGATTCTTTTTCCTATTAGAGATATAGAAACAAAAGACACTTTCTTTTTTCCTAACAGGTTAGGTGTTATTTATTTATTTTTTAATTTTTTTTTTTTTTGAGTTCTTCACAAATGTGGAAAGTATTTAATTGTTTTAAATTTAGATAGTACTTATACTAATTTGAATAGGAAAGAAAAAGCTGAACCAAAAATTTGTGAAACCAAGTTTTTGCTTTTAATTATATTATAGATTATTATTTCTCATAGTATTTTTCTTATATTTTTAATATATAGTTATTTAAGAATAAAATTGTTGTAGAATAATAAGTTACTATTACAACTTTTAGTTTTAGAAATTAACTAAATTTTGGTCACTAATATATAAGTCATAATTACTTTTAACTTTAATTAACTAAATGTCTCCAAATAAAATTGGTAACTAAAGTTTAATCATAAATATATTTTATAATATATAATATATTTCTTTATTATTAATAAGTATGTAATCATAATATTTTTTTCTATATTTTTAATATATAGTTATTTAGAGTCCAAAGTTGAATAAAGTAAAATCCTAAACATGTTTTTAAAGTTAAAATTTATTGTATGACTAAGTAATTAAAGGACTCTTTTATAGAATAAAACTATTGAAGAATAATAAGTTAACATTAAAGTTTGTAGGACCATAAAAAGAATTTTGGTTCTACAATACTAACTGTTAATTATTTTTAATAGTTAATAATTTCACAACTTAACTTACTAATTGCATATAATTTATTTTGATTTTATTTTTTTATAGTCTATTATTAAATCTTAGGATATTACACCATCATCATGGAGCATGTATAAGAAAAAGAATCTTATTAAGTTTGGGCTTTATTAGTAGCTATTTGGATTTCCTTAAAATGAATAAAATAAAATTAGGGAGACTTTTAAAAAGTGTTTAGTTAAATTTTAGGCCTATACCAAAAATCATAGACGAAGACCAAAAAACTAAGTTTTTTTTTTATTATATATGTTTATTGATTTTAATGATCGTGTAACTATTGGTTTGGCTTCCCTACTTCTTTTATTTTTTTGTTCTTTATCCACTTTGTTTGATAAGCGTCTTTGGACTATTGACTCATTTGTGGATTTATCTTGCAAGTTTTTTCCTTTTATTTTGTTGATCTTAATCTTTCAGAGAGATTTTCCTTCAATCTTATTGTATCTGGAAAGCAAAAGCTTCATTTAAATTAAAGTTTTAGTTTGGTCTTTGGCCTTCCATAGGCCCAATACTAATAACTTGCTTTAGCGGCACAAGGGCCACACTTTGTCCCTAGACGATTGTGTTGTGTGTATGTAGACTAGCTATAATTAGCCTCATTCGGTTTCGGCCTTCTGTCCTAAAGCGTGGAAGTTTTGGTGTTCATCATTTTGGGGTTTTGGTAAATGTTGGGTTTGTCCATTGGGAATCAATAGTTACTGCTTACTAGTTGGTAGGACTTTAGTAGGAAGGGAGATGATTGTGGTGCCCTGGCAGTGTGGTTGCTTTCCAATACTCTTGGGTATTTGGATTGAGAGAAATGCTCAAATTTTCAGCAGCCAATTCACGTCCTCTCATCTCTTGTGGAACACGGTCTCTTCCCAGGATTCGTTGTGGTCTTCAGCGAGGGGTGCTTTAGGTGGGATTTCATGTTCAGATATGCAGTACTGGAGGGCAGCCCTCTTTCAGGGACTTAGGTGGTGTTTGTTTGTGTCTGCATGCCTCTGTCCAGCATAGCCTCTTTCTCGGTAAAATGATAATCTTGTTTGACAAAGTTTTTGATGCTTCTGAATGAATTTTTCTTCCTCCTTTTTGGTCAGACTTCAACCCAAGTCTAAATTATACAGTGGTAACCAAATTCCTTTGTTGTCCCTCACATCTCCACCTGACCGGTACACATATTACATTAGTATGAACCGAAAGAAACTGTACAATAGTAGTATTTTTTTCACTAGTTTTATTTTATTAACAAAGTATTTATGAACCACATTAATATTTTTTATTTGAATTGGTCTATTTACTTCAAATAAATAAAAAGGTGTACTTCCAAATAAATAAATAAATTGCCTCATCCCACATAAAAGATTTTATTTTACAAAATTATTAATAAACATACAAAAAAAATAGTTAATTAAATATAAATTAAATTTTTTATTTTGTATCTATGCTAAATAAAATATTATATAAATAAAATGCATAGAGTATCATCTATCAAGGTAGAATCTATTTCATACATATGAATATAATTATCTTTAAATGTTTTTATACATATTAAAGTTTGTATAAAGTTTAAGTATAAAATTTCTAAATTGGATTTTAATCTTTACTTATTTAATTAATATTTTCACTAAAATTGATATTTTGGTAGTGTATATCATAATTTTCTCATAAAAGTGCTTGAATTATTCAAAACAATATACAAGGTTAAATTAGTTAAATACTATTATTCAGATGTTTTGAAAAGTTCAGTTATCAAACAAACTTTTTCATTTTGTCTCTGTTTCAAACAGACACTCTATTTTATACAGACCTCTAAATTATACAGATCTTAATTATAAAATTTTATCAAACGCCACCTTAGTATTTTTCCTCTTTCCTAGTTTAGGAGGAGTTATCATCCTTCGCTTATCATTTTGTAGTCTCTGTTTTCTAATAAAAACGTCTTTTTCAATTAACAAAATATCAAAATTAAAAATGGATAACTGCTATGGGATTTTATTCTTTCCTTATATGATTAATTTGCTATTCAGTATTCACATAACTTGCATAATCATTGTGATTTCTATTAAATATGTTTTCTCTGTTTGACAGAGATTGCAAGACCTTCCCTTTCTCCTCAGGCGATTGTTGCGAGAAATGACGGATCCTCAAAGATCTCTTCCACTCGTGATCAGAGCACGTGTCTATTTGGCAGTTAAGTTTATTAAACAACTATACATGACTGTTTGAATGTAGCATTGCAGTACATACCTATACATTTTCAACGTATTTTCAACATGTACTTCTAATATTGTTCTACTTGATCCTGTTAGATTATTACATTTTAAAATTTAGCAACTATACATGATTGTTTGCATATGGCATTACAATAAATACCTTTACATTTTCAACATGAACTTTTAGAATTGTTCTACTTGATCCTGTAAGAAAAAATTATTACATTTTCAACTGGATTGGGAATAATCTGGCACGTGGCTTTCCATCACCAACAAGAAGACCTTTCCCTCTAGTTTTTCGATGGTGTTCATATTTTTTCCATGTGGCAACTTCATTGTATATGATCACGATTGCTTTTAGCATATAAAAGATGAGAAATGATTGTTCTCCTCGTTAAGATGTAGGATTTGTAAAGAAAATCTTTGCCACAATTTTTTTGTGTTAAATTTTAGAGAATCTCTTATATTTACCATAGCATATTTTCAATTATCTCACTTAAAATAAAGAAATACATTTTATGATTGCCAAACTTGGATTTTGATTTAATTGATCCAAATTCATAAAACCATAGCCCGTATCCTTGGCTCTTAGTCTTTCTTCTTTATTCTTCTGAAACTCTTTCTCAAGCGCCCATGATAGTGAACTTCAATCTTTTATCTGTGTCTTACATGCATTTAAGAATATTAATACACAACATAAATGGAATGGTATTTAACTGGAAAATAATGCCTAATTATCTTGTTTTTGGACTGTGATTACATGTATTATAGCATGTGTTCAATTAGAATCTTCTGTTTATTACAGTAACTCTGATATATGATTGGATAATTAAATTTGGCACTGAATATTTGTGCACATCTATTTTTTTTTGAAGTAAACATTTGTTAGTACTTTTTATATGGACTAATAAGGAATCATGTTAGTTTAAAAAAAAAAAAATGGCCACATGGAAAAAATCAAATATCCAATGAGCTAACGAACTGCAGGGAATGGCGCCTTGGAGAGGAGCTGAATCCTTCAGTATGGATAAGCATATCATCCCGCTAAAAGAGTCCTATTTTGACTTCTGGAATTAATTCACGAAATCTTAAAATTTAAAATTAATGTGTACTTATATTTAAGTTTTGGATCAAATTTTGTACTCCCTCCGTCCCTAAAAGGATGACTTAAGGACAAATTTCATACAAATTAAGGTAGTCAAATAAGAGGAGAGAGTATAAATTTACTTTCCATTTCGCCCTTGTATTGGTATGTGTTTATTAATTGCTTTAATTGACTCTTGGGTTTGTCGAGAGAGAGTGAATTAATTTGAGCCAGTCATTTGTGATGTGATTGATTTACTATTTGGCTAATATGTAATACGGTCGAGGGTAAATTAGTCAATGTAATATTTTATCAAGTTGACTTACGTACTTTAGACATGCTTTTGTGGACAATTTTTTTTTGTCACTTAAACCATCCTTTTGGGGACGGAGGGAGTAATTAATAGAACTTTAGATAGTTTACAATATTCTTTAATTTATCAACTAAAATAAAATAAAATTTATATCAATTTTGAATTTGAAAATGTTATAAATTGACTTTAAAAGGTCAAATTGGTTACATTATACTCCCTCCGCTCAACACTGAGTCCCATATGTTGAATTTGTAAACATTTAAGGATATATTTTTTGTTCCATATTTATCTTTAAAAATTATAAATAGTTTTATAGTGATGACATGATAATAAAACTGTGAGGGTAAACTTGAGGGCATTGTGTCACTTTATGCTACCATCAATAAAATGACCTACTTTGAACAAAACAATTTGGTAAATGGGACTCTTATTGTGTAACGGAGGGGTTAATACTGATCTTACACACATTATATTACATGGTACACGAATGGCCTTGCAATACATGATAACATCGTCTTACACAATGTGAAATATGCGGTTGCTGTTGGCTACAATATCTACAATGCAATTCATTTCCTTAAAGAATCTTATTACTTTTTTCTCGGGAAGTTTATGCAAAATGTTGACCTGGTATACTTGCTTGAGACACAAAAGAGCTCAGAGTTGGTTGTTAAGATGTACTTTTTTTTGTCAATGAACATGAAAACTGAAAGTTTTTTGTTGTCCATTGTCTCGGGGAGCAATATGTGTGTTTTCTGATGTTACAAATGCAATGACTATGCAACCACCCATATGGGGTTTTTGGGTTTACGGTTTAGCTTTAGGGTTTAGTCAGGCAGCGAATATATGGAATATATGAGGGTTTAGTCAGGCAGCGAATATATGGAAACTGATTCGATAGATAAAAAGAACTTTTGTACCTATATATTTTTTGAGCTTTTGTAGGAATTGTGGATTACCTTGCCATTCCTTATTTCTTACATTGAGTATATGTATCAACATTTGATTGGCATTCTAACTTCCTACTAATCTTATGCCATATACCAATATCCAATTCATTTGACCAAGTATCTACTTTAAGACAAATTCCCCAAAAAAAAAAGAATTATTTATTTCAAGACACATTGTTTTATTCTAATTTATTTATTTTATTTATTTATTTTATTTTTTCATTGTTGACATTTTTTGTGTATGGCTTTAATGCGCAGATGATAATAAGTGCTATCTACATAGTAAGCCCTGTGGACTTTATTCCAGAAGGTATATTGCTTGCCCATATCTGGAGTTGATTAATAGACACCAAGGAATTTGAATGTGTTTTTTCATCAACAATTGTTTTTTTCTTTTCCCTTTTTCTACAGGGGTGTTGGGAATAATTGGTCTCTTGGATGATTTCATTATTGCTCTTATCTGCTTCCTTCATGTAGCTGCCCTTTATCGGTCAGTGCTCGTTTTCCGCCATGGTGGTTCATGATCTGTCGTTGATTTTTAACTACAATGTACCTACGTTGTATAATGATCATCCACTTGCCGTTGTTAATGACGCTCACAGTTCTTTTATTCTGGAATATTCTAACAACTTTTTGGTTTTTGGTGGTTGACATTTTGACAACTTGAAAAAGAAATAATGATGCGAATGAGTCGAGATAATGGGAGCTTACAGTTTCTGAAAAAAAATAAGCAAGTAGTCTTGTACATCATCTACACAGTTGTACAAATTATAAAAGTACAAAATATAAATGCATAAAGTACAAAATGTAAAGCAGCATTGTTGGCCTTTTTTAGGTCAGGTACGATTGAGCTCCTGCGGACCAAGATATGTAAAGGCATATGACTTGAGTTTCAAAGTTGTAAAATAAATAAATAAAATTATATATTTCCCGCCATTTATTTTATTACCTGGTGTCAGTAGATTGGAATGTAAGAAGAGTAGTCATTGTAGTTGGTTCCAAATAGTTACAATTTAATTTACTCGGAGTTTCTGATTCTTTATATTAGGCTTATTCTATCTTACGGTATTTGGAACACACATGAAGGAATGGATTATTAGTTGAAGAAAAGTTATATATATTGCAAATGTTTTTGTCAGACTTTTTAATTATTAATTACATTGATAATTTTTTTTGAAGTGATGTGTAATAAGTGGAGCTATCTTATAATTTCATATATTGATATATTTTGTAATTGTAATTCAGCAAAAAATTGTTGCAATACATAGGACTTTTAGTTGAAACACTCTATTTTAGCTGGCGTAATTACTAAAAGTAAACACCTAGCCTTGACCTTAACCATCTGCACCGAATTTTTTTTGTTAGTAAACACTATTATTATTAGGACAATCATTCACCGAAAAAATTGAGTGACAATTAGTACAAAACAAAATAAACGTACGAAGAACATTATTAGATAATAATAAAAATGAAAGATCCACTTATACGGCCAAAACAAATGAGTACAAATGTTAACAAGAATGCTAGAATAAACATAGATCACAAGGCTTGAAAAAGATGTTCCGATTACAAAAATAACTCCAGCATTTTATGCTACGTTTGGATTGAAGGAATGGAATGAAGAGTGGAATGATTCATTCCATTCTAGTTGGAATGATTTATTCCATATGCTCTCCTTCCCTCAAAAAACCAAACACAATTTTTTCATTCCAATTGTAACCAAACACAATTTGTTTCATTCCATAAGAATGAGTCATTCCATTCTCCTTCCTATTCTACCAATCTAAACGTAGCATTAGAGTCTGCATTAAAAATCTTAAAGGCTGACAGTTAGCATGGTCACCGCATCAGTGATATAGCTAAAACACAAACTATCAATGTGAGACTGAAAATCTTCATAGGCCATGAATGCTCTACCACCTCTGGGAAATTTGCTCCCTTAGTTCATCTTCCAGTCGAACCTGCTTTTGCCGCCTGTAGGACACCTATAAAACTCTCATCAAGCTTGTGATGTGAGCTCTTTCTCCTTAGCATTCAAGTTAGAAATGACCTTGAGCATCATTCTTAACCATCAAGGAAGTCAAGTAATGACTAGAGAAATAAGAATATCGAATCACCTGTGGATAACATGATGTCAGAACGAGAAAATAAAGACAACAATCATAAAGAGAAATACTCGCCGCAAAGTAAGTTGAACCGACTCCGAGGCAAGATCTTTTGCATGTTTATCAAAGATTTTAGTGGAATAAAGTACCATTCCCTCACAAGTTGTTTCAAGTGTTTGAGTGCGTCTAACTATTGGTATGAATACAACTCTATTGACTAGTGTGCCGGGTCTCCACTTTTATTGATTAATTTTGATGAAAACACTAGAGTTTAGGAAAAAGAAAAATATTAAATTAGTATCATCTCCATAAGATTTTTATAGATATATAGTTTATCTATATAATTACTTATTTTTAAATTACAATGGACCATTTTTTTTTTTTTTAAACTCATCGAATTAAATTGTCAATTGACCTTGATAACTTGATATCAAGTATTGAGAGTAATTTAATTCATATAGGAACATTTCTTAAGACAGAGTATAAAATTCCAAAATGATTTTCAAACCAAACCAAGTATTAAAAGGCATTTTGCCCCCAAAATGGGAGCTATATCCGGCCAACTTGGATTAGAATTCAAATTGCAAAACTTCACTTTTTGCACACTTTTTCACCAACCTTACAAAGTTACTTTATGGCCCAAAATTTCACCTATTCTATTCTTTGGGCATACAAGTTTACTTTATGGCCTTTTATTGCAACTCCAATCTTTAGGCTAACATTTGGGTAAATCAAGGCCATTGAATTCAAACTTAAATGATCTCATCTCTTGATTTTTTAATGGACCAAATTACCCTTGAAGGCTGTGTTTTCCTATAAATAGCTAAGCTTTCGTTCATTATTTCTTCACTAATTTACAAACTTGAAAAGCAAAATCTCTCCTTGCCTAGATTCTCTTTAAGCTTGTGAAAATTCTCTTATATTCTAACTTTTGGATATAATCTTTTAAAGAAAAAAATTGGTCTGCAGTTATTTTGAGATAAGATCTTAAGTTTATATAAAGTGTTTATCTCTTAACTATTATAAGATGTGATATAGATATTGTTCTACACATCTTTATATATTATATATCTATTTCATCTATGAACTCTTTTGAGAGACTAGCTCAAAAGAACTTGATCGTTTATGTTAGTACCTACAATTTGTGTCAAACCTATTTGATTTGATGATGATTATTGTCGACGTCGAGGAAAAAATCTTTCCTAATGGTCTACCCTTTTTATATATTTTTTTGATATATCATCATTTAAAGGGCGATTTTTAGGGGAAAACCGACATAAATGCCGACGAGGGTTTTGAAAGGTTGATTTTAATGAAGGGCCAATTAGACAGAGTCGCCAGTTGGTAAAGGTTCGAATAGATGTACCAATTCATCCGGTTTTTTGTATTTTAAATGAAATATGGCACTAAATGTGACTCCGTAAAATTGGTTTTGAAACCGAAATTCATAGAGTTCAGAGGTTTGCTTAAGCGAGGGAAAGGTGTTAGGTATCTCCCGACTTCCGTGAAAACATGGTTACCGCTTTGTTAATGTTTTCTCAAGTGTGTGTGTGTGTGTGTGTGTGATTTGGGAGAAAATCTAGGACATCACCCACCTAGCCTTGAATCGAAATCGTAGGAAGTGCATTATTTTGAAAGCAACTTCGAGCCTCTTTGAGCCTATGCACGAAGGATTTGATTTGGGAAAAAGTTCGTTTTAGCTTTGATTTGATAAAACTTTTTGGAGTGACGTTTTGGAAAACATGATTTTCAAACCCTTCGTTAAATAGGAATCGAGATTCTTCATTACTTTTAATTTTAGCTTAAGGTTGTTCTAATAACCGGGATCGATTTGGTTTTAAAAGATTTTTATTGTTTTGTTTGAAAATCGCTTTTTGGTGATAAACGATAAAATCAAGCATCGAAATGGGATCGAGGCCACTCGCGGGCATGTAAGCCATCTCAATAGTCCTGAACACCCACAACAATAATCTTCACTATTATGGGGCCTTAAATCCGATTTTCGTGGGATGGAACCATCGATACCGTTTTAAGGCCCAAATTTACATGTACAATGATCGGATAGTAACTTTTACAATCGAAACCATGTCCATCATGGGAATTACGTCAAGACCCGATTCGAGGACCCCGACTCCATTCTTAGGCTCACATAATTTAAAACCACAACAAACGATACATCGAAACAAAAGCTAAAATCTAGGAAAAGGGCTCCCGAAGACCCTAATCCATGGATTACACAACAAAGCCAACATTCCGAGAGACTATTACGTATCGACTAGATCTAACGCAGGAATCTAGAATCTAGAAAATGAAATCTATAGATCTAGTGTCCAATAGATTTGGCGATGACGTAATCGGGATCTAATAGATAATATATCCCAAATTGGCTATCAGGTGATTCAATTGATTAGAATCCCTTGACGGCTAAAAGGTGGGACTCTCTCACCGCTAGATATGAATCTAGGATTTTTCGGGGTAAACCAAAATCAATAAGAAGCAACCCCCAAGTAAAACAATCGGTAAAAAGGGATTGACTTTGCGATAAAAATAATAAATCAACAAACAGATATCATCGAATGATTAGGAAGAGATTTTAACTGTAGGAAATCCTCTCTAATCATCCATAATCCCATAAATAGGATCCACACACCCTAGATATGGATATAGGGTGCTAGGAAAGCCCTAATAAAACATTAATCAGAAAATAAGTAAATCCCAAGCACAACAATTGATATAATATATTAGATCTGAACCGAATTTATACATAAATTACATAAAGATTGAATCTTTTACCTTGGGGAGGTTGAATTAAGCCCCTTTGATCTTGGATCTTGATGGAGAAACACTAATCTAGCAAGATATTGGATAGAATTAACTAGATCTAGACTAACTATAGAGAGGATTTTTCTATTTCTCTCTCTAGATTCTTTCTTTTTTTCTCTCCAAATTCTCTTTCTCTTTCTAAAAATTTCTTCTCTATTTTCCAAAAATTTCTTCCTCTTTTTCTCAAAAAATGCTGAAAACTGCCTTATATAGGCCCCGAGCTTAGCCGCAGGCTTACCTGCGGCTAGCAACAGGTCCTCCTGCGGCTACCTAGGGTGGGGCCCACTTGCCTTAGTTTTCGTGCTGCAACGACGTTTTTTCATGCTGCGCGCTGAAACGTTCATAACTTTCAATCCGGGAAGACTTAGGAGACGTGCCATACCATTCCGGAGAGCTCTTTCTGAGAGCTACGCAATGACATATAGTTTGACCAATTCTAGATCTAGAAAGATAGAGCCAAAAGCAAAAAAGCATCTTCTTAAATATGTCGGCTAGTCAACCGTCTTGTCCTGAGTAGTCTGCTGCTCGGGAATCGTTGTGATAGCTTTATATACTCGTTCTCAGTTTTGCGATCTTTACTCGGATATCTTGGTGTTGGAGTGAAATGACGTTTTTTCCCTCCTGCCATGCTTAGGGAACGAATACAAAATTTTGGGTGTCTATAGATGCCCCTCTTTGTCATTTTATGTAATGCAATTAAATGAGCATGACAAAGATATAGACACCCGATGCATGACAAGATATATTAGTGATGCAAGATAATATAGAGTGATGCAATGATGCAAGTCAATTATAAAATTACGCGATGGGGCAAATGTCGAATCTCAATATCATGTCGCTCCGTTGGGGAAAACTGTTACCGTATTGCCATTACCGGGCGTAGCTGCCGATGGCATTATTGGGTACTGTATCCAGCGAAATCATCTCGTCATCATCGGGTATCGTTGCCGATGACATCGCTGGGTATCGTCTCTAATAGAATCATATCACCGGGTATCGTCTCCGATGCCATCGCTGGGTATCGTCTTCAACAAAATCATATCACCAGGTATCGTCTCCGATGCCATCGCTAGGTATCATCTCCAACTGAACCACATCACCAGGTATAGTGTAATGCCCCCAAATCCGGGTCTACCTTTAAACCCGGGTCTAGTGAGTCACGGTACTACCCATTCATCATAATAATATTGACATAAATGTAATTACTATATTATTACAATAAGTCTTACTCTATCCCAGTATCTATAACCATTACATCATTCATTGTCATAATATTAATAATTATTACATCATTTATAATAATATTAAGTCTATCGTAGACTAAACTATTACACATATGGATATTAAAATCCTACGCGTTAACTTTTTCTTTGCCTTTGTCCGACGGGAACCTTCGGCAGTCTCCGGCTTAACTGAAAGCATTTAATTTAAAGTAAGAATGAACATTTAATTACTCAGCAAGTATTACAGTTGAATAACAATAAAATCAAGAATCATATCATATTAATTTAACAACTGAACAATAGTTGTGAAACATGCTGAATAAGTAAGAACAATACTTTGTTTTTGTTTGAAATAATTTTTGAAACGATATACTGAATGGTCATAAGACCTTAAAATTTCTTTTTCATTCATAAAAAAGTTTCACCGTATTTCTACCGCAAACCGATGTACGTACGAGCACTTTTAGTTGATCAGCCTATAGTACTCTATGTTGATCAATACTCTACTTGTAAATGACTATATACGTTTGGTTTAGGCACTTGCAGCTTTGTCAAAATATCCGACTAAACTTTTTCCCTATTATTAGGGTTTTTCATTATACATGCATTTGAATCCTAACCAAAACAATTCAGTTGGATAGCTCTACTTAACATCAATAATATTTCAAAGATTTATAATTCAATCGATAAAATATTTAAACATTTGTCTAGCCTAGTCAAATGGCATCGACAGTTCTTATAAGCAGTTCATGAATAATATAATTTGAAAGTTTTAACAGTTTATGCATAGCATATCTTGAACACTTGCGAAAAATTTAAGCATACTTGCATTCAATAAGAAATTTGAATGAAGTTAGGATACTCGCTCAAATATAAAAATTGAGTAAGTTTAGGATACTTGACTTAAGCGTCTTCTAGAATTTAATCTATTTTGCCATTCGAATGACCTACACAATTAAGTTCACATACACATACCAATTAATCACATATTTGACGCCAAATAATTAGTTTACATTAACTTTAATTCATTTTTAGTAATGTTTTTCATTATTTAAGACTTAATATTACTTTGTCTTTAGGACTTGGCGTGGCGTCATGCAAGTTGCACAACGCTTGCCTAACATGCCTACACAAACGCCCAAAGCCCGAGCTCATAAAAGCTCTTTACTAGGCTTGGAACAGTAGCGGCGTTGCGGCGCCCATTTCCAGTTCATTTTCGACGCTGCGGTTATGACGCCCCCAAATTCGGGTACTCAAATCCCACAAAAATGGTGCTCACTTTCCAATACATTCACATCTAGCTACCCATGTTGAAGGATAATAATAACCTTAAATAAACTTCATAAACCATTTTTCCCATTAAAGGGTTACATCAATAAAGTCTCAATAATGTCCCAGGTTAACTAACCTTAACTACTACATCATTTGCGGAACAAAATAATAATAAAGTACTATTACATAATCTCATGAAATCAATAATAACTTCTGCTTCATCACTTGTTCATCTTGCATTTGCCCTTGCTCGTAGATGGCTCGTCGGGCTTCTCACTCTTAGCTGCAATGTTTTATGCAAGGGTGTGCAAACAATTGCTCACAAGTATAACAACAACAATAATAGTGTTTGAATAATCCAATGAACTGGGTTTCAACTGAAAGGTATAATCTTCTCAGAACTCAATCATCAATAATTTAAAGAACCGAAAGCTTAAAAGAAAACTCAGCTTTTGATTTAAGTCTGGAAAATAAGACCAAAAGTACATCTGAGGGACACAAGACCATGAACTATGTCCTTAGGTTAACTAGTATCTCTACTGTAACCTTTAACAGTTTGATAGACCATAGGACTACCGCCTCGTACTCCGGGGGATCAGCCCTTTGTACAATGTATTGTGCACAAATATTTTAACGCTACTGCGTAATATAATCCCCTATAACAGGGTTGTTCATCTCGGCATTGACATTAGAGTCCGCACCAAAGGAAGTTTGGTTTGGATTAACTTCGAAGAAATTCTCAAGTCTTTAGAACGTTCATCAACTATGGACTAGTCGAATCAAAAAGGGTTCGTTAGTCATTAGCGAGTTTAATACAACAATATAAGATTGTACAACAACATCTATTGATCAAGAATTGAACAACAGTGAATCATAACTAAATAAACATTTCATATCGAGATAGTGTCTTCAAAAGTATTAGGAACTTGTTTAGAGGTTGTCAACTTTGAACAATCTAGGAAAAACTTCATTTAAAACAAGGAAGCAAGCTTTGAGAACTTGTACATTATAGAAGTTGAGTTTAGAACTTGCATTCAACGAATATAGAGTGAATAGGGTTAGGAAACTTGCTCAATTTAAAAGTAGGATTAAGAAACTTGCCTCGTGTGCTTGCTACACAATTATATTTTTCACTCTTCGAGCTCCTACATATATATCACATAGGGTTTAGCATTCCAGTTCACGCGAATAACAAGTTAACATCTTTCATTACTTACTAATTTGTAACTTATTCTCGCCATCTATGTGATTACAATCTATTTTCAAGTCCTATAACATGCATTACACTTTACTATAATCATTCAATGAGATTATAACAATATACCAAAGATCCTATACTTAAATACTCATTACTGGTCAGACTGCACAGCAGCGCAACTACGTTGCATTAACAATGGAATCCGGCGCAGCTACTCTTGAGGGCGCAGCTGCGCTGTTCATACCCTTGGAACCGACGCAGTTGCGCTGAGACTCAGAACCAGATTCTGCAGTTCGTGAGCATCACACTTCCAAGGCCAAAAACAACCAACTTCATCACCCACACGACAAATTAACCAAACCCAGATGTTTTAAACTTTATAAAACTAAAACCTAACATGTATTTAACGATTCTAACAACATAAAACACATAAACAACCAATTTAGAGGTTCAAAAATCACTATTCATGCTCTTTTTAAATATTTTGACATGCTTAGCGAAATCAATCACTATGAACTCGATATAAAGCCAAATCGATTCATTCAACTTGCATACTTTTCATATTTCAGTGAATTACAACAAACAACTATCAATCTCAGATTCTAAGCATGTATTGACACTCAATTTTAACTCTTAGGCAGACCATATATTACATAGTGAAACCAAAAGTCTAATTCTTCCTATTTCTTACACATGCGAATTTGATTACTGTAAACCACTTATAGATGCTTAATAATCAATTTATACACACTTATTAGCATACATATATATATATATATATCCAACATATTATCAAATCATTCAACCACAATAATTACAGTAAAGAACTTTGAGAAAAATATAACAAGAATTTAGGATTTTACCTTTAATTATTTTGAAAAACTTAGTTAATCTTCCTCCTCTTTTTTGATTTCTAGGACTCTTGCTCTCAATTCACAGAAAATTCTCTCTCAATTCTCTCTTCCTCTCTTCTTCTCTGTGTTTTAGCCTTATGAAAATAAGCTGACAAAACTTTACGTGGTTTTATCAAGTTTCAACGGTTACTAAACCAAATAGGTTCATCAGTTAGAAAATATCAAGGGTCTCTAGGCCATGTTTGGCTAGAACCCAAAATCCCCTTTTTAATTTATTTTAATATAATCTCCTTATAATATGATACACTTGTCACACTTTATTAAATTAAACTCAATTATTAATAAATCCAATTTAAACTTTAATAATAAAATTATAATTTCTATTTAGACATCCATAATTATAATTTTATTTAATACATCATTTTATTAAATAGACCATTAATCCTCTAATTTAATTATTTAATTAAATTAGAATATTATCATTATCCTTGCGTAATAAAATACGCACCAATTATAAAATTATTTATCAACAATTTACTTAATATTATCTTACTTAAATAAATCATACCACAATAATTACCATCAAATATTTATTTAATTAAATAAACATCCCAACTAAAATATTTATTTTATTCGATAAATATTTTTAAATATTACGAAAACCACATTCGTTACATCCTTCCCTCCTTAAAAGGATTTTGTCCCCAGAATCACCACGCAATTAACTTATCCGTTTTATTCTTCCCTCCTTTAAAAGATTCTGTCCCCAAAATCGCTATACAAAGATTAAACAAATAAATGAGGGTAATTTTGCATCATCTTATCTTCGAGTTCCCACGTAGCTTCTTCAGCGTTGTGGTTCCTCCAAATTACCTTAACAGAATGTATCACTTTATTTCTAAGAACTTGTTCTTTCCCGTCGACTATCTGAACAGGAACTTCTTCATATGACAGATCTTTTTCAACTTGTAATGGTTCATATTCTATGACATGCTTATAGTCGGACTTATATGCTCGTAACACTAAAACGTGAAATACGTTATGAATGTGTTCTAATTCTGGAGGTAAAGCTACCTCATACGCCACTTCACCAACTCTTCGCAGTATCTCAAAGGGTCCAATAAACCTCGGACTCAGTTTTCTCTTCTTGCCAAATCGGATTTTTTCCTTCCAGGGAGACACTTTCAGGAAAACAAAACTCCCAACATCAAATTCTCAATTTTGACGATGTTGATCGGCATACTTCTTCTGTTTATCTTGAGCAGCTAACAATCGTGCTCTTATCATCCTGACGATCTCTGCAGTCTGTTGCACTAACTTGGGTCCCAACAGTTGACGCTCACCAACTTCATCCCAACATAGTGGGGTTCTACACTTTCTTCCATACAATGCTTCATAAGACGGCATGCTAATACTCGCGTGATAACTGTTATTATAAGAGAACTCAACGAGAGGTAAATGGTCATCTCAGTTCCCTTTGAAATCCATGACACAAGCTCTTAATATATCCTCTAAAGTCTGGATCGTTCTTTCGTTCTGGCCATCGATTTGAGGATGGTACGCTGTACTCATTCGTAACTGTGATCCCAAGCGTTCTTGTAAACTCTTCCAAAACTTTGATGTAAAACACAGATCTCGGTCTGAAACAATTGACACAGCAACACCGTGCCTCAAAATAACTTCTTTGATGTATAATTTCGCCAACTGATCTAAGTTAAACTGAATTTTGGTCGGCAAGAAATGTGCGGAAGAAATGTGCGGACTTCATCAGTCGATCTACAATAACCCATATCGCGTCATAACCTTTCTGTGTAGTTGGAAGACCTACCACGAAATCCATCGTAATATGCTCCCATTTCCATTCCGGTATCTCCAACGGCTGCAACAAAACCACTCGGTCTTTGATGTTATGCTTTGACTTTCTGACAAGTTAAACATTTTGCAACACATTCAGCAACCTCGCGTTTCATATTTGGCCACCAGTAATGCTGGCGAAGATCTCGATACATTTTCGTGCTTCCCGGGTGAATTGAATAGCTCGAGCTATGAGCTTCATTTAATATCTCCCCTCTGACTTTCGGTACTGGTGGAACCCAAATTCTTCCTTCAAATTCTTAGCAACCCTTTGGTATCGATTTTGAATTTAACCTCTTCCCCTTCGAGCACCCTTTTCCTTATTTTATCACACTCCTCATCCTGAAGTTGTGCTTCTTTCATTTTGTCCACCAAGATTGCTCGCACTCCCACTTGAAATAACTTTTTCTCCAACTCCTTTGGATATTTTACCTCCAACTCTAGCTTGGCCATCTCTGATATAAGCTTCTCCTGAGCAGTCAACAATAACAATCTCTCTCGACCCTTCCTGCTTAAAGCGTCGACAACGACATTCGCCTTTCCTGGATGGTAAAAGATTTCACAATCATAATCCTTAATTAACTCCAACCATCGTCTCTGACGCATATTCAAATCCTTCTGTGTGAAAATATATTTCAGACTCTTATGGTCCGTATATATTTCATATTTCTCTCCATGGAGATAATGCCTCCAAATTTTCAGAGCAAAGACTACGACAACTAACTCAAGATCATGGGTCGGATACCCTTTTTCGTAATCCTTTAATTGGCGTGATGTATACGCAATAACTTTTCCATTCTGCATAAGCACACAACCTAATCCCTTGTGCGATGCGTCGCTATACACCACAAAATTTCTGTATTATCTGGCAAAGACAACACAAGTGCCATACTCAATCTTCTCTTCAATTCTTGAAAACTTTCTTCATACTTCTCTGTCCATACGAACTTCGCAACTTTTCTTTTCAAATTCGTCAACGGAGTGGCGATCTTAGAAAAATCCTGAATAAAACGCCTATAATAACCTGCCAATCCCAAGAAACTCCTCACCTCCGACGGGGTTTTTAGTTGATCCTAATTCATTACAGCTTATACTTTCGCTGGATCCACCGAAATTCCATCCTTGTCAATAACATGACCAAGAAATTGCACGCGCTCCAACCAAAATTCACATTTTGAAAACTTTGCATACAATTTCTCCCTCCTTAATGCTTCCAGTGTCACTCTCAAGTGCTCTACATGTTCTTCTTTAGTTTTAGAATACACCAGAATATCATCGATAAACACTACAACAAATTTGTCCAAAAATGTCTTAAACACCCTGTTTATTAAATCCATAAACGCTGCGGGTGCATTAGTTAAACCAAAAGACATTACTAGAAACTCGTAATGACCATATCGAGTTTGGAACACTATCTTCGGAACATCCTCCTTTCTCACCTTTAACTGATGATAACCACTTCTCAAATCTATTTTTGAGAAATACTTAGCCCCTTTTTAATTGATCGAATAAATCATCAATCCTTGGTAACGGATATCTATTCTTAATGGTGACCTTATTCAATTCCCTATAATCAATGCAAAGTCACATCGATCCATATTTCTTTTTGACAAACAATACCGGTGCTCCCCACGGTGATACGCTCGGTTGAATATACTTCTTGTCTAAAAACTCCTACAATTGCACCTTCAACTCCTTCATCTCCACCGGAGCCATTCGATATGGAGCTTTCGATATAGGAGCAGTCCCTGGCACTAGGTCAATCACAAATTCAATCTCTCTATCTGGCGGAAGTCCTGGCAAATCATCCAAAAACACATCCGCAAAGTCTCTAACTACTGGTATTTCCTCTAGCTTCACACCCACCTTTCGCGTATCAACTATATGGGCAAGATATCCTACACATCCTTGCCTTATCAACTTCCTGGCCTGCATCATCGTCAGACAACTCGATTGACCAAGCGATCTGCTGCCATAAAATACTACCTTTGACTTATTCGGAGTCAATAAGTTCACACACTTCTTTTGGCAATCTATTATTGCCCCATGGTTAAATAACCACTCCATTCCCAGAATAACATTAAATTCTCCAAGTTTAATTGGAATTAAATCCACTGTTATAAGATGACCCTTAATATCTACACGACAGTTTTTGTATACAAACCTAACAGGAATTACTTCCATATTCGCAATTTCTATGCTTAGGGGGTAATCTAACTTTTCTTGAGGCAAATCTAATTTTCTAGCAAATTCATCTGATATAAATGAACAAGTAGTACCCGAATCGAATAATACGTAAGCATCTACATCATTGATCGAAATGATACCTGACACCACATCCTTCGACTGAACAGCATCTTGCACTGTCATGTTGAATGTTCGGGCAGTTGGTTAATTTGATGGCGCTGGTCCCGTGATAGTCAGATTGCCACCACTGCTATTTCCCCTTCCTCCACTTGGTACTCCCGCTGCTTTCTTAGGGCAATCACGAGCCAAGTGATCCTTCGACCTGCAAGTGAAACAAGCACCCTTCTTCGGACTAAGGCAATTTGTCGCAATATAGCCCTCCTGACCACAGTTGTAGCATACCCTTTTCCCTTTCATGTATACCCCCATGTGGTTCTTCCCATAGGTAACACAAGGCTCTATTTTCTTCTTCTGATTTCCCTGCTGATTCCCAGCGGCACTATTGTCATTCCACTTTCTTTTCTGACTACCACCACTATGGCTACCACTTGCCTTGTTCTCAATTTCATTCTTCTTCTTCTTCTTCTTCTGCTCCTGGTTATACCTAGTTAGAGCATCACTTCCTCCCTCTGTGATAATCGCCTTTTCCAATACAGCCGCAAACGAGTTAAGTTGGAACATCGAGACTCGACTATACAGCCAAGGCTTCAGTCCCTGCTCGAATCTTCTCGCCTTTCTCTCGTCGGTGTTAACTTGATATGGCGTAAACCTCGCCAATTCATTAAACTTCGTGGCATACTCAGGCACCATCATCATTCCTTGTTTTAACTCTAGAAATTGCACTTCCATTTGGTTCTGCGAACTCGGCGAAAAGTATGTTTCAAAAAATATTTCCTTAAATCTCTCCCAAGGAATTATCCCCTGACCACCTCGGGTTTTGTTAGCTTGCCACCAGTAGCTAGCTTCTGACTTTAACATGAAAGTCGCGAAGGTAGTCTTCTGGTCCTCGTTAACTCTGGCGACATCAAAAACCTTTTCCATCTCCATGATCCAGGTTTGGGCTTCAACTGGATTCATAGGCCCTAAATATTTCGGAGGTCCTATAGCTTTGAAGTCTTTGAAAGTCGTGGCTTGAGCTTGGGGTTGATTCACAAATGCTCCCGTCAACAAATTCACCGACTGCTGCATCGAATTAGCATTGGCTTCGTCATTGTTGTTCGTAGATCCCTTAGGGGTTTGTTGACGTTGCTGCCTTCTTCTTGGCAATATCTTTCTGATCAAAATATTCGCCATTAGGTTACTATTCATTTACTTAAACGTTTAAAACTCAACTTAAACATTTTTAAACATCACATATAACACATAACACATCTGACAAACTTTTGTGTTTTATTCATTCATTGCCTTCAAACATAACAAAGATAACGTTACTGCTATTTACATCATTTACCCCATCTTAATGGAATTCAAAACCACATCAATATCATATCCCATTATTATATCAACAATTGGGATTTACATTTTATTATAACTCGAGGCTAGCTATCATAATATGTTATTGCGTTTATTGCAACCCACTAGGACATCCCACGTCGCACAACTTCTTTGCGCTCTTACTCCATGATACGAATCATCGTCCTGCGATCTATTATATACTATGGTAAATCCTCGAACTGTACTGGATAGTGGAAAACTCGGCCCTGAGCTCTATCCATTGTTGTGTGGAAAGCATAATCCATCTCATCAATTTTGGCCTTCTTTGACCGAACCTCATTCTCAACACGATCTGCACGATCATCAGCCTTCAACCACGCGTCCTCTGCTCTCGCCCGTTTAGCTGACTCCTCCCTCAATTCATCCTTCCTTTTTATCCTTCAGACTGCACAGTAGCGCAGCTGCGCTGCATTAACAATGGAATCCGGTGCAGCTACTCTTGAGGGCGCAGCTGCGCTGTTCATACCCTTGGAACCGACGCAGTTGCGCTGAGACTCAGAACCAGATTCTGCAGTTCGTGAGCATCACACTTCCAAGGCCAAAAACAACCAACTTCATCACCCACACGACAAATTAACCAAACCCAGATGTTTTAAACTTTATAAAGCTAAAACCTAACATGTATTTAACGATTCTAACAACATAAAACACATAAACAACTAATTTAGAGGTTCAAAAATCACTGTTCATGCTCTTTTTAAATATTTTAACATGCTTAGCGAAATCAATCACTATGAACTCGATACAAAACCAAATTGATTCATTTAACTTGCATACTTTTCGTATTTCAGTGAATTACAACAAACAACTATCAATCTCAGATTCTAAGCATGGATTGATACTCAATTTTGACTCTTAGGCAGACCATATATTACATAGTGAAACCAAAAGTCTAATTCTTCTTATTTCTTACACATATGTGAATTTGATTACTGTAAACCACTTATAAATGCTTAATAATCAATTTATACACACTTATTAGCATATATATCCAACATATTATCAAATCATTCAACCAAAATATTTACAGTAAAGAATTTTGAGAAAAATATAACAAGAATTTAGGATTTTACCTTTAATTGTTTAGAAAAACTTAGTTAATCTTCCTCTTCTTCTTTGATTTCTTGGACTTTTGCTCTCAATTCACAGAAAATTCTCTCTCAATTCTCTCTTCCTCTCTTTTTCTCTCTGTTTTAGCCTTATGAAAATAAGCTGACAAAACTTTACCTGGTTTTATCAAGTTTCAACGGTTACTAAACCAAAAAGGCTTATCAGTTAGAAAATACCAAGGGTCTCTAGGCCATGTTTGGCTAGAACCCAAAATCCCCTTTTTAATTTATTCTAATATAATCTCCTTATAATATGATACACTTGTCACACTTTATTAAATTAAACTCAATAATTAATAAATCCAATTTAAACCTTAATAATAAAATTATAATTTCTATTTAGACATCCATAATTATAATTTTATTTAATACATCATTTTATTAAATAGACCATCAATTCTCTAATTTAATTATTTAATTAAATTAGAATATTATCATTATCGTTGCGTAATAAAAGACGCACCAATTATAAAATTATTTATCAACAATTTACTTAATATTATCTTACTTAAATAAATCATACCACAATAATTTCCATCAAATATTTATTTAATTAAATAAACATCCCAACTAAAAAATTTATTTTATTCGATAAATATTTTTAATTATTACGAAAACCACATTTGTTATAGCGACACCCTTTTTCTTCCCAGTTTCTTTATGTGGCACTGCGGCGCCAGTTTTTTCTCTATAAGCAGTGCTGCGGCGCCGACATCTAGGGAATTATTTTTCATCTTTTGATTTTTTTTTCATTTTGTCTAATCCGCTCCCGAATGTCGTAACTTCCTCATCTGTTATCAGAATGAGTCTGTTCTCGAACCCATTTCTAGTTATTAACATTATCTATAACTTCATCCGAACAAAATAATTTTTCTAATCCTCTAACAAGCCTAAAATTGGCTCAAAAGTCCCTCATGGTTTGTTAGGTGACGTTCTTGACATCGGATTTTTAAATTACCAGAACTCGCTCATCCGAAGTCGAATTGAACTCGTTCTCGAGCATACGATTCACAATTTTCATAAATTACGAAAGCCCTAACAAATTGGACTTTTCTGGACACATGATCTACTTGCTAACTTGGTCCAAAGTGGTTCCAAGCTAGGGTTTTCATTATTTTACATCTTTTACATAAAATTTCGCCATAACTTCATTATATCTCGTTTTTATTCCATTCCACTTGGAACATTTCCATAACTTACATATGTTTACTTCCTTCTTCTTAGACTCTAAAATTAACATATAAATGATGGTTTTAAATTTGTCCATCAACAACATTTAATACAATTTTCATGCTTTCTTGGTTTTGGTTCTTTATTATTGTTATGTTCTCACTAAGCATGGATTTACTAGTAAGTATTAAGTCATCTGCGATCATCCTTATTTCACCAAGATCCTTCAATAATTTATCATATACACAACAACCACCAACAATGCAATTCTATTTTAAAAGAAAACATAAGAATGAAAGACTAGTTTTAGGGTTTAGGATTTTTACCTTTGACGATCTTTCTTAAGCTTTGAAGATGATGAACAAGTTTAGCTAGCTCTTCTCCTTCCTTCCTTGATTCCAAGTATTCTCTCTCTCTCTCTCACACACAATTTCTCTATAGTTTTTATTCTTGCTTTTAGTGAATTGGGTAGTTTGTGAAGGAATGAGCTTGCTATTTATAGATTTTTCAAGGTTAGGTGTAAACACCCAAATTTTGCGTTCCCTATGCTAACCGTGACAGGAGGGCAGAATGGGCATAAGTGCGAACACTCGATGCCACCGCGACGATTTGCAGTCAAAACCGACGTGACAACAAGGCCATCCGAAATGAGCATTCCCGAATAATGTGTCACGTCTCACAGTAATTCCCGGACTGTAAAATACAAGCCTTTCGGCGAAAACCAACAGCACGACGCGAGAATCGAGGTGCGGTGCGGAAACCGAGGAGAATTAAATAACTAAAGTGTATGGCGGGCTGAGTGGATGGCGGGCTAAGGCCAGCCGCAGATTGATCTGCGGCCAGCCGCAGATCAATCTGCGGCTGGACTTAGCCAGCCTACTTCAACACATTTCCTTCATTCAGTGATACATGGAGTTAGCAGGCGGAGAGAGGAAGGAGAGAACAGCAAGTAGCAGCTCGGAAAAAGAGGAAGAAATAGCAAGAATTTGCAAGAAAATAGAGAGAAAAGAGAGAAGAAAAGTGAGAAATTATATCTTTTGTGTAAGATTATATATCATATATCTTCTATTCTACTCAATATACAAATTCATACATATTGTGAGGATTATTTGCAAGGTGAAAAGACCATTTCTATAGCAATTTTTGTATATCATTTTGTTAATCTTCTTGTCAATTGGGTTATGTGAAATGTTGTTTTTCTTGTATATTGTTGTGGATCCATGGATTGAGGACTATTAGTGAGGGTTCCAAATGGAACGAAATTCTTCCTAATGGCCCGATGATATCCATTCGATGAATTTTAGCTCGTTATAGTAATGTAGCAATTTTGGATGTGAGCTTAGGAACGCGACCCCGTGGTCCAAATCCGATGATGGATATTTTTGGATGTATGTAATAAGAGCCGATCTACCCTTTATTGTAAATATGTAATTGTCGGGCCTTAAAACGATATCAAATTAAAGATCGGGTTTAAGGCCCCGTAATAGTGAAATATGTGATTGTGGGCGTTGGGGTTATTCGGATGGCTTACATGCCCATGAATAGCCCCCATGCATTTTAATGTTTGGTTTGATTTGTGATACAAAAATTGATTTCAAGTTAAACGATGAAGATTTCTATAAAATCAATCAAAGTAGGTTATTAGCACCACGAGGCTAAAATTTGGAAATGCTAATGAATGTCGATTCCTATTTAACGAGAAGGCTAAAGGAAAATCGTTTTCAAACATCACAAAAATGATTTTATAAAAATAAGTAACGTTTTATTAAATCTTTGTGCATAGGGTTAAAGAGATCCTAGAAGTTGCCCACCGTGCTATTTACGAAAGCAACGTATAGATCTCGATTCCTATTTTGATGAAGGTTTAGAAAACTCTTGTTTTTACCAAAACAACACCTAATGAAAATCTCATAAGTTTTTGACAATTAAAATCAAACCTTTCTCATAAAGCTTTCTCGTATAAGCCAAATGACATTCTAAAGCATTCTCAAAAGAAAGCACGACTTTTCATCAAAACTCAAATGGTTTCTTCATGCAAACTCACCACGACATTCACATAGGCACACACACACACGCGCACACACACATTCAAGAATTAAAGGATAGGAAAAGCATCAAGATTGCGGTAACCGTATTTCATAGAAGTCGGGGGGTGCCCAACACCTTCCCCTCGCTTAAGCAAGCCCCGAACTCTATAAATCTCGGTTCGCAGACCAATTAATTCAGAGTCACATATGAGCCAGCGATTTACGAAAAATGAAACTCGGATGAGTTGGTACATCCATTTCAAATATACCAACTAGCGACTCTGGTTAATTGGCTCATCATAAAAAACGATCTTTCAAAACCCCGTCGACATTAATGCTGACCTTTTCCAAAAAAAAAAATCATTTAATCAAAAGGCTAAAATCGGAAAGGGACAAAAAACCGGCGTCGACAGCTGGCGACTCTGCTGGGGATATTAGAGGGCTTAAGCCGCGTTCAAATCTTGATGCTATCCTATCCTTTAAAATTTTTGAATGTGCGTGCGATATTTTTTATTTATTGTTCTGTGAATGTGTGTTGTTGTCCAATGAATGAATGATTGAATGGGTTTGCTTTACTTCAAAGTAATCATTTGCATGCGGTGAGGACGATGAATGTGAATGTATGTTGAGAGAGTACCTCCTCCTGAGGCGAACCTGTCGGTTGCTTATTACTGGACTCGAAGGGGCTGCTCCCCGGAGATGGCTCAGGAAACGCACCACCCAAATCCGCTCCAATCGAAAGGATTCAGACGAGTAGATTGCGAAGATTTGGGGACCTTCATGCCGAAAAGTTCGCGAGAGTAACCCTAGGGTAGGTCAGCCTCTGATAAACCTAACGAAAGGGAAGCTTCTTCATGCCTTTTTATCGTTCAGTCAAATAAATAAATGTCATGTAAATGGCATACAACTGTCATACCGTCATCATCGTAATAAATATGTCATGTATCATATGATTACATCACCTGCACATATAAAGAGAATACTGACATGGTTTTTGCAGGAAGGCAATCCGTGCCACGTACCAAGGTTTTCTAAAACTTCTACATACTATCTTGTCATCAAACAGTGACCTTGTTTTACAGGATAAGATTAGAGAACCGTGAAGGCGTGGCATAACGATCACAAAGAACCCGGAGTAGGGGTATATTCGACCACTAAAAAAAAACAAAAAAAAAAATTTATATATATATATATATATAAAATAATAATAATAATCATGCATCAGTGTTGACATGCATCTGCCAACTTGTAACTGGCACAGTACTAAACTACGGCCCTTGTTTGTTTTGCGAGATTGCCCCTACAACCCAACTAAGAGGCCGTAAAGTCCATACTCCATCCATCCAAATGGCAGAGGCCGATAGCCATGAAATTACAGTTCTGCCACTCCAACAATACGGCCGAATACGAGGGATTCATCCTAGGACTGAGATTAGCCCTGGGAATAGGAATAAAAAAGATGATAGTAGTTGGAGACTCGAATTGGTCATCCGGCAGGCCATGGAAATATACAGCACCAAAGGGCATAAATGGGACCTAGCTACGGGACTGCTGAGATATCTGGAAGCCGAAGAAGCCCACAGACAAATGAACGAAGTACATGGCGATGTGTGCGGAGCCCATATGAGCAGAATATTTTTGGCAAAGAAAATCATGTGAACGGATCACTACTAGCTAACCATGAAAACTGACTGCGATGCTCATGTCAGGAAATGCCATCAATGCCAGATCCATGCCAATGCGATCCATGCACCTCCTAATGAGCTCCATTGCTTGACCTCACCATGGCCAGTTGGACCGTGCAGCAGGTGATATCCAGGAAGGGGTAAATCCAGGAGTATGGCAGTGAATCCCAGCCAGTAGAAGATCAATGGGTTTTGAAATTTTGAGTACCCCGATTTGAGGCATTCTAGCCTGACAAGCGATAGGCCAAATTTGAAGGAGGATCACGATTTTGGTATAGAGCTAGATTTCGATCTGATGGGGATTGAGCAGGACGAGACAGATATCGATAATACGCCTGACGAGATCAAGGGATGGGTCGAGGATAAACCCAAACCCGACTTAGACCAAACCATCGCCATCAAACATCAGAACCCCTAACGATCACAAAGAACCCGGAGTAGGGGCAAATTCGAACGCAAAAAAAAATAAAAATAAAAAAAATAGCCGAGTTGTTGAGCCTGTATGGAGATATGTTCGCTTGGTCCCATGGCGACGTGATTGGATTGTCCACAGACGTTATAGGACATCGACTGCCCATCAAGGAGGGTTCCGACCATTTAAGCAAAAGTTGAGAACGTTGAAGCCTGAATGGAGGTTGAAAGTAAAGGACGAGATTATCAAGCGGTTTAAAGCAGGAATCATCACGGTGTCTATTTACCCTGAATGGCTTTCCGACATAATCCCAGTACCATAGCCTGGAGGAGAAGTAAGGGGCCGCATCGACTAGAGAAATCGGAACGATGCCCTCAAGGAGGAGATATATGACAAATTCAAGATCAAACATTTTGATTCAGTCATTTACTGGCCCAAAATGAATGGGACAGTGGGGGCTGCAAATAAAACACAAGGACGATCATGGGAAGAATGTCCGCCAATCATCGGGGATGGCCGGATTTATTGTCGCTCACCCTGTTTGCCTATCGAACCTCAGTTCGCACATTTGGAGGGGCAGCCCCTTACGCATCTCCCGGGCATACGACAAGAGGGTACGATCCCAGAAATTCAAAATAAACGATTTAGTCCTCAAAAGGATCGCGCCCTGCCAAGACGAAGCTATGGGGAATTTCGCTCTAAATTAAAAGGAGCCGTCACGATAAAAAAAAAAAAATCCTCTCTGGGGGAGCCCTCATATTACAAGGAATGGACGGGAAGGCGTTCCCCAGCCCGTTAATTCTGACTCTGTGATCTAAAAAAAAAAAAAAATCAAAAATCCCCCAAACTTTTCAACAAGTCAAAGGACCGGGTCTTTTGTCAGCCCAACGAGATACCGATGCAACCAGTACGAGGGAGATCACAAGAAAAACAACTTAACACTGGGGCATTTGTCACTACCCAGGAAATGATGACGTGCAAATTGGCACCCATGCAATAATCCCGTCAACATGCACCATCATCATCAAATGCTACCTCATGTCAATTCAATCTTCAACGGTACGATCATCTGGCATTTGTCAAGCATAGTTTTCCCGGGATACGATGATCCGCGTGAAAGGGGATTTTATTTGGCTTGATAGGAATCAGATTAATTCTGACAAGCAATCGTGGAGCACGATCGTGAGTATGATTAGACGAAGAAGGCTATTCAACCTTTTGATCGAGTACAAAGCCTTAATTCAAAGAAACGTTTGCGATAGAATCGACCTCATGTAACAGCCTTCACTTTGCATTTGCACAAACTTTCAGTTGTGGGGTATAAAACTATGACGACGTTGATGGCAATTAACACGTAGTCAGACAGTCAATAATTATCAAGCTAATATCAAGAAGTCAGACGATAAATGATTATCAAGCTAATGTCTCGAATCGTGGCCTAGGTTATTCGAGTAATTAAGCCTGAGGGGTGTCTCTATACCTGGTGCCCTAAAGCCATCTGGTTTGGGAGTCGCTGGCCCAACACTCGTTACATGGGTAACTCAGAGCCTAAGAAAACGAGCATTACAGTAGAGGAGGCCCGAGCAGATTCGAATCGTGGCATGGGCTACTCGAGTAATTAAGCCTAAGGGGTGTCTCTGCATCTGGTGCCCTAAAGCCGTTTGGTTTGGGAGTCACCGGCCTAACACTCGCTACATGAGTAACTCAAGCCTAAGAAAACGAATCTTGCGCAAGGTCAAGCAAAGAATGAATGGTGCAGACCACCAGCTTGTCTCGAACTGTGGCCTTTGTTACTCGAGTAAATAAATTTGAAGGGGTGTCTGTACACCTAATGCCCCAAAACCCTCTGGTTTGGGAGTCATTGGTCCAAAACTCGTTAAATGGGTAACTTTAAATAGCCTAAGAAAACGAGACAAGTGAAGTGGGCTAATAAAGAGAAAAGATAATACGAAAAAACTATCGGCCTTAAACAAGAGGTCATGGAGGAGAAACCCCTACTGAATGCTGCATCGCACAATGCATTTGTCATATGACGTCAATCCTGCTAAGAACGTTGTCGAGCATGGAGACAGAGTACCTTTGACAAGGGAAGGTAGTTCTTTTGAATCCGACCTTACTCACGTACAATGACCATGAATGCTTGAAGGTGTTCTTACGATTTCATAACTCGTTAAATAGAAAATCATCAACTCACGAGGGAGTGAAAATAACTTCCAATCTAGTACATTCACGGTTCACAACTTGCTAGATTGTGCGATCAACAGATATTCAATTTCATGTGCTTTAACTGCATTTACTCTTTTGTCGAGATTATAATATCTTTGTGTTGAACTAACACTAACGGCCCGAGCCTTCAGGTTTTGGCATTTGTTAGTCATTTGATATGCAGGATCTTACAGAGATGTGGATAACTCAGCACGGTCAACATCGCGAGTTTTCGATAGAAATTCTTGGTAGCAACACGCGCCAAGGCAGGGGCAGTTAAGAATCGTGAAATGGAAGGAAGCTGAGGCTGCACAGAACTTCTCGTCATTGGGCCTCTCCCCAATCCTGACTATCACTGCCTCGACATCCAAATGATCCACGTGCATGAGCATATACAAGGATGATATAATGCGGGACAACAGCATATCGGCCGTCAGAAATGATCAAAAGGCCAAGGAGCCCAACATAGCTGTCGGTCATCACAGAGAGCGAAACAGACTGCATCAACTCGATGAAATGAAGACGACCAAGAACAGGCAGAGTACTAAACCAATGTTGAAGTCTAGAAACTACACTTCACGACGAGGCGTGATCCAGTCAAATTTTGGCAAACATTGACGATTGTCGAATCGTATCATTTGACTGAACATGGGTCATTTCTATCTAAACATATGTTGTGCACATGCATCTGTCCATAACATATCTGCCAGATCATGCATAACATCTTTTTCATGCATGTAGGTACGATCAAAATGAAAATCTTCAGGAAAGTACAAGCACGGCGCTTTCAACCTCACAAATGATCAGAGTGATGGCTTTTGCGGCATGGTACGTGGACGACGTTGGTGGGAGATCCAGGACATGAAGCCGATCACACATCCCATTTCAAAAAAAAAAAAATCACTCAAATCCAATCAATGACCCATGGGAAGGGCTGGTATCCAACCAATCAACGACCCCTGGGAAGGGCTGGTATCCAACCAATCAACGACCCCTGGGAAGGGCTGGTATCCAAAACAATCAATGATCCCTGGGAAGGGCTGGTATCCAAGCAATCAACGATCCCTGGGAAGGGCTGGTAGCCAAAACAATCAATGATCCCTGGGAAGGGCTGGTATCCAAAACAATCAATGACCCCTGGGAAGGGCTGGTATCCAAGCAAGAAGTGACCCCTGGGAAGGGCTGAGATCCAAGCAAGAAGTGACCCCTGGGAAGGGCTGGTATCTAACCAATCTACGACCCCTGGGAAGGGCTGGTATCCAACCAATCAAAGACCCCTGGGAAGGGTTGGTATCCAAACGATCAATGACCCTGGGAAGGGCTGGTATCCAAACAAGGAGTGAACCTGGGAAGGCATCCAAGCAAACCACAACAAGGTGGTGAGCAAACCTGGGAAGTCATCCAAGCAAACCACAACAAGGTGGTGAGCAAACCTGGGAAGGCATCCAAGCAAACCACAACAAGGTGGTGAGTAAACCTGGGAAGGCATCCAAGCAAACCACAACAAGGTGGTGAGCAAACCTGGGAAGGCATCCAAGAAAACCACAACAAGATGGTGAGCACCCTGGGAAGGGCTGAGATCCAAACAACTAACACCCTGGGAAGGGCTGAGATCCAAACCACTAACACCCTGGGAAGGGCTGAGATCCAAACAACTAACACCCTGGGAAGGGCTGAGATCCAAACAACTAACACCCTGGGAAGGGCTGAGATCCAAACAACCAAACCCCTGGGAAGGGCTGAGATCCAAACGATCGACCGGCGATGAGACCCGGCGATTACGAGATGGGTGACCGGCGACGAAACCCGGCCCCGACAAGACGATCGACCTGCGACGATAACCGGCGATTACGGGATGGGTGACCGGCGACGAAACCCGGCCCCGACAAGACGATCGACCGGCAACGATAACCGGCGATTACGGGATGGGTGACCGGCGACGAAACCCGGCCTCGACAAGACGATCGACCGACGACGATAACCGGCGATTACGAGATGGGTGACAGGCGATGAAACCCGGCCCCGACAAGACGATCGACCGGCGACGATAACCGGCGATTACGAGATGGGTGACCGGCGACGAAACCCGGCCCCGGTGAGACGATCGACTGGCGACGAGACCCGGCGATTACGATATGGGTGACCGGATACGAGACCCGGCCCCGACGAGACGATCATCCGCATGGACACCCTTTTCCGAATATTTTGCATGCCTTACATCTTACGTTGCATCATAAGTTATATGTGTTGCATCACGTATGTATTGTCATTCTTGTGCACTGTCATTCATGCATCGAGTGTCTATTCTTTATCCTGTTCATTTCATTTAACATTGCATAAACATGATAAAGAGGGGCAGCTGTAGACACCCAAATTTTGCGTTCCCTATTCTAACCGTGACAGGAGGGCAAAATCGTCAATTGAACCGGCCTGCGGGAGCGAAGAATGGGCACAAGTGCGAACACTCGATGCCACCGCGATGATTTGCAGTCAAAACCGACGTGACAACAACGCCATCTGAAATGAGCATTCCCGAATAATGTGTCACGTCTCACAGTAATTCCCGGACTGCAAAATACAAGCCTTTCGGCGAAAACCGACAGCACGACGCGAGAATCGAGGTACGGTGTGGAAACCGAGGAGAATTAAATAACTAAAGTGCATGGCGGGCTGAGTGGATGGTGGGCTAAGGCCAGCCGCAGATCAATCTGCGGCTGGACTTAGCCAGCCTACTTCAGCACATTTTCTTCATTTAGTGATACATGGAGTTAGCAGGCGGAGAGAGGAAGGAGAGAACAGCAAGCAGCAGCTCGGAAAAAGAGGAAGAAATAGCAAGAATTTGCAAGAAAATAGAGAGAAAAGAGAGAAGAAAAGTGAGGAATTATATCTTTTGTGTAAGATTATATATCATATATCTTCTATTCTACTCAATATACAAATTCATACATATTGTGAGGATTATTTGCAAGGTGAAAAGACCATTTCTATAGCAATTTTTGTATATCATTTTGTTAATCTTCTTGTCAATTGGGTTATGTGAAATGTAGTTTTTCTTATATATTGTTGTGGATCCATGGATTGAGGACTATTAGTGAGGGTTCTAAATGGAACGAAATTCTTCCTAATGGCCCGATGATATCCATTCGATGAATTTTAGCTCGTTATAGTAATGTAGCAATTTTGGATGTGAGCCTAGGAACGCGACCCCGTGGTCCAAATCCGATGATGGACATTTTTGGATGTATGTAATAAGAGCCGATCTACCCTTTATTGTAAATATGTAATTGTCGGGCCTTAAAACGATATCAAATCGAAGATCGGGTTTAAGGCCCCGTAATAGTGAAATATGTGATTGTGGGCGTTGGGGTTATTCGGATGGCTTACATGCCCATGAATAGCCCCCATGCATTTTAATGTTTGATTTGATTTGTGATACAAAAATTGATTTCAAGTTAAACGATGAAGATTTCTATAAAATCAATCAAAGTAGGTTATTAGCACCACGAGGCTAAAATTTGGAAATGCTAATGAATGTCGATTCCTATTTAACGAGAAGGCTAAAGGAAAATTCAAACATCACAAAAATGATTTTATAAAAATAAGTAACGTTTTATTAAATCTTTGTGCATAGGGTTAAAGAGATCTTAGAAGTTGCCCACCGTGCTATTTACGAAAGCAACATATTGATCTCGATTCCTATTTTGACGAAGGTTTAGAAAACTCTTGTTTTTGCCAAAACAACACCTAATGAAAATCTCATAAGTTTTTGACAATTAAAATCAAACCTTTCTCATAAAGATTTCTCGTAGAAGCCAAATGACGTTCTAAAGCATTCTCAAAAGAAAGCACGACTTTTCATCAAAACCCAAATGGTTTCTTCATGCAAACTCACCACGACATTCACATAGGCACACACACACACGCGCGCGCACACACATTCAAGAATTAAAGGATAGGAAAAGCATCAAGATTGCGGTAACCGTGTTTCACGGAAGTCGGGGGGTGCCCAATACCTTCCCCTCGCTTAAGCAAGCCTCGAACTCTATGAATCTCGGTTCGCAGACCAATTAATTTGGAGTCACATATGAGCCAGCGATTTACGAAAAATGAAACTCAGATGAGTTGGTACATCCATTTCAAATATACCAACTGGCGACTCTGGTTAATTGGCTCATCATAAAAAACGATCTTTCAAAACCCCGTCGACATTAATGCTGACCTTTTCCAAAAAAAAAATCATTTAATCAAAAGGCTAAAATCGGAAAGGGACAAAAAATCGGCGTCGACATTAGGGTAGGTTGGTCATTATGTCATCTTTGCTAGGGTTTGTAAGTATCCCCTTAGGTTTGGTCTTGCTTGGTCATTCCCCTATAACTTCTCAATCCTTGCAACCATACCATTGCCTAACCTAACCATGGTTGAGTTAAACTAAACAACCAAGACTTTTGAGGCTTGGCATTAAATGGCTTACTTAACTTAGTGGAGAAGCTTTGCCAAGCTTTTCCTAGAAGTCACCCCCACCTACATGGCCGGCCACCCTCTTTGGGGGCCCCACATAGGTTGCTCCATCCACTTTGACCACCCATTGACCTGCTTTGAATCCATTTAGGTTTTGGGCTTGAATTAATATTTGTTTGGGCCAATCTTTGGGCCTCCTAACCATTTATCTTAGGCCTTGATTAAATTATCTTGGGCCTCCTACATTACTTCTATTAGGCTCCCGAAAACAAAGCCCGAAGGATTAAAGATTAAAACCTTGACTTTCGTTAACTTTCGGTTGACTTTTCGTAATTCGATCCACAGTCAAAAAACCGCATTTTTCATTTTTGAATTTTATTAGATATTATGCTTCGTGACATCATATAAACGCCATGGCCTCTTTCGAAATTTTGAAAAACCTGAAAGGTGTTTTTAATGTGAATAGTGCTATTTCGTCTTTTTCTCGGGAAATTTTTTATTTCTTCGTATGAAACCCTAGTTCGTTAATTCTGAAAGTAGTATGCACACAAGCCAATCATATTTAATATGATGTAGCATATACTTTGTAATCTTATTTATTTATTAATAAAAGAATTAATATATTAAAGGCATTTTACTTTATCTACATGGTGCTGTTATTTTATATGTGATAAACCCATAGTTTTGAGCAATGCTTTTAGAATCATGATGATGATCATGCTAATGAGATCTAAATTCTTAGAAAGCTTAAAACTAAAATCGTTCCTAATCGTTGGATTACTAAAAGGGGATTAATGAATCCGGATAGATTAGTACATACTTTGCTTGCTCTTAGGAAGAGGATGATTGATCTCATAATTATTTGTGTGGAGACACTAAAGCAAGTATGTAGGTGCTTATTGGAGAATAAGTTCACTGAACGTGACTCGCTAAAGAAATACCTAATGGAGTTTGACTTGCTTGTCAATAGGAATTCCTCTAGTGATAGTAGTACAAGTGATCCTTGGACTTGAGGTCATCATAGTATCTTGTGTATGATAAGTTATGCTTTGACATGTCCCTTAAGACTTTTAGGGTATATCAAATGGTATGCTTGGGTATAATAAGTTGTACATAGAGATAAGTGAATGATCAATAAAGAATCTATCACATCTAGTAAAAGATGAGAATGTCCTATGCGATTCGATAAAATGACAACTCAATAGTTCTTGGCCAAGACAGAATGAAATTAGAAAGGAGTTTCTAATTTGCATTATTTAAAGTTGTGCATTTAAGAATCGATATGCATATAATTAAATAAAATAAGACTTGACAGTAATTCCATGTCTTATATTTAATTGAGACATTGTATGGTAGAATGATTGAATTGTACGGTAACTATTCACTAAAAGATTTTTTATGATTAATGTTGAAATCTATATTATCTGGAAAGTCGTTGATCGCTAAGGGGGTTTACCCTTATTGTAGATAAATTAAATAGTTTAATTTATTTATTTAAATAAAATTATCATTGTTCTACCTAGGCATAAGACTCATACTGCAACGCCAGTTCACCAGACACTCACACTGCAGCGGGACCATTCCTTCATGGTTTGGCGCTGCAGCGAGCCCCTCTTGCCCAGGACACGGTGAAAGTAGTATGCACACAAGCCAATCATATTTGATATGATGTAGCATATACTTTGTAATCTTATTCGATTATTAAAGGCATTTTATATTATCTACATGGTGCTGTTATATTAAATGTGATAAACCCATAGTTTTGAGCAATGCTTTTAGAATCATAATGGGGATCATGCTAATGAGATCTAAATTCAAGATAGCTCACAAACTAAAATTGTTCCTAATCGATGGATTACTAATAAGGGGATTAGTGAAGTACATACGTTGCTTGCTCTTATGAAGAGGATGATTGATCTCATAATCATTTGTGTGGAGACACTAAAGCAAGTATGTAGGTGCTTATTAGAGAATAAGTTCACTGAACGTGGCTCGCTAAGGAATACCTAATGGAGTTTTACTCGCCTGTCAATAGGAATTCCTCTAGTGATAGTAGTACAAGTGATCCTTGGACTTGAGATCATCATAGTATTTTGTGTATGATGAGTTATACTTTGACATGTCCTTTAAGACCCTTAGGGTATGTATCAAAGGGTATAATTGGGTATAATAAGTTATACATGGAGATAGGTGAATGATCAACAAAGAATCTACCACTTCTAGTAAAAGGAGAGAATGTCCTATGTGATTCGATAAATGACGACTCAGAAGTCTTTGGCCAAAGCAGAATGAAATTAGAAAGGAGTTTCTAATTTGCATTATTAGAGTTGTGCATTTGAGAATCGAAATATATATAATTAAATAAAATAAGACTTGACAGTAATTTCATGTCTTATATTTAATTGGGACATTGTATGGTAGAAGGATTGAATTGTACGGTAACTATTCACTGAAAGGTTCTTTTGTGATTAATGTTGAAATCTATATTATCTGGAAAGTCGTTGATTGCTAAGGGGGCTTACCATTATTGTAGAATAAATATTATTTATTTAAATGAATTAAATAGTTTAATTTATTTATTTAAATAAAATTAGAATTGTTCTAATTGATTTATTCACAACCGATTTAATATGGAGAACCTAAAGGGTCACACCGCAAAAAGGAAAATATTTGTTTAAGAAGTAAATGACATAATTGTAATAATAAGTTAATTGTATTTAATTTAATCTATGGAGATAGAATAAATTAAATAGCTTAATATTTATTATTTAATATTTTGGAAATATTAAATATAAATTAATAAGAAGAGTCTTATTATTATTACTATTACTATTATTTAATTCCTAATAGGGATTGGGAATTAATTAATAGAAGTACTCTCTAATAAATTCCTAATTGGATTAGGAGTTTAATTTAATTAAAGGAGTTTAATTAGAATAGAAACCCTAATTCTAAATAGTTTAGGGAAGGGTTTTTCTACATCTATAAATAAGAGAAGTCTTATCATAGATTAGGGTTACACACTCTTACATAAGAATTGTAGAGAGTACTTACAATTTCTATAGAGATAGAAACTAGGGTTTTGCCAACACCCATCTTCTTGAACAAGTATTATTCCTTGGTGGATCACCTCTAGAGGCCAAACACTTGGGTGGCTAACGTTGATCAATGGAAGGAATTTAATCGGTGGAATTCAAGGAGAACGCGAAGGAATTGGAGGTGAACTTGTACCTGAGGAAGCTAGAATTTTACAAGGGTATAATTCTTATTCTCCATCTCTTTCGTTTAATTAATAATTGTGCATAAAGAAAGATCATGGTGATGGTTTGTATAAAATCTTAAAATCTGATTTTATCGCGCTTCTGCTTTATTAATGTAATTTGATTGCATGTTTGCGTTATACAAACCTAACACACGGAGCTCACGCCGCAGCGCCAAGGTACGACGCAACGCCCACGCCGCAGTGCGAGCTCCGGTTCCCAGCCACATGACCTTCCTTAAATGACCTAGCTGCTGATCATTTAAGGATATCATCTTACAACTTATGAAATATCTTACAACTTAGAGAGAAAAGGAGGCAACACACAACGGAGAGGACTTGACATCAAGAACACTTCCAAAAAGGAGTTTTCTTACATTAAATCTTTCATCCATTTGTGTAATTTTGACTATGTTGAGCAGTATGACTGTGTTAATTAGTTCTATAGTTATGAACTAATTACATTTCTAGGATTGCAATGTAACCTAATGATTAGCTTAATATGAATTTCTCTTATATTTATATAATGAATCATGTTTTGAATGGTTTGTTGTATTTCATGCTTATTTATCAATTGCTTGAGATAGGAATTGATTTAGGTATTAACTGATATTGGAAAATTGGTGTTATACTTTTCCTTAAGTACAACAACACTTGTTATGACCATTGCCTAAGGGACTGAGTGCATAAATTGCATGATAGAATAGGAATATGTTTATTTGCCTTGTGTAACCGTTGAGATTAATATTAATGACCCTTAGTCTAGTTATTTTCACATAGGAATATTGTGATTTATCTAGCTAAAGGATATGCATTTGACCATCGGAAGAGGCTTATGTGTACCTTGTGTTCTCGGTTGACCACTCTTGTGATTTGTTAGTTAAATGGAGAGTTAGGATTATTAGGTGAGGCATTAGGGGAGTTGTAATCCTAGCTTGTCATCTTTTTACAACTCGCTTCCCTATTTAACTACTTTTACCTTAGAGATTAAAACACACAACTCTTATTCAATTGTTTAAATAAGATCGTAGAGATACATTTTAATACTTGAGTGAATATTTAGTACTTTGTCCTTGTGAGATCGACACTCCACTTTATCTATACTACTTGTTAGACCGCGTATACTTGCGCGAGTTTATAGGTTGTGAAAACCACCAACAAGTTTTTGGCGCCGTTGTCGGGGACTTAGTATTATTTGTCTTTCAATATTAATACTAATTCAAAACGATCTTAATTTAAACTGATTTATCTGTTTAATCTTTCTCTCAGGTACTCTAGACTGTGTATGCCACCTCGCAGGGATCAGGATTTATTACCTCTTGACCTTGAGGTGGACAGAACTTTCAAACGAAAGAGAAGAGAGAGAGCTAGGGAAATACCTATTCCAGCTATAATGGCCGAGGAAATTCAGAAAACTCTGCGGGAGTATGCAATGCCGCGTGTCACAAATTTTCATGCAAGTATTCAAAGGCCCGCTATTGCAGCAAATAGCTTTGCAATTAAGCCAAGCACGATTCAAATGATCCAAAACAATTTACAGTTTGGGGGAATGCCGAATGATGACCCCAATGATCATGTGGTTAACTTTATGGATATATGTGACACCTTCAGATACACCGGAGTGATCGAAGATGCAATCAGGCTCAGACTGTTTCCTTTTACCCTACGAGATAAGGCTAAAAGTTGGTTGCACTCGCTCCCCTCGGGCTTAATTACCACATGGGCTGATTTGGCCCAGAAATTCGTGGCAAAGTTCTTCCCGCCAGCAAAAACTACCAAGCTCAGAAATAACATTATGTCTTTCTCACAATTAGATACTGAGACTCTTTATGAAGCATGGGAAAGATACAAGGACCTGTTAAGAAAGTGTCCGTACCACAGCCTACCGAATTGGCTATTAGTGGAGACTTTCTATAACAGGGTATCAGGGCAGACTAAAGAAAGTATTGATGCTGCATCTGGAGGAGCATTTATGGGAAGGACATATGACCAGGCTTATGAGCTGTTGGAAACTATGGCAGCAAATAATTATCAATGGCCGACGGATAGGAAATTACTGAGTAAAGTGGCCAGCATGTATGAGGTAGACACAGTAACTGCACTATCTGCACATGTTGAAAGCCTTGCTAAGCCAATTCATGCCATGGGGAAGCGGCCAGTGCAGAGTGTCATTGTGCCATGTGATTTGTGTATGGGAAGTCACCCGACTGAACAGTGTCCCATTAGCTCGGAATCAGTTTAGTATGTCTCTAACTACGGGCGACAAGAAAATTCCAATCTCCCCACATACTACCAACCTGGACTAAGAAATCACCCAAATCTCTCATGGAGTAACAATAACAGCAATCATGCCCAACCCTCTACCACCAAGCCACCATATTCACATCCTCCTAGGTTTCAATCTCAGAATCAACAGCATTCTCAAGGATCTTACCCACCTCCACAGGATAGGAAACCTAGTATGGAAGATCTCCTCTCGAGATATATTGCTCAGAATGAAACAAGGAGCCTTAGTCAAGAGGCAGCAATCCAAAATCTGGAAGTCCAATTGGGACAGTTGGCAATTGCTTTGAATAGCTGTCCTGTAGGCACCTTACCAAGTGACATGGATGTCAACCCAAAATGGGAGGGCAAGGAGCAATGCAAGGTAGTCACCCTTTGGAGTGGCACAATATTGAATGAAACTGGAGGAGAAACCTCAACAGTACTTCAGGAAGTTGATGAGAAGGAAAGCATTGTGGAACTAAATTGTGCCAAGTCTGGGGGAGAGGAGAATGCAAAGGAGAAATCCACAATACCTGTAAGACCCCGAATTTATGAAATAAAAATTTATTATTTTCTTTATGATTATTTTTCTAAATAGTGAAGTGCTTAATTGTTATAAATGATAGTTAAGGGTGTTATATGCAAATTATCTGATAAATAGTATGTCGGGGAATATTCCTTTTGTCGGAAAATATTCTTTCTGTCGGGGAATATTATATTCAGTACCGTACGACGGCGCCGAAATGACAATATTATCAATGATAGTGGGCCCCACAATGGGTTAACTGTCGGATATAGAAAGTGATAGAAATTGGCGGCAAAATTTTAACCGATAACTGTTAAAATACCCAGTGATAAAAAGAACAGTAAAACGCGTTATTCCACAGTAGCACACGGTATTCCACAGTAGCTCACGATGTTGCACAGTGTTTTATATTATTGATTCAATAATTGATAAAGTAGCAATTGCATAGTATCTTGATTCAATAATTGTTAATTAGCATCTGCATAATATATTTTACTATTTGTCACGACACTGTAACTTATATCATTTGATAGGATATTTTAGCATTATCGACAATGTCTAGAAATTCTGTCAAGGAAAGGGGTTATTTAATTGCGCGCCATTTTTATGGAAGGCCCCCTCTTTCCTGGGAATAATCTGGTTGTCAGTATTGCGAGTATATGCTATCTGTGATATTAATACATTTAACACAATAATACAGAAAAATGGATTTATTGTGATAATGGAGTTATTTTTAATGGTTTTATCTTTTGATAATGGAATTATCTTTTGATAATGGATTAATCTTTTTGAATAAATGGATGGATGATATTAATGGAAGAAAAATGGATGGATGATATTAATGGAAGAAAAAATGTATGGATGATATTAATGGAAGAAAAAATGGATGGATGATATTAATGGAAGAAAAAATGAATGGATGATATTAAAAGAATATGGGGAAAAGACCAAAATGCCCTCACCTTGATTTTCCTATAAATAGGGAGAGTTTGCTTAAGAAATTTTCACACCTTCATTGCCTATACTTCCTCTCTCTCTCTAAATTTCTTAAGTTCTCTTAGTGTGCTAGGTTACTGTGAGTATTTGTGAGGATACTAGTATTGTCCGAAGTTAGTAAACTTCATAGAAAGTAACATCCAGTCACTTGTTAACTAAGGTAGGGAATATCATTTCTTTCATACTCATATATAATATCACTTGCTTTCATATTCGTGGGAGCTGTCGTTTTACACTCCAAAATTAATACCTTACTAACACTCTACTAGCACAAAACTTAGTATAATGACAAGCAAGGATCGATCCCACAGAGAAGTGAATTAATCTTTTACTTATTCTAGCATTCCTATTATTTCTATTAATGAGGGGTTTTTGAGTTTGATTCACTAAACTAACAAAAGTAATTAAGAATGATCAATGAATAAAAAGCTTCAGTTCTTCAGTTCAGTATCACCTTATCACAATTATGGGAAAATCAAGTTTAACAATATTTATCCTTCAATGAGACTAATAACCCTAGATAACCGCAATCGCTAATTATCCGCAATTCTCCTTATGTGTAAATCTAATGTGACAATCGCCTCAAGAGACTCTAACTATCATATAACCTAGAACTATCAGTCTAGATTTAATATAACAGCAGCATAAAGAATGAGAGAATTAGGTTATTCCAAGCAACAATTGCACAATCAGGAATTATTTAACTTGCCTTCTAATAATCTTAATAATATCCAAAAGCTTGTCCACAATCAGATACTATCAATTGCTACCTATGATCAGACATAATATCGTTTACTTAATACTATATCTTAATCTAGCAGATGGTATCAATCAAATTAATTCAATTGGCCAAATCAAATCAAAAGATTAGATAACATATAATCAATTAAAAACAGATTTATCAGAATAAATCTCATGCAAGAAGGAATAAATAAATAAAACCTGATTAAACCATTAATTATGAAAAAGATTCAACATCCCTTAGAACTGAAAGTAAGAGTTTAGCCTGACATGCCTTCAATCTCCTCCTATTAGAGTTACAATTGTAGTTGCCAGGATCCTTCTCTAGAAAAATAGAATAAGATATATATAAGTCCTCAAGTTCCTACTTAGAGTTTCCTTCTTACTATCTGATCATAATGAATAGAATCCTCTTCCGAATCAACTTCCTTTTCCTCCTTCAGCTGGCCTTTAGTACTCAAGAACGCGAACTAGCGCCACTGGCGCTGTCCCAAGCGCTGCTAGCGCTACTATGCAGTGTGCTCAAGTTGTGCCTAGCGCTGCTGGCGCTTGGTTTGTGAAGGGTTGAGCGCTGTTGGCGCTGATGTAGCGCTGCTGGCGCTGTGTTGGGCGCTAATAGTGCTGGTGTGCAGTGTCTGGTGGTGTGTGTAGCGCTGCTAGCGCTGGCACTAGCGCTGCTGGCGCTAGCCCTAGTCCTCGAATTTACAAAAATGCCACCATGTGTATTTTAAGCTCCAATTTTCCATCTTTTTCCACTTTTGACCTTAAATTCTCCTGAAATCAATAAATAACCTAATAAGTGCATATACACAATAAAACACGCAATAAACTAGATATAAAGGAATAAAAATAAATGAATAATATGCACTTATCAAATTCCCCCACACTTAGTCTTTACACGTCCTCGTGTAAACTCAAACAAAGGTTAGAATGGAATCATTTGAATTCTATTCAACCAAGCTCCCAAAGGTTCAAATTCAATTAGCATCCATGAATACTAACACCAATCAACAGAAATTCATTCTATAAATCATCAATCAATTCATAACAATAATCCCATCAGTCCGCACTGAACATCTCTAAATCAAATTGAAACCACATAAGCAGCTCCTATGATTAACACAGATACTCAACTCAGTTTATATGGAACAACAACCATGCACACTGACTCACAACCAGAACATGTTTTTTTTTCCTGCCATTCATTTTTTCTTCATTCAGGTGAATGAATTTTATGCTCCATTTCACCTTCCTCATTCTTTTCTCAAGCGAGTGCATTTTATGCTCCATCTCACTTTTTTTCTCACCAACGAGTGCGTTTTACGCTCCATCTCATTGCATGCGTTTATGGGTGAGTGCGTTTTACGCTCCATCTCAACCCACCACATGTTTTCCTTTTGAGACAAAATGTTTTTTTTTTCCTCAATTTTTTTTCTTGCTCTCAATTTTTCTAATTTCCAATTCTTGATTTTGTCTTCACATGATCCTAGAAACAAGATAAGCAGTTAAACAGTTCTAAATAATGAAAGCAGTGCACATAGTCAACTCCACAACTAACCCAGTCAAGTAAACATGTATCTCACATTCAAGTACTCATGCAATACCAACTCAATCTAAATCAGTCAACTATGGGTCCTAACTTCATTATCATCTTTTATCAATTAATTCAGCATCAAACAAATTCTATCAATTAGCATCAATTTTCATTCTAAAACCAAAAACCTTTGAAAACTTGACCAAGCACAAATTTTTCACAAAACAACTCAGATTTTCACATTTAAAGCAAACCTACCCTATACTATCCTACCTAAACCCCTATACTATCCTACCTAAACCCCTCCCCCACACTCAAACCTTACATTGTCCCCAATGTAAGACAATCATGCAAAGACGAGATAAATAATAATAAAAAAAATAAATAAAGAAATAAAAAGGGATAGAAAAGCAAATCTGATGTCTTGGGTTGCCTCCCAAGCAGCGCATTTGGTTAACGTCGTTAGCCCGACATCGATTCTCCGCAATCACTCATAACTTGGATTCACTAAGTCTATCATCTCCACACTCTCCATCGAAAATCCTTCACGGAAAGGTTTCAGCCTATGTCCATTGACCTTGAATACTTTCCCTGTCTTTGGATTCTTTATATCTATAGCACCATGAGAGAACACATTAGTAATAACAAATGGACCTTCCCAACGATGAGCGCAAACTTACCTGGAAATAACTTCAGCCGTGAATTGAATAGGAGAACTTGTTTGGCCAACGGTGAAATCTTTCCTCAAAATCTGCTTGTCATGGAAGGCCTTTGTTTTATTCTTGTATAGTCTAGAACTCTCATAAGCTTCATTCCTCATCTCTTCCAATTCTTGTAGCTGGAACTTCCGATGCATTCCCGCGTCATCCAAACTCATATTACATTGCTTGATCGCCCAAAAAGCTCTATGCTCTAATTCCACGGGTAAATGACATGGCTTCCCAAAAACCAATCTGTACGGAGACATACCAATAGGGGTTTTGTATGCAGTTCTATACGCCCACAATGCATCTTCTAACCGCAGACTCCAATCTTTTCTGCTTGGCTTGACAACCTTCTCCAAAATCGATTTCACTTCACGGTTGGATACTTCAGCCTGACCATTGCTTTGCGGATGATAAGATGTAGAAATCTTATGCAAAACATTATATTTCCGGAAAAGTGCTGCTAGCATCCTGTTGCAAAAGTGAGTTCCTCTATCGCTGATGATAGCTCGAGGAGTTCCAAATCTGACAAATATATTAGTTTTGACAAAATCTGCAACAACTTTAGAATCATCAGTCCTGGTAGCTTTAGCTTCCACCCATTTAGAAACATAGTCAACAGCCAAGAGAATGTAAACATTACCATGAGAAACAGGAAAAGGTCCCATAAAATCAATACCCCAAACATCAAAAATCTCAACAATTAAAATAGGAGTTTGTGGCATTTGATTTTTATGTGATATGTTACCTGTTCGTTGACAATTCTCGCATGATTTACAAAATAGATATGAGTCTCTAAAAATTGTTGGCCAATAAAAACCACTTTCTAAAACTTTATGAGCAGTCCGTTTGGGTCCAAAATGACCTCCACAAGCATAGGAATGGCAAAAATTTAGAATAGACAATGTTTCGGTATTAGGCACACACCTACGGATTATTTGATCAACACAAAATTTCCACAGGTACGGATCATCCCAAACATAATGTCTAGCATCACTCCTAAGCTTATCCTTCTGGTTTTTAGAAAATTCATTGGGAATAAATGCACTTGCCAAATAATTAACAATATTCGCGTACCAAGGCAATTCCTCCTGAATAGAAAAGAGATGCTCATCTGGAAAGGAATCATGCAAAGGTAGTGCCTCCTCATCTCTCATCAATCGACTCAAGTGATCTGCTACCAAGTTATCTGCTCCCTTCTTATCCTTGATTTCCAAGTCAAATTCCTGCAACAGCAGAATCCATCTGATAATCCTGGGTTTAGAGTCCTTCTTGGTCAACAAATATCTAAGAGCTGCATGGTCAGAATAAACTACAACTTTAGTGCCAAGTAAATAAGATCGAAATTTATCTAAAGCAAAAACAACAGATAAAAGTTCTTTTTCTGTTGTCGAGTAGTTAATCTGAGCTGCATTCAATGTTCTAGAGGCATAATAAATGGCATGGACAACTTTGTCAACTCTTTGGCCCAAAACAGCTCCGACTGCATAATTGCTTGCATCACACATTATTTCAAAGGGAATATTCCAATTTGGCGGTTGAATCACGGGTGCGGAAGTCAATAGGCTCTTCAACATATCAAATGCCTTCTTGCACGTTTCATCGAACTGGAATTCCACATCTTTTTGCAGCAATTTACATAATGGCAGAGCTATTTTGGAGAAGTCTTTGATAAATCGCCGATAGAAATCTGCATGTCCAAGAAAAGAGCGAATCTCCCGCACACTAGCAGGGTAAGGCAAAGCAGACACAATATCTATCTTAGCTTTATCAACCTTTAAACCTTTAGCTGACACAACATGACCAAGCACTATACCCTGTTCTACCATAAAGTGACACTTTTCCCAATTAAGAACAAGGTTAGTTTCCAAACATCTATCTAGCACACGCGATAGATTTTCCAAGCACAAATCCAAAGAATCACCATGTACTGTGAAATCATCCATAAAGACCTCGATGCAATTTTCCAAAAGATCAGAAAAAATGCTTATCATGCATCGCTGGAAAGTACCGGGTGCATTACAAAGTCCAAACGACATCCTCCGGTATGCAAAAGTACCAAATGGACACGTGAATGTGGTCTTTTCCTGGTCTTCGGGTGCAATCACGATCTGATTATATCCTGAAAAACCATCTAGAAAGCAATAATACGTATGCCCCGCTAATCGTTCTAGCATTTGATCAATAAAAGGAAGAGGAAAGTGATCTTTTCTGGTTACAGCATTTAGTTTCCTGTAGTCAATACACACTCTCCATCCTCTTTGTATCCGTGTGGGCACCAACTCATTATTGTCATTCGTGATGACAGTTATTCCAGACTTCTTCGGAACTACCTGTACCGGACTCACCCACTGACTGTCGGAGATGGGGTAGATTATGCCTGCATCTAGTAATTTAATCACCTCTTTCTTGACTACCTCCATCATGGGTGGATTTAATCTTCGCTGTGCTTCTCTCGTGGGCTTTGCTCCGTCATCCAAAAGAATCCTATGCATGCACATCGCGGGGCTTATACCTTTGATATCTGCTATCGTCCAACCAAACACTGTGACATGGTCTCTTAGAACTCTCAACAATTTCTCTTCCTGCACTTTGGTTAGATTACTAGCAATAATCACAGGTAAAGTTTCATTTGTCCCTAAATATGCATATTTCAAGTGAATAGGTAAGGGTTTCAATTCTAAGATTGGAGCTTGCTCCACAGATGGTAACAATTTTTTATGAGAAATAGGCAATTGAATTGATTGAACTGCATACTTATCTGTGAATTTTGGTAAAGAGTGCAATGCAGCCACAACTTCCTTCAATTCTTGATTCTGGTCAAATTCTTCCTCTTTATCCATGTCCAAGTTGTTAGCAATAGCCATCTCTAAGCTTTCCCTGTGGTCTTGTTCAAAAGATCCCTGCACTATAGAATCAATGATGTCAATGGCAAAAACATGATCAACATCACTAGGGTACCTCATGGCGTCATATATATTGAACTGAATTTTCTCTCCATCAAATTCCATGGTCAAGGTCCCATTGTGCACATCGATCATAGTCCTTGCTGTTTTCAAGAATGGCCTTCCTAGCAAGATGTGCGAGGGATTTGGAGATCTATCATCTTCCATATCCACAATGTAAAAATCTGCAGGAAATATTAACTGATTCACCTGCACTAAGACATCTTCAATTACCCCTTGAGGGTAAGTGTTAGTACGATCAGCAAGTTGAATGATAACACCAGTTTGTTTCAAAGGTCCTAGATTTAAAGAAGCAAATACAGATAATGGCATGACATTTATTGACGCTCCTAAATCTAACATGGCTTTCTCAAATCTGGTATTACCTATTCTGCATGGGATTGTAAACATTCCTGGATCTTTACATTTAGGAGGCATTTTCCTTTGAAGCACTGCTGACACATTCTCTCCTACAGTGACTTTTTCATCATCTTTCAATTTTCTTTTGTTAGTGCACAATTCTTTCAAAAACTTTGCATACCTGGGCACTTGTTTGATGGCCTCCAAAAGAGGGATATTGACTTCTACCTTCCTGAAGGTTTTCAAGATTTCCTTATCCTTTTCCTCCTTCTTTGAAGTCTTGAGTGTTCTAGGTGGAAACGGCAACGGTGGAGTCTTAACTGGAGTAGATGGGGTAACAGCTTCCCTCGGTGTCTCTATCTCATCACTAGCCTTCTCCTTTTCAATTTCCGTCACTGTTTTGGGTACTTCCAACTCCTTTCCACTCCTTAGTGTAATCGCACTAGCATTCTCCCTTGGATTGACAACTGTTTGGGAGGGAAACTTTCCTGAACCCTGAGCATCCAACCTCCCCACTGTGGTGGCAAGTTGACCTATCTGATTTCTCAAGTCTTGAACAGAATTTTTCGTTTCCTGCTGGAACTGCTGTGTCTGTGTCATGAATGCCTTGAACATGTCTTCCAAAGATGTTCCAGGATTTGCAGGAGCTGCCTGTCTAGGTTGATATTGAGGTTGAGTTGGTTGAGAGCCTTGTGGGAACCCTTGTTGTCTAACCGGATACATGCTTTGCGCTGGTGGCCTATGTCCTCCATAACTAAGGTTAGGGTGATCCCTCCATCCTGGATTGTAAGTATTTGAATATGGGTCATACTTCCGCTGCGGTTGTGCTTGATAATTTCCCACTGCATTAACTTGCTGTGCGGTTTCATCCTCTTGCAATGTCGGACAAGAATCGGTACTATGACCAGTCATTAAGCAAATCCCATAAACTTTTGCTGCTGGTGTATTTCCTGTAGCCATTTGTTTAACCAGCACAGTTAGATCAGAAATTTGTTGTTCAAGGTTGCTCGTGGTCATCTCATTCACTCTTGCAGGTGCATGGTTATTCCTTGTCCCATACTGCTGGGAATTAGCAGCCATATTTGCAATTAGAGTCCTTGCAGCCTCCGGTGTCTTATCTACTAGTGCTCCTCCACTGGCAGCATCGATCATACTCCGATCCATTGGTAATAATCCCTCATAAAAGTACTGAATCAGGTGTTGATCGTCTATTTGATGGGGAGGACAACTGGAACACAGTTTTTTAAATCTTTCCCAATACTCATACAGTGTCTCTCCGTTGAACTGTCGAATGGCGCATATCTCCTTTCTGATGTTGGCAACTCTTGAAGCAGGAAAGTACTTCTCCAAGAACAGCCTTTTCATGTCATTCCATGACTGTATTGACCCTGAAGGAAGATAGTACAGCCAGTCCTTCGCTAGATCTCCCAATGAGAATGGAAATGCCCTTAGCTTGATTTGATCCTCTGTTATTCCATGTGGCTTCATGGTGGAACACACCACATGGAATTCCTTCAAGTGCTTGTATGGATCTTCACCTGTGAGACCACGAAAAGTAGGCAAAAGATGAATTAGTCCCGATTTAAGTTCAAAAGCAGCAGTTAAAGTAGGATATTCAATGCACAAGGGTTGTTGATTAAGATTGGGAGTGGCTAATTTTTTGAGTGTTCTGTTGTTATTTGGCACCGCCATTTCTTCTTCCTTCTCTGAATCGGTGGATGATGTATTTGACAGTAACTCAAGTGCTATGTTGAGTCCCGGTGATGGAATTTCGTCTGACTCTGCAGTGATGCCTCGAGCTTGACGAGCTTCTTTCCTTAGCCTGCGTGCAGTTTTCTCAATTTCTGGATCAAAATTCAAATCACCGGATTGAGAGGATCGTGTCATAAACTACAATAATGAACAAAAATAAAATAAAATAAAATGAAGAATAAATAAAGATAAATAACACTTCCCCGGCAACGACGCCAAAATTTGGGAGCTGTCGTTTTACACTCCAAAATTAATACCTTACTAACACTCTACTAGCACAAAACTTAGTATAATGACAAGCAAGGATCGATCCCACAGAGAAGTGAATTAATCTTTTACTTATTCTAGCATTCCTATTATTTCTATTAATGAGGGGTTTTTGAGTTTGATTCACTAAACTAACAAAAGTAATTAAGAATGATCAATGAATAAAAAGCTTCAGTTCTTCAGTTCAGTATCACCTTATCACAATTATGGGAAAATCAAGTTTAACAATATTTATCCTTCAATGAGACTAATAACCCTAGATAACCGCAATCGCTAATTATCCGCAATTCTCCTTATGTGTAAATCTAATGTGACAATCGCCTCAAGAGACTCTAACTATCATATAACCTAGAACTATCAGTCTAGATTTAATATAACAGCAGCATAAAGAATGAGAGAATTAGGTTATTCCAAGCAACAATTGCACAATCAGGAATTATTTAACTTGCCTTCTAATAATCTTAATAATATCCAAAAGCTTGTCCACAATCAGATACTATCAATTGCTACCTATGATCAGACATAATATCGTTTACTTAATACTATATCTTAATCTAGCAGATGGTATCAATCAAATTAATTCAATTGGCCAAATCAAATCAAAAGATTAGATAACATATAATCAATTAAAAACAGATTATCAGAATAAATCTCATGCAAGAAGGAATAAATAAATAAAACCTGATTAAACCATTAATTATGAAAAAGATTCAACATCCCTTAGAACTGAAAGTAAGAGTTTAGCCTGACATGCCTTCAATCTCCTCCTATTAGAGTTACAATTGTAGTTGCCAGGATCCTTCTCTAGAAAAATAGAATAAGATATATATAAGTCCTCAAGTTCCTACTTAGAGTTTCCTTCTTACTATCTGATCATAATGAATAGAATCCTCTTCCGAATCAACTTCCTTTTCCTCCTTCAGCTGGCCTTTAGTACTCAAGAACGCGAACTAGCGCCGCTGGCGCTTTGTCCCAAGCGCTGCTAGCGCTACTATGCAGTGTGCTCAAGTTGTGCCTAGCGCTGCTGGCGCTTGGTTTGTGAAGGGTTGAGCGCTGTTGGCGCTGATGTAGCGCTGCTGGCGCTGTGTTGGGCGCTAATAGCGCTGGTGTGCAGTGTCTGGTGGTGTGTGTAGCGCTGCTAGCGCTGGCACTAGCGCTGCTGGCGCTAGCCCTAGTCCTCGAATTTACAAAAATGCCACCATGTGTATTTTAAGCTCCAATTTTCCATCTTTTTCCACTTTTGACCTTAAATTCTCCTGAAATCAATAAATAACCTAATAAGTGCATATACACAATAAAACACGCAATAAACTAGATATAAAGGAATAAAAATAAATGAATAATATGCACTTATGAATTCGTAAGTGATATTATACTCATAAAGGTTGTTATTCATTCTGTACTAATTTGTGGGGATAACCTGTCCGTGCGGTATGACGCATGCCTGGTGAATATCCTTTTGTATTCATTCCTTATTACTCTGTGGGAATAACCTGTATGTACGGAGTGTCGTACCTGGTGAATATCCCTTTGTATTTGTTCCTTATAAATTTGTGGGTATAACCTGTTCGTGCGGATTGACGCATACCTGGTGAATAACCCGCCGTATTCATTACTTATTAATCTGTTGTGGAAATAATCTGTCTACGCGAATTATCGCATGACAGGTGAAAATCCATTTGCAGTTTCATATATTCTGTTATACTCATATAACTTATCATTTCTTTTGTACTCTTTAAGGGATATCTTTTTCTTTCACATTTCTCCATTTATGATAAGAAATCCTTGTTTGTTTTCAAAACCTTATTTTTAAATTGAGAAAATCCCTGAAAATTAGTAGAATATCCTTAATAGTTTGTGCTTCATCTAATATCTTTTCACTTGAATCTTTCTATACGTTATAGTTGAAGCATGAAATAATTTCTTGAATATCATTCTTGAATTTGACTCCACAATTTGGTCATCGTGTTGGCAATTTGGTCAATCTTTGATACTGATTAAATTATAGAGCTTTTTCTTATCCTTAATCTCACTGTATCATTGTCATCATCCTCATCCTCATACTTAAATTGTGGTATTAGTTCTCTTTGGCCCGTAGTGCAAAGATGAACTGGCGTGACATGATTTTGACCAAACTGTGTATTGGTATAATCATGACTTTTTGTGTTACAAACAAAGGCGTATGGTGAAAGTTCTCTTTGGCCGTAGTGCAAAGATGAACTGGCGTTTGGCATGATCATGACCAGTGATGTTACAAATAAATATCTTTGGCACATAGTGCAAAGAGAGGCTGTTGAAATTGTTGATTGGTGTTACAAATAAGTATCTTTGGCACGTAGTGCAAAGAGAGGCTGTTGAAATTATTGATTGGTGTTACAAATAAATATCTTTGGCACGTAGTGCAAAGAGAGGCTGTTGAACATGAATTATTGATTGGTGTTACAGGGACATAATATTGGTGGTGATCCTTTAACTTCTAGAAGATGGTAGATATTATAATCTACTTGACTCTTCTAATGGATTGTTCGTTCCGCTGCAGTTGTTGTTGAACAATTATAATATCTTTAAATCCCTGATTTATTATTGTTGAAGACTAAAGAAAATTTTTATTCTTCATTATCTTAGTCATGATATTTCTTACTGGGCTATTTGAGCTCACCCTTTTCAATTTTGTCCCATTCTCAGGAAAGGAAAATGTAGCTGGGACTAGCCGGGGAGTGGAGTGATGGTCCGAGTTAGTGATTGTCCTTATCAAGTTATGGCATTGCTTAATAATGATTGTATTGGAGACTTAAAACATGTGTTGCCGTCTTTTTACGGCATTATAATAATTTGGGTTTGGATACTGTGGTACCATACGGTACGATATTTGTATGGAAAGTCACAGTATGTGTGTGGTCGTATTTTGCACGACAAATATTAGTTATAAATTGGAAAATTTGTATTTGTATTTGTATTTTTGTAGAATGTTATTGGCGACTCAAAATGGGTTGTGTGAACCTATTTTGGGGGCGTCACAATACCAACCCCAACTGTTCGCAAGCCTAGTCCCATAGTCCAACAGCTACCATTTCCCCAACACTTTCAGAAACAAAAGCTTGAAAAACAGTTCTCCAAGTTCTTAGCAATTTTCAAGAAACATCATATTAATATCCCTTTTGCGGAGGCATTGAAACAAATGCCCAGCTATGTGAAATTCATGAAGGACATCTTGTCCAAGAAGAGGAAAATGGCGGACTATGAGACAGTGGCACTTACTGAGGAATGTAGTGCAATCCTTCAGAGCAAGCTTCCAGCCAAGTTGAAAGACCCTGGGAGTTTCACTATACCATGCACTATTAGGGATCAGTTTATCGGAAAAGCCCTATGTGACTTAGGAGCTAGCATCAATTTGATGCCCCTTTCTATCTACAAGAAGTTGGGGCTGAATGAGGTAAAGCCTACCAGTGTGACTCTACAGTTGACCGATAGATCCATTACCTATCCAAAGGGAATAGTGGAAGATGTGCTCGTCAAGGTGGACAAGTTCATTTTCCCTGCTGATTTTATTATTCTGGATTGCGAGGAGGATAGGGAAGTCCCTATTATCTTGGGCAGACCATTCCTAGCAACAGGCAGGACATTGGTAGATGTACAGAAGGGAGAACTCACGATGAGAGTACAAGACCAGGAAGTAACATTCAATGTCTTTAAGTCTATAAAGTATCCCAGTGCCTCTGATGATTGCTTCCAAGTCGATGTTATTGACGAAGTTGTGCGAGAAGTATTCTATAAAAATTGTTTTCCTGACTCGCTTGAGGCCACTTTGATTGAAGCATGTAATATAGAGGATCCCTCTCATCTCGAACATGTATAGTGGTTGGAAGCAGCCCCAGGATCAAATATATTCAAGCGACAATTTGAATCTTTGAATGAGCATGAAGCACCCACATCCCAGTCACACCCATCAGTTATAGAACCACCTGAGCTTGATCTTAAGCCCTTGCTAAGCCACTTGTAATATGCCTATCTAGGTGATACTTCTACCTTGCCAGTTATAGTTTCTGCATCACTTGATGAGGCACAGGAGGAGAAGCTCCTCGCAGTCCTCAGGGCATATAAAACAGCTTTGGGGTGGTCTATCTCAGGTATAAAGGGCATCAGCCCCTCTGTATGCATGATGAGTGGGTTTTATACCTACGAATTAGATATCTTTTAAACTCAATTCTTTGCTATCCTTAGGTGTTTATAGTGTCTATTTACTTGTTTTATGCTTTTGTTGTGTAGGGAGCAGCCTTGGACGTCCGTGGCGGTAATTAGCAATTCCAGGGGCAAAAGGGTAATTCCTGCAGGATTGAGGGTCTCGCCGCGGCGAGCTCCCCAGGCTAAAATTCTCGCCGGGGCGAGCTCCCCAGGCTTAATTTCTCGCCGGGGCGAGCTCCCGCTGCGGCGAGCTCCCCAGGCCATTTTTTCTCGCCGGGGCGAGCCCGTCGTTTTCCAGGTGCGGCTGGCTTTGTCTTGTTCTGCAGAAGTGACGCATCATGGGAGAATTTTTCAGGAACGGTAACATGAGGAGAGAGGAGAGAATTATCAGGCATCCAGGGAGTTATTATGAGGTATTGGGCATTATTCCATATCATTGAATATACCATTGGACATCATTCAAAACCCTAGTTTTTGGACGGAAGAAAGGAAGGAACAAGAAGGATTCAATCCGAAAATCATCAACTGAAGGAGGATAGGAACACGAAATAGGAAGACAAGAGCTGGAGAAGAGGAACTACACCACACCAATTCGGGAATCTCATCATAAAAGGGGTGTTTCTTCATATGTTTTAGTTCTTCACTCTTATTTTGTAATTCCAAACCATGTACTATAGTCAGATTATGATGTTATTGAGATTGAATATGAGCTAAACTTTTCATTCTAAGATTGCAATGGAACCCAACTTGTAGTTTAAATTGAATGTTCTCTCTTTGAATGGTAGTTAGTCATTACATGAATTGGAGTTCATAACCTTTGCTTAAGGATTAATTACTTGGCCCGTAATTACCTTGGTAACTTATATGGAATTGAGAGAGGAAGTGTAAGTTGAGACCTAGTTATGAATTCATGTGAAAGTTGGATATTCTTTATGGATAATGTATGAGATTATGTGACGTGAGTCTTATATATTATTCTTGAGGGTTGATAATTTGATTGTATTTAGGATAGACATATACCTAAATACCACATGTATCCAATTGAGAATCCTTGCTTAATGATTTCTATTGTGAAAGTTGGTAATTGATAGAATGGTTAATGGGATTTTACGTGACATGTGTCTTATTGATTGTTCTTGATATGAGGTTCTTGCTAGTGTGTAGAATAGAAATATATCTATACACCACAATAGGAAATACGTATTCGACCATCGAGAGAGGCTTATACATACTTGTGATTTCTCGGATAACAATTCTTATGTTCTAATTTACCAAACAAGAGAGAATATGATGTTTAAATGAAGAGTTGGGGAAAATTGTAATCTTAGACCTTTTTTATCTTGAATTTTATCCGTGTGTAGTTAAACGTTGTTTTCTAAATTGTCTTTATTTAGTTTTAATCAACAACAAATCCAAACTATATTGTCATTGTTTAAATTAGATTAATTTTTCATGCGATTGATATTTGGTAATTATTTAACATAATTCCTCGTGGGTTCGACACTTTACTTATCTTATATTACTTGTGGACCGCGTATACTTGCGTGTGTTTTATTGATTGTGAAATCGAGCAACAATGCATTTACAAAATCCTCCTTGAGGAGGGGGCTAAACCTTCTATTGAGCATCAGAGGCAGTTGAACCCGATCATGAAGGAGGTTGTCAGAACTGAAATTATTAAGTTACTAGATGAGGGCATTATCTACCCCATATCTGACAGTCCATGGGTTAGTCCAATACAATGTGTGCCAAAAAAGGGCGACATGACAGTGGTGTCCAATGAGAATAATGAGCTTATCCCAACACGGACTGTGACTGGATGGAGGATATGTATGGACTATAGGAAACTGAACAAGTCCATTTGCAAGGATCACTTTCCTCTGCTATTCATTGACCAAATGCTTGATAGACTCGCTGGGCATGAATTCTATTGTCTCCTGGATGGATACTCGGGTTACAATCAAATTGCTATAGCACTCAATGATCAGGAGAAAACAACATTCACATGTCCATATGGGACCTTTGCCTTTCGGAAAATGTCCTTCGGGTTATGTAACGCACCTGCAACATTTCAGCGTTGCATGATGTCTATCTTTTCTGATATGGTGGAACAGACGCTTGAGGTGTTTATGGATGATTTCTCTATTTTCGGGAGTTCTTTTGATGCTTATTTACAAAATTTGACAGCAGTTCTGAAAAGATGTGTTGAGCTGAACCTGGTTCTGAATTGGGAGAAATGCCACTTCATGGTAAGATAAGGTATTATTCTGGGACACAGAGTGTCTGCTAGTGGGATTGAAGTAGACAAAGCAAAAGTTGATATTATTGATAATCTTCCTCCGCCTTCATCGGTAAAAGGAGTTAGGAGTTTTCTGGGGCACGCAGGATTTTACAGGAGGTTCATCAAGGACTTCTCTAAAATTACCAAGTCATTGTGTAGCCTATTGGAAAAGGACTTGCCTTTCAAGATTCACGAGGCCTGTCTAGAAGCTTTTAAGCTGTTGAAAAAAAGACTCGTCTCCGCTCCTATTGTATTGGTTCCTGACTGGACATTGCCTTTCGAACTCATGTGTGATGCCAACGATTATGGTATTGGGACAGTGTTGGGATAACAGAGAGATAAGGTGTTTCACACTATATACTACACCAGTAAAACCTTGACAGATGCTCAGCTTAATTACACAACTACTAAGAAAGAGCTTCTGGAGGTAGTATATGCCTTTGATAAGTTCCGTCCATATCTCATCGGAACTAAAGTCATTGTGTATACTGACCATTCGGCGATCAAATATCTAATCTCTAAGAAAGATGTAAAGTCGAGGTTGATCCGTTGGGTCCTTCTCCTCCAAGAATTCGATTTGGAGATTCGTGATAAAAAAGGAACTGAAAACCAAGTGGCGGATCACCTATCGAGATTGGAGAATCTAAATAACTCGAAAGAAAATGACCTTGATATCAATGATTTCTTCCTGGATGAACAGTTATATGAGGTCAAGAGTGTAGCACCATGGTTTGCAGATTTTACTAATTATGTTGCTTGTAATATGCTACCACCTGACATGAACTATCACCAGAGGAAGAAATTCCTGCATGATGTTAGACAGTATCTCTGGGACGAGCCATTCTTGTTCAAACTATGTGCAGACCAGATTTTGAGACGGTGTCTGCCTGAAGGAGAGATTGAGGGTGTGCTCTACCATTGTCATTCATCTAACTATGGAGGGCACTTTGGGGGGGGCAACGAACTGTAGCAAAAGTGCTTCAATCAGGTTTCTACTGGCCAACCCTATTTAAGGATGCTCATTCCTATGTATCACGGTGCGATAATTGCCAAAGGGTAGGAACCATTTCAAGGAGGCATGAAATGCCGTTGCAGAACATCCTTGAGGTTGAGTTATTTGATGTCTGGGGAATAAACTTTATGGGTCCATTTACGTCCTCCTATAATAACCTGTACATTCTAGTCGCTGTGGACTATGTCTCCAAGTGGGTGGAAGCTGTAGCTCTACCTACTAACGATGCTAAGGTTGTGTTGAACTTTCTGAGAAAGAACATTTTTACTCGGTTTGGCACACCTCGGGCCATCATTAGTGATGAGGGCACGCACTTTTGCAACAAGTACTTCGAAGCCCTTCTTACAAAGTATGGGGTTTCCCATAATATTGCCACCGCTTACCACCTGCAAACTAGTGGTCAAACGGAGGTGTCCAATAGGGAGGTCAAACAGATCCTGGAAAAGATAGTGAACCCTAACCGCAAGGACTGGTCCAAAAAGCTAGATGATGCATTATGGGCGTACCGCACTACCTGTAAAACGCCTATCGGAATGTCTCTGTATAGGTTTGTATATGGAAAGGCATGTCATCTCCCAGTCGAGTTGGAGCACAATGCTTATTGGGCAATTCGAAAGCTAAACTTTGATATGGATGAAGCTGGGGAAAAAAGGCTGCTACAACTGAATGAGTCAGACGAGTTCCATCTCCAAGCGTATGAAAACGCTAAGTTGTATAAGGAAAAGACAAAGTGGTGGCATGACAAGAAGATTGTGGTAAGAGAATTTGAACTGGGGCAGAAAATGCTCCTCTTTAACTCCCGTCTAAAGTTATTTCCTTGGAAATTGAAGTCCCGATGGTCAGGGCCTTTCACAATAGCTAAGGTATATCCTCATGGTGCAATTGAGGTGGAGAATCCTAACTCTGACAGAACGTTCAAGGTGAATGGTCAACGTCTGAAGCATTATTGGGGCGGTAAACTCGACCGCCAAATGACTTCAATTACCCTTGGTGACCCGGTATGAACCGGGCGGATAGTCAAGCCGACGACTATAAAATAAGCGCTTGGTGGGGAGGCAACCCCACCCGAGTATCGATTTCTATCCTTTTTAAGCTTTCTGTATCATTTTAATTATTTTATTATTTATGTTTTAAAATTAGTGCACCCACTAGTGGTATTTATGTTAGTTTAAGTCTGTTTTTAGTTTTTATAGAATTTAGATTGATTTCTATGGTCAGTAGTCTCGCATGTGTCTAAGGTTGCGGTTGTACAGTCAGAATATTTTTAACCGTTGTTGCATGTTTGTGAGTGTAAATAGTATGGTAGTACAGTTTAATAATTAGGAAAATTTTGGGTCCATGTGTATCTTGAATTTGTGCTAATGTAGATTCATGGTTGTTTTGTGTCAAATCTTTAGGGTCCGTATGCACTATGATTTGACATGCTAATTTAGTTTAGAAATTTTTGGTGGAAATTGCTAACAGACACCCCTTGTGTTAATGCAGGAACTGCATTATATTTTTGGGCCAAGCTGGTACTCACGCCGCAGCGTGAAGCTAAGAACTATTCATCAGGATGTTGTGTGAAGGCCGAGCCTAGTCAAGCCAGGAGCCCACGCTGCAGCAGCGCCAATCCACGCTGCAGCGTCAACACGCTTGAAGCTACTAGAGAGTTACGCTGCAACGTGACCAATTTTGCCTTCGGTCCACGCTGCAGCGAGTCGTTGATTTCAGCACAAGGAACTCACGCTGCAACATGAGCATTACATAGCAGTCCTCACGCCGCAGCACGAGTGCTGAGATTTTGTTTTTAAAAGCCCCTAATGATCGGCATTCCACCCCCACCTTACCAGCACCAGCCACACACTCCATAACAGCCGTGCCCTAGCCAAGTCCCAATCAAACACCAAACCCTTTCTTGTCGCGGTAGAATCTGAAGCCCTCCCTCACTAGGTTCATGTTGTTGGTTTGATTTTGGGGATTCATCATATCATATCTTGTGATTTTCTCCAATTCTCACCAAGTAAGTTTTCAATTTCTGTTTGAAATTGTTGGGTTTGATTTCATTCTTTGTGGGTGTAAGAACTTGGGTGATTATTGTCGTGATTTGTGTTTGGATTCCATCTTGGGCTGCTTAAATCTACTGTGACCAACAAGTTGGTGGAGTATTGAGTTCTTGTTTAGGTTGTGTTGAGTTAGTTTTTTGTGACGCACACCACCTGTTTGATAATTTGCCTGAGTAGCATCTTGGTTCGGTTTGGGCTTATTTTGGATTTTGAATTGCTTGGCCATTGAATTAGTTCTACATTGGCACTGATTTCTGCATCTTGCATCGGGGTACTTGTGGCTTTTGTTGTTGGACATTTGATTTCACTTGGGTTAAGCTGTTGCTTGAATCTTGCCATGGCACCAAAACGTCAACGCCTTAGCATAGGAGGTTCCTCCTCCTCAGCGGCCCCACAATGGGACCAATCAAAGTTCATAAGTGTGGAGGCGTGGAATCAATACAACAAATCCTTTGCTAAGAGAAACCTTCTGCCTGAGCGTGGGTTTAGGCCGGATCAGAATAAGGATGGAAAATTAACTGAGATGATCATGAAAAGACAGTGGATCCACTTCACTAAGCCACCTAAATCTGCGGTAATTTCTGTTGTACGGGAGTTTTATGCCAATGCCAGTGCTGAGGGGCCAGCAGAGGTCACTGTCCGTGGTAAATTGGTAAAGTATGAGAGTAAGATCATAAATGTTGTGTTTGACATGCCCAACTATAACGGCAAGGACTTCCAGGAGCGGGGCTACTGCAGTTACAGCCAGGATGATATCATTGCGTAGCTCTGCCAGCCCGGCACCGCCTAGAAGGTGAATGAGTTTCAGGGGAAAAGAGAAGTTTCCCACAGCCAGCCCTCAGCCGCTATGGGAAAGCTTGGTATGCTTTTATCTGCTCCAACATCATGCCTACTCGTCACCTCAATGATGTCACCCGAGAGCAAGCTGTGCTTCTATTTGCCATCATCACTGGGCTGGACGTTGACATTGGGGTGATCATTCAGGAGTCCATTAGGAAGGCAATAAAGAGTAACACTGGTTCAAGCCTTCCGCACCCGTCTCTCATCACCCGTCTCTTCAAGCGAGCCAAGGTTCAGTGGGGACCAGATGACCCAACTCAGGCACCCATGTCAGTCATCGATCACAATGTCATTAAGAGGTTTATTATATGGCCCGAGGGCATTTCTCATGAGTGTGGAGAGGGATACCTGCCAGGTTCTGATCCGCTCTTTACGATAAAGGGTGAGACTTCTACCCAGACTCCTGATCTTGGCTCCACTTCTGCTGGTCCACTTGCAGCGCTGATGGCTTCAATGGACCTTATGCATCAGAAGATTGACATAATCAACAGCAGGATGGGCTCGTTTAGCCGAAGACAGGACACTATTGCCCAGAGGTAGAATATATTTGCACAGTATCATGTTGAGTTCGCCAACACGGTGGCCAGCATCTATGCAGCCTCAGGTGGTGACGACGTGCACTCCATGTCGTACCAGTTTCCAGAGCCTCCTGTCTTTCCACTGTACCCGCCTCTATCTCCTCTAGAGGGCGATCAGGTTGAGGATGAGGAGGGGGGTGATGATGATGCTGAGTGCGATACTACAACGGATGTGGGTTCAGCATCAGCTTCTACAGCACATTGCAGCCATTGAGGGCATTGGCCAGTTCTAGTTTAGGGGAGTTTTTAGCAGATTTCTGTTTATTTATTTATTTATGAGTTGTGACATGTTTGAACTGCTGTAGTTAGGTGGTTTATTTTGGACTTTGGTAGCATGTTGGAACTGCATATTTTGGTTTATTTTGAACTTACGGTTTTATTATCTATGGATGCCTATTTTTGGTTTTGTCTGCATGAATTTATGATGCATGAGCAACCTTTAGTGTTCTTTCAGTTTTGGTTTTTACCCATCTTTTGGGGCTTTCACAGGTTTTCATTACCCTATTTTGAGTTGTAGTTATCCTGGGGTAAAAGAAAAGAAAATTTTTGATTGTGGCCAGTAATATGATTTTAGTATTGCTTTGTCAATGATGTAAACATTTAGAGATAGAGTCTTAAATCATTTTGTTTAGTTAGCACTGCTGTTGATCTTGTCTATCATATCGAGCACATACCAACTGTTAGAACTGTTTTTATTTCGACCAAGCCTATATGGTTATTGAAAGTAGTATGCACACAAGCCAATCATATTTGATATAATGTAGCATATACTTTGTAATCTTATTCGTTTGTTAAAGGCATTTTACTTTATCTACATGATGCTGTTATATTGAATATGATAAACCCATAGTTTTGAGCAATGCTTTTAAAATCATGATGGTGATCATGCTAATGAGATCTAAATTCTAGATAGCTCACAAACTAAAATCGTTCCTAATCGATAGATTACTAAAAAGGGGATTAGTGAATCTGGATAGATTAGTACATACGTTGCTTGCTCTTATAAAGAGGATGATTGATCTCATAATCATTTGTGTGGAGACACTAATTAAAGCAAGTATGTAGGTGCTTATTAGAGAATAAGTTCACTAAACGTGGCTCGCTAAGGAATACCTAATGGAGTTTTACTCGCCTGTCAATAGGAATTCCTCTAGTGATAGTAGTACAAGTGATCCTTGGACTTGAGATCATCATAGTATCTTGTGTATGATGAGTTATAGTTTGACATGTCCCTTAAGACCTTTAGGGTATATCAAAGGGTGTGCTTGGGTATAATAAGTTATACATGGAGATAGGTGAATGATCAACAAAGAATCTACCACTTCTAGTAAAAGATGTGAATGTCCTATGTGATTCGATAAATGACGACTCAGAAGTCTTTGGCCAAAGCAGAATGAAATTAGAAAGGAGTTTCTAATTTGCATTATCAGAGTTGTGCATTTGAGAATCGAAATACATATAATTAAATAAAATAAGACTTGACAGTAATTCCATGTCTTATATTTAATTGGGACATTGTATGATAGAAGGATTGAATTGTACGGTAACTATTCACTGAAAGGTTCTTTTGTGATTAATGTTGAAATCTATATTATCTAGAAAGTCGTTGATCGCTAAGGGGGCTTACCCTTATTGTAGAATAAATATTATTTATTTAAATGAATTAAATAGTTTAATTTATTTATTTAAAATTAGAATTGTTCTAATTGATTTATTCACAACCAGTTTAATATGGAGAACCTAAAGGGTCACACCGCAAAAGGAAAATATTTATTTAAGAAGTAAATGGCATAATCGTAATAATAAGTTAAGTGTATTTAATTTAATCTATGGAGATAGAATAAATTAAATAGCTTAATATTTATTATTTAATATTTTGGAAATATTAAATATAAATTAATAAGAGGAGTCTTATTATTATTATTACTATTACTATTATTTAATTCCTAATAGGGATTGAGAATTAATTAATAGAAGTACTCTCTCATGAATTCCTAATTGGATTAGGAGTTCAATTAATTAAAGGAGTTTAATTAAAATAAAAACCCTAATCCTAAATAGTTTAGGAGGGTTCCCTATATCTATAAATAAGAGGAGTCTTATCATGATTTAGGGTTAGACAGTTACACACTCTTCCATAAGAATTGGAGAGAGAGAGAGTATTTGCAATTTCAATAGAGATAGAAACTAGGGTTTTACCAACACCCATCTTCTTGAACAACTATTATTCCTTGGTGGATCACCTCTAGAGGCCAAACACTTGGGTGGCTAACATTGATCAAAGGAAAGAATTTAATCGATGGAATTCAAGGAGAACGCGAAGGATTTGGAGGTGAACTCGTACCTGTGGAAGCATGTTTCTACAAGGGTATGATTCTCATACTTTATCTCTTTCGTTTAATTGATAATTGAGCACATGGACGATCATGGTGATGGTTTGTATGAAAAATTTTAAAATCCGTTTTATTGCGCTTCCGCACTATTTATGTAATTTGATTGCATGTTCGCGCTATATACAAACCTAACAGTTATTTGCTATGGAAATTATTTTGATTATCTCGTTCTATCGTAAGTGAATCAATGATTGTAAGAAACAGATTCTTAGGCAGGTTCGAATATATATTTATATATGAAAAAAAAGAAAAAGAAAAGAAAAGCAAAAAGAAAAATAGAGACATTAATTAACACTAATCCCCAGTTGACCACGCTTATTTACGTAGCCTTTGTTACTTGAGTTAGTAGATCCTTCGGGGTGTTTTCGCACCTATTGCCCTAAAGTCACCTGACTTGGGATTCCTTGATCAAACACTCATTACACGGGTAACTTTGAAGAGCCAAAGGTATTCAGGCACTGCACGGTCATTCTTGAGATTAGGTTAATGCGTTAGCAATGAATAAAACTATAGTTTGACTTAAGTCTAATTACGTGGCCTTTGTTACTCGAGTTAGTAAATTCTTGGGGGTGTTTTACACCTAATGCCCTAAAGCCTTTAAGCTTGGGAGTCATTGTTCTAAAGCTCGTTATATGAGTAACTCTGAATAGCCTAATGTAATTAAATTTCCGCACAAGTCTCACTGAGTTTTGTTGTTTACATATTAATGCCTGGTGGTCTGTTCTTACGCTTGATGTCTTGTTCTGAATGCTTGATGTAGCATAAGTGATGGAGTCAACAATTTTCCTTGTTGTAAGTGAGATTGTGTTTGAGATATAAATGGTTATAACAGTTGGTAATCACACACACACACACACACAGATCTGGATCAGTAGCAGTCTACGCTAGAGTTTTGAGCTAGATTTTATTAATGAGTTTGTTTCTACTTTGAAATTGTAATTTTGACCCTTGAGGCCACAATGCAGGTATATAGTAATATTAGATCACTTCTAATATAAGCTAGAGGTAGATGTTTTAATTTTCTTTAAATACTTTTTTGCTTAGGGACAAGCAAAAGCATAAGTTTGGGGGTATTTGATGAGCGGGATTCATACCTGCGAATCGGACTCCTTATCACTTAAGAAATTTCTTGATTATCTTACCTTCTGGTGAAATTTTATGTTATATCTGTTATCTTATGCTTTAATGCTTCTCAGGTGGGAGATTGCATCACTTGAGGCTAGAAGGGATAAAAAGACCCATAGCTGGCAAAAACATAGAGCCCGCGCCGCAGCACCACGGCTAGGCATAAGACTTATGCTGCAGCGCCAGCTCACCAGACACTCACGCTGCAGCGGCACCATTCCTTCATGGTTTGGCGCTGCAGCGAGCCCCTCTTGCCCAGGACACGGAGCTCACGCCACAGCGCCAAGGCACGACGCAAGGCCCATGTCGCAGCGCGAGCTCCGGTTCTCAGCCACCTGACCTTCCTTAAATGACCTAGCTGCTGCTCATTTAAGGATATCATCTTATAACTTAGGAAATATCTGGCAACTTAGAGAGAAAAGGAGGCAGCCACACAAAGGAGAGGACTTGACATCAAGAACACTTCCGAAAAGGAGTTTTCTTACTTCAAATCTTTCATCCATTTGTGTAATTTTGACTATGTTGAGCAGTATGACTGTGTTAATTAGTTCTATAGTTATGAACTAATTACATTTCTAGGATTGCAATGTAACCTAATGATTAGCTTAATATGAATTTCTCTCATATTTATATAATGAATCATATTCTGAATGGATTGTTGTATTTCATGCTTATTTATCAATTGCTTGAGATATGAATTGATTTAGGTATTAACTGATATTGGAAAATTGATGTTATACTTTTCCTTAAGTACAACAACACTTGTTATGACCATTGTCCAAGGGACTGAGTGCATAAATTCCATGATAGAATATGAATATGTCTATTTACCTTGTGTAACCATTGAGATTAATATTAATGACCCTTAGTCTAGTTATTTTCACATAGGAATATTGTGATTTATCTAGCTAAGAGATATGCATTTGACCATCGGAAGAGGCTTATGTGTATCTTGTGTTCTCGGTTGACCATTCTTGTGATTTGTTAGTTAAATGGAGAGTTAGGATTATTAGGTGAGGCATTAGGGGAGTTGTAATCCTAGCTTGTCATCTTTGTTATAACTCGCTTCCCTATTTAACTGCTTTTACCTTATATATTAAAACACACAACTCTTATTCAATTGTTTAGATAAGATCGTAGAGACACATTTTAATACTTGAGCGAATATTTAGTACTTTGTCCTTGTGGGATCGACACTCCACTTTATCTATACTACTTGTTAGACCGCATATACTTGCGCGAGTTTATAGGTTGTGAAAACCACCAACAATCACCTCTATAGGCCAAACACTTGGGTGGCTAACGTTGATCAAAGGAAGGAATTTAATCAGTGAAATTCAAGGAGAACGCGAAAGAATTAGAGTTGAACTTGTACCTGAGGAAGCTAGAATTCTACAAGGGTATAATTCTTATTCTCTATCTCTTTTGTTTAATTAATAATTGCGCATAAAGAAAGATCATGGTGATGGTTTGCATAAAATTTTAAAATATGATTTTATTGCGTTTCCGCTTTATTTATGTAATTTGATTGCATGTTCGCGTTATATACAAACCTAACAGTGGTATTAAGAACCAAAGTTTATGCAAATTATTAATTATTTTGATTCCGTATATGTATAGGTATGTGTTTAGAATAATTTATTGGGCATAATTGTTAGTATAAAATCATGTTTTTGGAGAAAAATAACAAAAATCGCGATTTGGAAAAATCTAAAACCAACTCAGTCGCCGCAGCGCAGGGGCGCTGCATTAGAGCGCCTAGGCGCTGACCTTCTGCAGTCGCAGCGCAGAGGCGCTGGACAGTAGCGCAGAGGTGCTGGCCTCAGTGCAGGGGCGCTAGTGCGGTAGCTGGTTCAGGTTTAGCGCATATTTGACTTGAAATTGGATTTCTTGTCAACTGAAATTGCTATTGACTTGGAATTGAATTTCATGATAACTAAAATTGTTTTAGACTTGGAATAAAAATAAAGATATTTATTTTAATTGGAATTGGATTCCATGTTAAATTAGAATAAAGGAGTTTATTTTGATTTAAAATTGGATTAAAATAAAGGAGTTTATTTTGATTCAAAATTGGATTTTATGCTAACTATAATTGCCCATTAAATGATATCAATGCATATATGGAATGATTTTATTATTCATGAGATGAATGTAATTTATTGATACATATAGAGATATGTGTGATAATAAATGAGATTGATTATGGACTATAGACCAATGGTGATTGGATTTATTTTATGAGGATGCTTGAATGAATGAGTTTTTATAAATGGGGTCTGCGTACCTCGTCTTTTCTAGTTTTTCTTGATGTAAATTCTATCTTCCTCCTATGTACTTCCCATTGACTGCTGATTATGTAATGTCCAGGAAATTCTTAAACATTGTATTAATTTATTTTGAGATATATAATTCGCTTTATTTAATTTTGCGAATTTAAATTGGATCCATGTAAGAATCTTTATTTAATTAGATAACTATATGGTCCAAATAATTTTTATGTGCATTAAAGGGACTCACTGATGGGTTAAATAATTAGTGAGTTAACCCTAAGAATTTATTTACAAGAAACTAGAAAATTAATAAATAAATTCTTTTAAATAAAGAATTATGGTTAAAAAAAAATATTTTAAATAAATAATTAATGGGTTTAGTTATTTAATTTTAAAATAAAAAGAAAAAAAAATTGCATTGTGGTTAAATTACATTGGACTGGCCCAATTTCCATCTTGTTAAGCCGAGCCCATAACTATTTTTAATTTCTTTTTGGGCCGCCCCTTTATTAATTCAGCTGGCCCAACCCTATTGGGTTGAGCCCAAATTTCTTCCTAGCTAAATGACCCGTTTCCTTTTCTTTAGCCGGCTTGAATCCATTTTGCTTAATAAGGATAACCGGCGAAATTCGTTTGGGAAAGGTTCATATCGACCAAAATCAAATTGGGGAAAACCCCAAATCCTTCAGCTAAGACCTAGCCAAACGAGACCCACGCCTTCGATCCAATCGGACGGGACAGGCGCAACTGACGAGAGAGGGTGTCGCCAGGCGTGCGCCGGCGACGGCACGAGCAACCAACGGACGATTCAAGGACTGAAGTGGACGACCAGGTGTTTAACGCTAGGACCAAGGGTTCCAGAGAAAAACCGGTGACGCGACCGGTGAGACGCACGGCTCGAGGGACACCGACTGCGCTAGCTGGACTCGGGTGAGTGGCGATGAAGACCAGTGACAACTCGCTTCTCTAACCCTTGGATATTGTCCGGATGAACGAGGTAATAGCCAGCGAGTTGAGTAATTCTTCCTCTATAAATTGAGCCCCAAAATCCCAAGCCGAAGCTGCCGAATCCCTTGTCTGTGTGAATTGCTAATTTAGAAAATTTAGGGTTCACAAATAAGCGAGAGAGGAAGCAGGGGTGAAGAGTTGAGGGTTTCAAATCCTGCTAAAAGTGGATGTCCAGCTGGGGTTGAGTATTTTGGACGAAGGAGAAGGATTTCTAGGCGAACAGCACCAAGGTATCGAGCGACGGTATTAGCTTATTCGATTTGTATTTACACAGTGTATAATGGTATTGTTGATATGAAATTGGAAACCTTATCATAATTTTTGGGGTTCAATATCTGTTATCAGTTTGTTTGGTTTTAAATTGGGAAACCTGGTAATAAGATATTGGATTCGTTTATAGCAACTGTGATGGGTTTGTTTAATTTTCCATCTTGTGACTGGTTATAGTATATATGGTATTGGATTGTATTGCATTTCTTGCTGGGAACGTGTAATTGAGGAACCAAAATGGTTCGGTAGTTGTATTATAATGTTGAGTTCAAAATCTGGGCTTCTGATTAGTTGTATCACTGTGATGGTGTAATATACATTGTTTTGGGAAATACAGGAATACTGGGATAGTTCATATGGTTAGGACATTATTGTGATGAACCTTAACAGTTCTAGCAGTTGGAAGTATTAAGCTTATGCCATATATTTGTTGGATTTGCATTACGATTAAATTAGTGTTGATTTGTTTTGGTTTTTGGATGGTTCTGTTAAAAGTATAACTATAAACACAAATTCTTGACTTTCTTTTGGGTAGTATATCAGTGCTTGAGGTAATGTTTGAGCCAAAACAGTGTTCGGATGGGTTAACTGCACGGTCAATAATATTGTGGGAGAAATTGCTGGCGTTTAATGGGTTAATGTAATAATTAACAATAATTTATTATTTATCAATGAATAATAAATAAAGATAATAAATATTCAATTATTATCTAATTAATAATTAATAATTCAATTATTTATTATTTATTCTTAAATAAACCTAGTAATGTAATTATTTATCCTTAAATAATAAGTAAGGATACTAAATGTTAATTATTATTTAATGAATAATAATTAAATAAAATCCATAAAGTAATTACTTATTATTATTTAATTAATAAATATTAATTAAGCATGAATAAGTTAACAAAATAATTATTTATTATATAATAAATAAAGATAATAAATACTTAACTATTATTTAATTAAATAATAATTAAGTATAAGTAAAGTTAATAAATAATTATTTATTATCTATCAATAAATAATAAATAAAGATAATAAATATTTAATTATTATTTAATTAATAATTAAGTATGAACAAGGTTAACAAATAATTATTTATTATTTATCGATAAATAATAAATAAAGATAATAAATATTTAATGATTATTTGATCTTAAATAATAATTAAGTATAAATAAAGTTAATAATTTAGGTATTTATTATTTATCCTTTACTAATAAATAAAGCTAGTAAATATTTGATTATTTTTTAACTACTATTAAACAATAACCAAGTATGGAAAAGATTAATAGATTAGTTATTTACTATTTATCTTTGCATAGTAAATAAGGTAAATAAGTAGTTGATTATTACTTAATAAGCAAGTATGAATTAAGTTAATAATTTGATTATTTGTCAATAAGTGATAAATAAAGATAACAAATATTCAATAAAATAAATTATGGATTATTTATCAATAAATAATAAGTAAAGATAATAAATATTTAATTGTTATTCAAATAATATTTGATAATAATTAAGTATGACTAAAGGTAATGAAAAAAAAAATTATTATCGTAGTAAATAAGGATTGATGAACCATGTTCAGGGACAGATAAGGGTAATAAATCCGGAAAACCAAAGAATAAGTAATCATGATTAGCTACCATCAATTTAATAGCTAAAGATTTTTAATTTCTGTTTAGCTAATGTTGAATAGTAATTAATTATAGATGGTGAATTTTACCTGTTGCGTAAAAGGTATAGTAAGAGGTACCAATATATAATTGTTAATTGATAAATCGACTTTACCCAATGATAGGTCACTCGAGATCAATTAATTAAAGCTAGGATTTAATTGTAGCTGAGCAAACAGGCAAGTTCTTCCTTACTCAACTTTTACATTGAGCAAATTTCTAAACCTTATGCACTATTTTAATTCGTGCAAACAGGTATATTGTTGCAAATTATTCTTTAAGCTTGAATCTTATCTCCAAGCATGCTTTAAGTGGTCTAATTACTTTTAAAATTATTCCACCTCTATGTATTATTGACATTCGCGTTCGTGCATTTGAATTCGTATATTTATTAAAGTTTCGAGATTTAGGGACTATTCATAATTAAGTCTGAACCTTTGTTCGGTCAGACAAGTATGTGAAAATTTATAAAAGCTATCCGAACCAATCGAGGGTGATGATTCTTAGACTGTATGAACACTCCTTTATTTATAGGGGAGTACCCCACGTACCGTATATAAGGTACAAATAGCAGAATTAAATGTTATGCATATACATAGGGTACGCGAGGTTGATCCCCTCAAGTACGTTATTCTGTAGCCAGTAACCAGAGGGTCAACCAGCTATTGACTCCTTTGGAAGTTATCGTTCAAAGTCTATTTGACTATCAATTGTTCTAAAAGCGATTATTGTTCTTTGCTTCTGATTCTTCTAATGTTGAAATTCCTTTAATATCCCTTCATCATGATATATCTTTATTGTTGTACTTCAAACTTGCTGAGCAAATTCGTTGCTCATTCTTGCTATATCATGACTTTATTGCAGCTAAACCCGAAACGTCAGGGAAGAACAAAGGGAAGGAAAAGATGAAGTGATAGACTTCTTGTAGCAGTCTTTAGATTCCTGCGTAGTTAATTACTGTTATTGTAATTTAAACCCTAATGGCTATTTAGGGTATGAATCTGTGTAAATGTTTAAGGTTATTTGTACTCTGGGACTAGTAACACCTTGTAATGAACAACATATGTTTATTATATTCCGCACTATTAGATATCATATGTTGTAGAGGTGAATGATTGTATTGGATCGTGATGACCAGATCCGGGTATTTGGAGACCCGAATTTAGGGGCGTCACAGGTTGGTATCAGAGCTGTAGATTATAAATTTTAGGATCGCGAAACCTAGGTTATAACCTTCATAGTAAACTCGTATTGAGTGTTAGGAGATAAATCGAGGAGATTTAATTATGTGGTTTTGATGAATTGGGGAATTCATCGAGTCGAGTAGTACCCAATGAAATATAACTTCATTTCTTCAATGAATATATTTTATTGTTGTACTAATGTTGATTTTCGGTGTGATTGTAGGATGGCTGACAGGGCAGGGACTAGTGGGACCCAGGAGGAGGAGGTATTCATAGATATCCCAATAGTTGCTGAGCAGTTGGTGGGGTATGCTCCTACTGCCCCAGGGGTACCGCTAGAGGAGTCCGAGCCGGAGGAGGACTACCAGAGGGAGCTACCAGAGCCAGTGGTAGGTAGGGTGATGAGGTCCGGTAGACAGGACCCTGATGCTGAGGAGGAGGACCCCGAGACCGAGGGAGAGGAGCCACCTGCTTATGTGGATGGCATGGGGTCCACTGCCGACGATATTATTGAGGGACTGACCAGCAGGACCGAGGAGCTGGAGGATCGGATAGCTCATCTGGAGGAGCAGAATCAGACCCACCAGATCCGAGAGGACCAGTATAGAGACCTGGCCTATCAGCTTGAGCACGACTTGGGAGTGGCGAAGTCACAGCTATAGGGCTACGAGTCCTCAGCGCAGCAGATCGGACCACTGCTACATTAGCTAGTGGCCCGAAATGCTGAGTTGAGAGAGAGGCTGGAGCAGAGGGATCTGCAGATCGCCCACCTGAAGGCCAAGCAGGAGGCCATGAGGTTCGAGATTGGGCTAGAGGTTGCGGAGAATGTCCGAGTGAGGGACGCCTGGGTCAGAGCAGCGAGTAGAGTTGACCTATTGGAGGACCGGTTAGAGGCTAGAGCGGTGAGGATTGAGACCCTAGGACATGCTCTAGATGCAGCCTACAGGAGACCCCGGACTGAGGTAGGGGAGTCTAGTCGCTCTGTACGTCGCAGGATAGGGGATGGAGCATTCTCTGGTCAGCAGGCTCGGATCCGTCACGACATGCAGTGACTTGATATGATGGTTACTTTGTCTTTAGTTCAGTCAGTCCCACCTTTTGTTATATTAGGGACGTATTCATGTTTGATTTGTGAAACTTTATATTGTATTTAGACTTGGGGTAGCAGTTAAACCCCAACTTTTGTGTTTTGAGGGATGGAAGGTTAGGATTCCCCACTTTTGTCTTGGGGGAAAGATTATTGATGGATAGGCACACAGTGGCGCATTTATAGAAGTATGCCACAGGTTTAGTCTTGTAACAAAACAGTGGTATATGAATATAAATGCAGATGTTTCACTTAAATCAAATGTGTTGATAGATATTTTACCTTTGATTGCTTATTTTAATGACATATTGTGTAAAATATAAAACTATAGGTAAAAGTCAGCGGATTTTCCTTATCCAAACATGCCGCCAAGAGGACGACCACGAAACCGACAGGTTGAGGAATCAGAAAGAGAAGTTGGAAATCAATCCAACCCGATGAGAATGTTTGCGGAAATGCTGGCAGAGGCCATGCAATCAAGGCCGCCACCTGGAGGGGCCCAAGCAGCAGCCGAGCCAGCGCATCATCTGGCAAATTTTAAAGACTTCAAATTGGTTGGACCACCCGAGTTCAAAGGAACTCTTAACCCCATCGAGGCGCACACTTGGATCGAGGAGATAGAAAAGGTTTTCGAGGTAGCACGGGTGGCAGAGGAACAGAAAACAAGTTTTGCTACCTTCATGTTAAAAGGCGAGGCAAACTACTGGTGGAAGGCCAACAGAGGCCGAGTGGAAGAAGGCACTGTCGCTTGGGATCGTTTTAAGGAAATGTTCTTGGAAAATTACTTTCCAGAGAGCATGAAGCAAGAGATGGAGATCAAGTTCCTGGAACTAAAACAAGGGAAAATGTTTGTGGCGGAGTACGCAGCTAAGTTTAATGAGTTGGCACGGTTTGCAACTCACCAAGTCAACACAGAGGAAAGGAAAGCTCGTAGGTTTGAGCAAGGATTGAAACCATGGTTATACCGTTCTGTTGCGGTATTGAAAATCAAGACATTTGCAGAATTGTTGGAGAGGGCGATCATTGTAGAGGGTAGCAGTGAGGCCCTGGCAAAATACAATCAAGAGAAGAAGAAGGGACATGAGGGCCCGAAGGCAGGAAGCAGCGGGGGCAGTAATCCCAACAAACGGAAATGGGTCGAGAGTCAGTCCTCTGGGGGAAATAAATCTGGAGGGGAGGTGAAGAAGCCAGGCAGATGCAACAACTGTGGCAAGAACCACACGGGGGAATGCATGAAGGGGAAGAGCGTGTGTTACCGTTGTGGACAACCTGGGCACATGGCCCCACAGTGCCCTAATAAGCCGAAAGGAGGTTGTTTCTCCTGTGGATCTCCTGACCACCAGATCAAGGACTGTCCGAAGAGGAAAAGCGACGCCGGGAGTGGCAACCGAAACAACAACAACAGTGGAAACAGCAACCGGTTGAACTACGGGCCACCATCCAGTCAAGCCAACAGGCCAACAGCCCGCACGTTCAACATGGCTGTGCAGGATGCCATGGAATCCAAAGACGTGGTGTCAGGTATCATCCCAATCAATGATATAAATGCATATGTGCTATTTGATTCGGGTGCTACTTGCTCTTTTGTTTCCGAAGAATTTGCTAGTCAGTTAAATGTACCTTGTGAAAAGTTAGAACACCCTATGAACGTAGAAGTAGCAAACAAGGAAATTATCCCCGTAGAATGCATTCATAGGAATTGTTGTGCTGAATTGCGAGGATTTAAGCTCAATGTGGATTTGATACCAATTCGACTGGGAGAGTTTGACGTAATCCTGGGAATGGATTGGCTATCAATTCACGGAGCAGTCATTGATTGTAAGAAGAAATGTGTACACCTAAAGACTTCTAATAAGTCGAAGGTGGTATTCTATGGCAGCAAGTCACCAAAACCATCTTGTTGTCTTACTATGATGCAAACAAGGAGATTACTGAAGAAAGGTTGCGAGTGTTATTTGGCCCATGTGGTCGATACTCGTCAGGTCGGGGATGAGATGAGTCAAATACCAGTCGTGAGAGATTTCACCGATGTCTTTCCCGATGAACTTCCGGGACTGCCGCCGGATAGGGAAACCGAGTTCGTTATCGATTTGACACCGGGAACCGCACCAATATCGAAGCCGCCGTATCGAATGGCACCTGTAGAGATGAAGGAGTTGATGGTGCAACTGCAGGAGCTGTTAGATAAAGGTTATATCAGACCGAGTGTGTCCCCTTGGGGAGCGCCAGTTCTGTTTGTAAAGAAGAAAGATGGTTCTATGCGACTTTGTATCGACTACCGAGAATTGAACAAAGTTATGATTAAGAATAGGTATCCGCTTCCTAGGATTGACGATCTATTTGATCAACTTAAGGGAGCGAAATACTTTTCAAAAATCGACTTAAGAACAGGCTATCATCAGCTGAAGGTGAGGCAGGAAGATATCCCGAAGACTGCATTCAGAACTCGTTACGGGCACTTCGAGTTTCTGGTAATGTCTTTTGGATTGACGAATGCACCAGCAGCATTCATGGATATGATGAACAGAGTATTCAAGCAATACTTGGACAAGTTCGTAGTCGTATTCATTGATGACATTCTGGTGTATTCAGGGACGGAGGAGGAGCATGCTGAACATTTGAAGATCGTATTAGAAGCTCTCAGGAAGGAGAAGTTGTATGCAAAGTTTTCTAAGTGTGAGTTTTGGTTGCAGAGAGTACAATTTCTGGGTCATGTCATCGACATGGATGGTGTTTCGGTGGACCCAACAAAAGTGGAAGCAGTTATCAATTGGGAACAGCCGAAGACGCCGACAGAGATCCGGAGTTTCTTGGGATTAGCGGGATACTATCGGAGATTCATTCAGGATTTTTCTAAGATACCATCGCCGTTGACCAATCTTACCAGAAAAACAGTTAAGTTCGTTTGGTCGGAAAAATGTGAGGAGAGTTTCATGGAGTTGAAGAGGAGACTTAGCCAAGCACCAGTGTTGACCCTACCAGACAACACTGGGGGTTTTGTAGTGTATAGCGATGCGTCACACAAATGTCTTGGCTGTGTACTGATGCAACACGGCAAGGTCGTGGCGTACGCATCACGTCAACTGAAGGACTATGAGAAGGGTTACCCAACTCATGACTTGGAGTTAGCAGCGGTAGTTTTCGCCTTGAAGATTTGGAGGCACTACCTATACGGGGAGAAGTGCGAGATATATACAGATCACAAAAGTCTGAAATATATCTTCACTCAAAAGGAGCTGAACATGAGGCAGCGCCGATGGTTGGAATTGATCAAAGACTACGACTGCGAAATTCTGTACCATCCGGGCAAAGCAAATGTAGTGGCTGATGCCTTAAGCAGGAAAGGCAAGGTGAAATTGATGCAGCTGACGGTTCAGGAGGAATTGGTAAAGGACTTTGAACGTCTGGAACTGGAGGTTAGGTATCCAATGGAGGCGGACGAAAAATTGTGTACTGTAACGGCAGGTCCGACTCTACTGGATAAGATACAGGAGGCTCAAGAATTTGACGAAGAATGCATTGACATTAAGAAACAATTATCGGAGGGAAAAGCATCGAAGTACAAGGTTGACAGCGCAGGATTGCTGAGATTCGAGGGAAGGATCTGGATACCCTACGTACCAGACTTAAGGGAAGAAATTTTGCAAGAAGCCCATAATACGAGATTTTCGGTACATCCGGGTAGCACCAAGATGTATCAAGATCTTCGTCAACATTATTGGTGGCCGCACTTGAAGGTGCTTAACTTGTCAGAGAATCAAGGCGGAGCACCAACGGCCGAGCGGATTGTTGCAACCCTTAGAGATTCCCGAGTGGAAGTGGGAGCACATTACTATGGATTTTGTGGTAGGACTCCCAACAACACAAAAGGGTCTAGACGCCATCTGGGTGATCGTAGATCGGTTGACCAAGTCTGCCCACTTTCTACCGATCAAGATCAGGTACAAATTGGAACAGTTGGCGAAACTATACGTGAAGGAAATAGTATCACGACATGGAGTGCCGGTATCTATTGTGTCTGACAGAGATCCGCGCTTCACGTCAAATTTTTGGAGAAGCCTACAGGAAAGACTGGGAACACAGTTAAGAATGAGTACGGCATATCATCCCTAGACTGATGGTCAGAGTGAGCGAACAATTCAGACCCTAGAGGATATGCTCCGAGCCGTTGTGATGGATTTAAGTGGCAGCTGGGACGATCACTTGCCACTAGTGGAGTTCGCCTACAATAATAGTTACCATGCTAGTATTGGTATGCCACCGTACGAAGCACTATATGGAAGGAAGTGTCGAACACCATTGTGTTGGGATGAAGTGGGTGAACGGAGATTGTTGGGACCAGAATTAGTACAACAAACCGTGGAAATTATTAAGGTAATAAGACAGCGGTTAGTAGCAGCTCAAGATCGTCAGAAGAAGTATGCCGACTTACATCGTCAGAAATGAGACTTTGAAGTTGGTAGCTTTGTGTTTCTGAAGGTATCTCCCTGGAAAGGGAAAATCCGTTTTGGGAAAAAGGGCAAGTTGAGCCATAAATTCATAGGACCGTTCGAGATTCTGAGGAGAATAGGCGAAGTGGCGTACGAGGTAGCATTACCTCCTGAACTTGAGCACATTCACAACGTGTTTCATGTATCAGTGTTGCGTCCGTATAAACCGGACTACAAGCATGTCATTTCCTATGAACCAATTCAAGTCGAAAGAGACTTATCGTATGAGGAGATTCCTGTCCAAATACTCGATAGGAAGGAACAGAGGCTGAGAAATAAAGTCATTCACTCGGTTAAAGTTCTCTGGAGAAATCACGCGGTGGAAGAAGCCACGTGGGAACTCGAAGAGAAAATGAGAGCGAATTACCCCCAGTTATTCGAGTAACCCTAGATTGAAATTCCGAGGACGGAATTTTTATAAGGGGGAGAGGATGTAATGTCCAGGAAATTCTTAAACATTGTATTAATTTATTTTGAGATATATAATTCGCTTTATTTAATTTTGCGAATTTAAATTGGATCCATGTAAGAATCTTTATTTAATTAGATAACTATATGGTCCAAATAATTTTTATGTGCATTAAAGGGACTCACTGATGGGTTAAATAATTAGTGAGTTAACCCTAAGAATTTATTTACAAGAAACTAGAAAATTAATAAATAAATTCTTTTAAATAAAGAATTATGGTTAAAAAAAATATTTTAAATAAATAATTAATGGGTTTAGTTATTTAATTTTAAAATAAAAAGAAAAAAAAATTGCGTTGTGGTTAAATTACATTGGACTGGCCCAATTTCCATCTTGTTAAGCCGAGCCCATAACTATTTTTAATTTCTTTTTTGGGCCGCCCCTTTATTAATTCAGCTGGCCCAACCCTATTGGGTTGAGCCCAAATTTCTTCCTAGCTAAATGACCCGTTTCCTTTTCTTTAGCCGGCTTGAATCCATTTTGCTTAATAAGGATAACCGGCGAAATTCGTTTGGGAAAGGTTCATATCGACCAAAATCAAATTGGGGAAAACCCCAAATCCTTCAGCTAAGACCTAGCCAAACGAGACCCACGCCTTCGATCCAATCGGACGGGACAGGCGCAACTGACGAGAGAGGGTGTCGCCAAGCGTGCGCCGGCGACGGCACGAGCAACCAACGGACGATTCAAGGACTGAAGTGGGCGACCAGGTGTTTAACGCTAGGACCAAGGGTTCCAGAGAAAAACCGGTGACGCGACCGGTGAGACGCACGGCTCGAGAGACACCGACTGCGCTAGCTGGACTCGGGTGAGTGGCGATGAAGACCAGTGACAGCTCGCTTCTCTAACCCTTGGATATTGTCCGGATGAACGAGGTAATAGCCAGCGAGTTGAGTAATTCTTCCTCTATAAATTGAGCCCCAAAATCCCAAGCCGAAGCTGCCGAATCCCTTGTCTGTGTGAATTGCTACTTTAGAAAATTTAGGGTTCACAAATAAGCGAGAGAGGAAGCAGGGGTGAAGAGTTGAGGGTTTCAAATCCTGCTAAAAGTGGATGTCCAGCTGGGTTGAGTATTTTGGACGAAGGAGAAGGATTTCTAGGCGAACAGCACCAAGGTATCGAGCGACGGTATTAGCTTATTCGATTTGTATTTACACAGTGTATAATGGTATTGTTGATATGAAATTGGAAACCTTATCATAATTTTTGGGGTTCAATATCTGTTATCAGTTTGTTTGGTTTTAAATTGGGAAACCTGGTAATAAGATATTGGATTCGTTTATAGCAACTGTGATGGGTTTGTTTAATTTTCCATCTTGTGACTGGTTATAGTATATATGGTATTGGATTGTATTGCGTTTCTTGCTGGGAACCTGTAATTGAGGAACCAAAATGGTTCGGTAGTTGTATTATAATGTTGAGTTCAAAATCTGGGCTTCTGATTAGTTGTATCACTGTGATGGTGTAATATACATTGTTTTGGGAAATACAGGAATACTGGGATAGTTCATATGGTTAGGACATTATTGTGATGAACCTTAACAGTTCTAGCAGTTGGAAGTATTAAGCTTATGCCATATATTTGTTGGATTTGCATTACGATTAAATCAGTGTTGATTTGTTTTGGTTTTTGGATGGTTCTGTTAAAAGTATAACTATAAACACAAATCCTTGACTTTCTTTTGGGTAGTATATCAGTGCTTGAGGTAATGTTTGAGCCAAAACAGTGTTCGGATGGGTTAACTGCACGGTCAATAATATTGTGGGAGAAATTGCTGGCGTTTAATGGGTTAATGTAATAATTAACAATAATTTATTATTTATCAATGAATAATAAATAAAGATAATAAATATTCAATTATTATCTAATTAATAATTAATAATTCAATTATTTATTATTTATTCTTAAATAAACCTAGTAATGTAATTATTTATCCTTAAATAATAAGTAAGGATACTAAATGTTAATTATTATTTAATGAATAATAATTAAATAAAATCCATAAAGTAATTACTTATTATTATTTAATTAATAAATATTAATTAAGCATGAATAAGTTAACAAAATAATTATTTATTATATAATAAATAAAGATAATAAATACTTAACTATTATTTAATTAAATAATAATTAAGTATAAGTAAAGTTAATAAATAATTATTTATTATCTATCAATAAATAATAAATAAAGATAATAAATATTTAATTATTATTTAATTAATAATTAAGTATGAACAAGGTTAACAAATAATTATTTATTATTTATCGATAAATAATAAATAAAGATAATAAATATTTAATGATTATTTGATCTTAAATAATAATTAAGTATAAATAAAGTTAATAATTTAGGTATTTATTATTTATCCTTTACTAATAAATAAAGCTAGTAAATATTTGATTATTGTTTAACTACTATTAAACAATAACCAAGTATGGAAAAGATTAATAGATTAGTTATTTACTATTTATCTTTGCATAGTAAATAAGGTAAATAAGTAGTTGATTATTACTTAATAAGCAAGTATGAATTAAGTTAATAATTTGATTATTTGTCAATAAGTGATAAATAAAGATAACAAATATTCAATGAAATAAATTATGGATTATTTATCAATAAATAATAAGTAAATATAATAAATATTTAATTGTTATTCAAATAATATTTGATAATAATTAAGTATGACTAAAGGTAATGAAAAAAAAAATTATTATCGTAGTAAATAAGGATTGATGAACCATGTTCAGGGACAGATAAGGGTAATAAATCCGGGAAACCAAAGAATAAGTAATCATGATTAGCTACCATCAATTTAATAGCTAAAGATTTTTAATTTCTGTTTAGCTAATGTTGAATAGTAATTAATTATAGATGGTGAATTTTACCTGTTGCGTAAAAGGTATAGTAAGAGGTACCAATATATAATTGTTAATTGATAAATCGACTTTACCCAATGATAGGTCACTCGAGATCAATTAATTAAAGCTAGGATTTAATTGTAGCTGAGCAAACAGGCAAGTTCTTCCTTACTCAACTTTTACATTGAGCAAATTTCTAAACCTTATGCACTATTTTAATTCGTGCAAACAGGTATATTGTTGCAAATTATTCTTTAAGCTTGAATCTTATCTCCAAGCATGCTTTAAGTGGTCTAATTACTTTTAAAATTATTCCACCTCTATGTATTATTGACATTCGCGTTCGTGCATTTGAATTCGTATATTTATTAAAGTTTCGAGATTTAGGGACTATTCATAATTAAGTCTGAACCTTTGTTCGGTCAGACAAGTATGTGAAAATTTATAAAAGCTATCCGAACCAATCGAGGGTGATGATTCTTAGACTGTATGAACACCCCTTTATTTATAGGGGAGTACCCCACGTACCGTATATAAGGTACAAATAGCAGAATTAAATGTTATGCATATACATAGGGTACGCGAGGGTGATCCCCTCAAGTACGTTATTCTGTAGCCAGTAACCAGAGGGTCAACCAGCTATTGACTCCTTTGGAAGTTATCGTTCAAAGTCTATTTGACTATCAATTGTTCTAAAAGCGATTATTGTTCTTTGCTTCTGATTCTTCTAATGTTGAAATTCCTTTAATATCCCTTCATCATGATATATCTTTATTGTTGTACTTCAAACTTGCTGAGCAAATTCGTTGCTCATTCTTGCTATATCATGACTTTATTGCAGCTAAACCCGAAACGTCAGGGAAGAACAAAGGGAAGGAAAAGATGAAGTGATAGACTTCTTGTAGCAGTCTTTAGATTCCTGCGTAGTTAATTACTGTTATTGTAATTTAAACCCTAATGGCTATTTAGGGTATGAATCTGTGTAAATGTTTAAGGTTATTTGTACTCTGGGACTAGTAACACCTTGTAATGAACAACATATGTTTATTATATTCCGCACTATTAGATATCATATGTTGTAGAGGTGAATGATTGTATTGGATCGTGATGACCAGATCCGGGTATTTGGAGACCCGAATTTGGGGGCGTCACAGATTAAGGTTTCTATTTATTGTAAATAGTTTATGTAATAGGATTAGTTAGAATTATTTTGAAGAATTAGAGACAAAGGAGCAAGGAGCACTTGAAGATCCGTTTGTAATGGAGTCTGAGATTTAAATGTAATAGTTATATTTAAATTCAGTTCTTGCACCCTAGGTTTGACCTTTTGGTTCACTTGGTGGCTCTAGTGAACCAAACTAGAATAAAAGTCCATAATCAATCCGTGTAGAATATAGTATTCTATATGTGCATGATTACTATATATATATATATGTGTGTGTGTGTGTATGTGTGCATGCGCGCTAACCAAGATGAGACAAATAATAACAAACCCCTCAAAAAATTACATTAAGTTGTAACGTTCAAAGATATTTGGAATATCAAACGTCGCCTTCTAGCATGGTAAAGCGATAGAGTATTGAATATTTAATATGAGTTTGTTGTGTCACACAAGGCAAGTATTAAATATTTAAGATGTTGCTTTATTACATTTGATGCTTATTAAGGAATTGAAGAATGCTGTTTTGTTATGTCACACAAGGACGGTGTTTTTCCCTTCACATATATGGAAGTGCTAGGTTGTGTTAGGTTTGTATATAGCGCGAACATGCAATCAAATTACATAAATAGTGCGGAAGCGCAATAAAACAGATTTTAAAATTTTTCATACAAACCATCATCATGATCATCCATGTGCTCAATTATCAATAAAACGAAAGAGATAAAGTATGAGAATCATACCATTGTAGAACCATGCTTCCACAGGTACGAGTTCACCTCCAAATCCTTCGCGTTCTCCTTGAATTCCACCGATTAAATTCCTTCCTTTGATCAACGTTAGCCACCCAAGTGTTTGGCATGTAGAGGTGATCCACCAAGGAATAATAGTTGTTCAAGAAGATGGGTGTTGGCAAAACCCTAGTTTCTATCTCTATAGAAATTGCAAGTACTCTCTCTCTCTCTCTCCAATTCTTATAGAAGAGTGTGTAATTGTCTAACCCTAAATCATGATAAGACTCCTCTTATTTATAGATATAGGGAACCCTCCTAAACTATTTAGGATTAGGATTTTTATTTTAATTTTAATTAAACTCCTTTAATTAATTAAACTCCTAATCCAATTAGGAATTTATGAGAGAGTACTTCTATTAATTAATTCCCAATCCCTATTAGGAATTAAATAATATTAATGGTAATAATAATAATAAGACTCCTCTTATTAATTTATATTTAATATTTCCAAAATATTAAATAATAAATATTAAGCTATTTAATTTATTCTATCTCCATAGATTAAATTAAATACACTTAACTTATTATTACAATTATGTCATTTACTTCTCAAACAAATATTTTTCTTTTGCGGTGTGACCCTTTAGGTTCTCCATATTAAACCGGTTGTGAATAAATCAATTAGAACAATTCTAATATTATTTAAATAAATAAATTAAATTATTTAATTTATTTAAATAAATAATATTTATTCTACAATAAGGGTAAGCCCCTTAGCGATCAACGACTTTTCAGATAATATAGATTTCAACATTAATCACAAAAGAACCTTTCAGTGAATAGTTACCGTACAATTCAATCCTTCTACCATACAATGTCCCAATTAAATATAAGACATGGAATTACTGTCAAGTCTTATTTTATTTAATTATATGTATTTCGATTCTCAAATGCACAACTCTTATTAATGCAATTAGAAACTCCTTTCTAATTTCATTCTGCTTTTGCCAAAGACTTCTGAGTCGTCATTTATCGAATCACATAGGACATTCTCTCCATTTACTAGAAGTGGTAGATTTTTTGTTGACTATTCACATATCTGCATGTACAACTTATTATATCTAATCATACCCTTTGATATACCATAAGGGTCTTAAGGGACATGTCAAAGTATAACTCATCACACACAAGATACTATGATGATCTCAAGTCCAAGGATCACTTGTACTACTATCACTTGAGGAATTTCTACTGACAGGCGAGTAAAACTCCATTAGGTATTCCTTAGCGAGCCACGTTCAGTGAACTTATTCTCTAATAAGCACCTACATACTTGCTTTAGTGTCTCCACACAAATGATTATGAGATCAATCATCCTCTTCATAAGAGCAAGCAACGTATGTACTAATCTATCCGGATTCACTAATCCCCTTTTTTAGTAATCCATCGATTAGGAACGATTTTAGTTTGTGAGCTATCTAGAATTTAGATCTCATTAGCATGATCACCATCATGATTCTAAAAGCATTGCTCAAAACTATGAGTTTATCACATTTAATATAACAACACTATGTAGATAAAATAAAATGCCTTTAACAAACGAATAAGATTACAAAGTATATGCTACATCATATCAAATATGATTGGCTTGTGTGCCTACTACTTTCAATCTCTCACTTGAACTAAAGCCAATCGTCATGGTATCTAATACCCTTCTTCTCTAAGTGACGATCATCCTGCTGTTGGATAAAGCTTCAGTAGATGGATATGCAATGTTGTTCTCGAGAGTCCACTATCTCTATAGTGACTTTTCTTCTTTCAATGATTCCACTAATCAAATGAAAGTGCCGTAACACTTGTTTAAATCTAAGATGAGACTTATGAACTATTCCTAGTTCTGTAATAAACTTTTCATCCAAACAATCAACTTGCAGCTTCATTTACAGCTATATACTTTGTCTTTGTCACTAAACCAATAACTCTTTACTGTTTGGAACCTTTCCAATTCACTGCACCACCTTTTGAGGTAACGATCTACCTTAAAGTGGATTTGTTATCGTCTTGGTCAGTCTGAAAAACTTGAGTCTGTTTTGCCTTCTAGTTTTAATTCAGACCTATCATGAATCATGATCACATCTTTAGTACCGGTTAAGTACCTAAATATGTTTATCACTGTCTTACAGTGATCATCTCCAGAATATGACTGATCAACATCAAGCCTTGTATATTCATTGCATTCATGATAGTAACTCATGCAATCTCTCTTTCAATTGGGGACAATTTTAGAGAGATACAGTCCATGACTTATCATCATGAGACCTCTCTTGGAGTTTGCCATGCTAAACGCCTTTAGCATCGAATGAATATACGTTCATTGGGTCAAGCCGAACATCCTTTTAAATCTATCTATATAGATTTATATCCCCAATTTATAGAATGTTCCTCCCAAGTTATTCATGGAGGAATGTTTAGACAATTTTATCTTTACTGATTGTAGCATTGGTGTGTTATTCCTTATCAGTAGTATATCAACATATAATACTAGGAATGTCACAGTGCTCCCACTGACCCTTTTATACACATTAGGTTCATTCTTATTTTTGATAAAATCAAACTCTTTTGATTGTCTCATCAAAACGAATGTTCCATCTTTGAGAAGCTTGCTTCAATCCATCAATGGATCATTGTAGCTTAAAAACATGATTTGCTTCAACCTTTGAAACAAATTCCTCTCGATGTATCATACATACATTCTCCTCAAGTCTTCATTGAGGAAGGACGTCTCCACATCCATTTTGCCAGATTTTGTAATAAGCTGCAATCACAAACAAAATCCAAATGGACTTGAGCGTTACCCGGTAATAAGGTTTTATCACAGTCAACTCCTTGACTTGAAAAACCTTTTAAACAAGTCTGGTCTTATAGGTCTCCATCTTGCCATTTGCCTCTGTTTTTCTCTTAAAGGCCCATATTCACACTCTAGGCACTATGCCCTTTTGTGGAGTAACCAGAGTCTATACTTAGTTCTCATATATGGAGTCCATTTCGGATTTCATGGCCATCTGCCATTTCTCTGAGTGTCTACTACTCATAGCCTCACCGTATAAAACTAGATCATCATCCTCTATGATGCGTACCTCATCATCATCCTCTATGATGAATCCATACCTCCCAGGTATCTTCGGTACTCTTCCAGATTTACGATTCGGTTGTGGTACAATAGGTCTATCTACAGGTTCCTCGGTTCGACTTAAAGTGCTTTGTGTTTCTTGAACTCCTTCAAGATCTATTACCCTCCCACTAGCACTTTCAATGATAAACACCTTTATCTAAGAAGGCAGCATGTAGGATTATAGTAATAATACGCTAAACTTTTTTTAGGATATCCCACAAGTCTGCACTTGTCAGATTTTGTCCCAAACTTATCTTTAAAACCTTTTCACATAAGCTGGACAACCCCTTATCTTAACATACTTAAGAGTAGGAATCCTTCCTATCCATAACCTTTATGGAGTCTTGGGCTCGGATTTTTGAGGTTACCTTATTTTTGTAGATATGCAGCCGTTTCTAGGGCATAACCCCAGATGGTTACTAGAATATCGGTAAAAATCATTATGAACTGCACCATATCCAACAAGGTACAATTTCTCCTTTTAGATATACTAATCAATTATTGCGTATCAGGAGGTGTCCATTATGAGAAAATACCATTTTAAGATGATCTAGAAACTTATTGCACAAGTATTCCTTCCTTGATCTGATCAAAGAATTGTCAATTTGTTTCACTTCTGAATTCTTTGAACCTTTCAAATGATTCAGACTTGTATTTCATCAAATACACTCATTCAACTCTTTGAATGACCATCTCCTTTTCTTTTACTAGTTTGTTCAAATTGCAAAATTATTTTTCATGTAAGTCAAGTTTACAAAATCTATCAAGTGTTCTTCCAGTTTCAAACAAAACATTATCATTATAAATAGAACAACAATTGTTCTTAAATATAATACCAGAACCTTCTTTGTCCAACAACGGAAGTAATAATGTTTCTAAAGAGAACTGGAACATAATAACAACTTATTAACTTAATAGACTTGCCCGTAGGCAACGCTAAACTATAAGTTCCTACGGCTAATGTAGCAACCATTGCTCCATTCTCCACACGTAAGATTACTTACTCTCTGTTTAGCTTTCTACTTCTGCTTAGTCTCTGCATTGCATTGCATACCTGAGAACTACAACCGGTATCCAATACCCAAGTAGAACCTTGACTTATAGAAAGATTTATTTTTAATCATGAACAAACCTGTATCTGTAATCGAAGCTTCACTAAGCTTCTACTCAATTCTCCTTACAGTTTTCTTTCTAGTGTCTAGGCTTATTGCAGTGGAAGGAAACTCCTTTGCTGTCTGTATCAATCTTGTTCTTAATGTCCTTTGTTTTACCTTTCCATTTACCTTCTTTGAATTGTTCTTCTTTTAAGAAGATCCTTTTGGCCCTCTTCCGCTTCCTGGAAGAATCATCTACCAGTAAGACTTAGTACTTCTTAGTTGGAAAGTGACTCTTTATAGTTTTCAACATGTTTAAGCAACTAAGGCAGGCTGACATATAGCTTATTCATGTGGAAATTCACAACAATTTGTGAGAAAGAGTCCGGAAGTGATTGCAAGATCAAATCTTGGATCAACTCTCCATCCATTAAAACCCAGTTATCCCAATTTGTTCAATCAGATTAATCATTTTAGGACATATGTATGTACTGTAGTACCATCGGTCATTCTAGATCGGAAAAGCTCCTTAGATATCTGATATCTAATAGTCTTACTTTCCTCACCCTTCAACTCCTTAAAGGTGCCGGAGTACAGTAGGAGCATCCATAGTTTCATGCTGACGCTGAAGCTCGTTCCTCATGGATGCGAGCATGATGCATTGAGCCAACTGTGCATCATCTTACTACTTTCTAAAAGTAGCAATCTCTTCCTCAGAGGCATTGTCTGCAACCATTGCAAGGATAAACATATTAAGGACATAAGATAACTTTTCAGCCTTGAGAACTATTCTCAAATTTCTTAACCAGTCCGTTTAATACGGTCCGATTAATTAGCATCTAATATGCTATGCAGTGATAGTGAATTAGACATCGTAAAATTCTATAAATGAATTTGTAATTTAACAACATTTTAGCATACATTCATTTTTAATTAATTACCAAAATAAATTAGGTCTTTATTTTAAATTGGTATCTCTCACTTTTTCATCAAATTATATTACCCTCATTATATAGTTCGGCAAATCTAATTAAAGATTTGCTAGTGAGAATAAGGATCCCATTTCAAATGTATATAGCCTTGTGGTGACACAACAAACGATATATAAATAAATAGGTAGACAACTATTGTCAATTACATCACTATGTAACTCCTTCTATTTTGCCTCTTAGATTATTTTGATCAAGTGGTGACACATCCGAATCAAAATTATCTAAGTTAAGTCCAACCTAGCACTGAAAGTAGTATGCAAATAAGCCAATCATATTTGATATGATGTAGCATATACTTTGTAATCTTATTCATTTATTAATAAAAGAATTGATTTTCTTAAAAGGCATTTTACATTATCTATATAGTGTTGTTATATTAAATGTGATAAACCTATAGTTTTGAGCAATGCTTTTAGAATCATGATGGTGATCATGCTAATGAGATCTAAATTCTAGATAGCTCACAAACTAAAATTGTTCCTAATCGTTGGATTATTAAATTGGGGATTAGTGAATCCGAATAGATTAGTACATACATTACTTGCTCTTAGGAAGAGGATGATTGATCTCATAATCATTTGTGTGGAGACACTAAAGCAAGTATATAGGTGCTTATTAGAGAATAATTTCACTGAACGTGGCTCGCTAAGGAATACCTAATCGAGTTTTACTCGCCTGTCAATAGGAATTCCTCTAGTGATAGTAGTACAAGTGATCATTGGACTTGAGATCATCATAGTATCTTGTGTATGATGAGTTATACTTTGACATGTCCCTTAAGACCTTTGGGGTATATCAAAGGGTATGATTGGGTATAATAAGTTGTACATCGAGATAGGTGAATGATCAACAAAGAATCTACCACATCTAGTAAAAGATGTGAATGTCCTATGTGATTCGATAAATGACAACTCAGTAGTCCTTGGCCAAGGCAGAATGAAATTAGAAAGGAGTTTCTAATTTGCATTAATCAGAGTTGTGCATTTGAGAATCGAAATACATATAATTAAATAAAATAAGACTTGACAGTAAATCCATGTCTTATATTTAATTGGGACATTGTATGGTAGAAGGATTGAATTGGACGGTAACTATTTACTCAAATGTTCTTTTGTGATTGATGTTGAAATCTATATTATCTGGAAAGTCGTTGATCGGTAAGGGGGCTTACCCTTATTGTAGAATAAATATTATTTATTTAAATGAATTAAATAGTTTAATTTATTTATTTAAATAAAATTAGAATTGTTCTAATTGATTTATTCACAACCGGTTTAATATGGAGAACCTAAAGGGTCACACCGCAAAAGGAAAATATTTATTTAAGTAAATGGCATAATTGTAATAATAAGTTAAGTGTATTTAATTTAATCTATGGGGATAGAATAAATTAAATAGCTTAATATTTATTATTTAATATTTTGGAAATATTAAATATAAATTAATAAGAGGAGTCTTATTATTATTACTATTACTATTATTTAATTCCTAATAGGGATTGAGAATTAATTAATAGAAGTACTCTCCCATGAATTCCTAATTGGATTAGGAGCATAATTAATTAAAGGAGTTTAATTATAATAGAAACCCTAATCCTAAATAGTTTAGGGAAGGGTTATTCCTACATCTATAAATAAGAGGAGTCTTATCATAGATTAGGGTTACACACTCTTGCATTAGATTGTGGAGAGTACTTACAATTTCTATAGAGATAAAAACTAGGGTTTTGCCAAATACCCAACTTCTTGAATACTTATTCTTCCTTGGTGGATCACCTCTAGAGGCCAAACACTTGGGTGGCTAACGTTGATCAAAGGAAGGAATCACACCGTAGCATTCGAGGAGAACACGGAGGACTAGGAGTTGAACTTGTACCCGAGGAAGCTTTGTTCTACGAGGGTATAATTCTTATTCTCTTTCTCTTTCGTTTATATCGTTAATTGAGCACATTGATCGATCATGGTGATGGTTTGTATAAAATTTTAAAATCCGTTTTATCGCGCTTCCGCTCTATTTATGTAATTTGATTGCATGCTTGCGTTATATACAAACCTTACAAGCACTTCCATATATGTGAAGAGAAAAATACCGTCCTTGTGGTGACACAACAAAACAATAATGTTCAATTCCTTAATAAGCATCAAATGTGATAATGCAACATCTTAAATATTTAATACTTTCCTTGTGGTGACACAACAAACTCATATTAAATATTTAATACTCTATTGCTTTACCATGCTAGAAGGCGACGTTCGATATTCCAAATATCTTTGAACGCTTAGGACTTAATATAATTTCTTTGAGGGGTTTGTTATTATTAGTCTCGTCTTGTTTAGCGCGCATGCACATATATATATAAAATACGCGTCATATTATTTAACATGCGAAGCATGTTGTATAATATATAATATATACATAGTAAGCATGCACATATAGAATACTATATTTTACCCGGATTGATTATGGACTTTTATTCTAGTTTGGTTCACTAGAGCCACCAAGTGAACCAAAAGGTCAAACCTAGGGTGCAAGAACAAAATTTAAATATAACTATTACATTTAAACCCGGGCTCCATTACAAACGGGTCTTCAAGCTCTCCTTGCTCCTTTGTCTCCAATTCTTCAAGTAATTCTAACTAAACTTATTACATAAACTATTTACAATAAATAGAAACATTGATCAGCAGTCAAGGGAAAGTACATAGGAGGGAGATAGAATTTACATTAAGAAAAATTAGAGAAGACGAGGTACGCAGACCCCATTTATAAAAAACCCATTCATTCAAGCATCCACTAAAATAAATCCAATCACACATTGGTCAGTAGTCCATAATAAATCCCTATTTATTATCACATATATCTCCATATGTATCAATAAATAACATTCATCTCATGAATAATAAAACCATTCCATATATGCATTGATATCATTTAATGGACAATTAAAAGTTTACTAGAAATTCAATTTTGATATAAAAATAAACTCCTTTATTTTAATCAAAATTTAAATCATAATAAACTTATTTATTTTATTTTATCTAATTTTGAATAAAAATAAACTCTTTTATTTTTAATCAAATTCCAAATCAAAATAAACTCTTTTATTTCAATTAACATGGAATCCAATTTCAAGTTCAAAACAAACTCTTTTATTTTAACTTAAAATTGTTGGAAAATAAAATATGTTGAATCCTATTTCTTATCAAAATAAACATCTTTATTTTTAAGGAAACATGGAATCCTATTCCATATGTGAATAAACTCCTTTATTCTAGGAAACATGTAATCCTATTCCAAATGTGAATAAACTCCTTTATTCTAGTTAACGTAGAATCGAATTCCAAGTTCAAATAAAACTTTTAATTTTAATTATATTCCAATTCAAAATAAACATTTTATCTTAATTGAAAATAAATAAAATAAAAATAAAAAATTTTCAAATTCTGCAGACCGGCGCGGCCGCGCTCCAAAATGAACTAGGAGGGGCGCGGCCGCGCTGCACCCCTAGAAACGATTTCTAGGTTCGGGCGCGGCCGCGCTCCAGAATGAACTGGAAGCGACGCGGCCGCGTCGCGTTGCAGACTTCGAAATTTTTTCCGTTGCCCAAAAAATCGATCCAATCGCATACCCATACATACATGGAATCATAATAATCGATAATTAGCACAAGTTTAGGCTTTGATACCACTGTTTAGGTTTGTATATAGCGCGGACATACAATCAAATTACATAAATAGTGCGGAAGCGTAATAAAACAGATTTTAAAATTTTTCATACAAACCATCACTATGATCATCCATGTGCTCAATTATAAATTAAACGAAAGAGATAAAGTATGAGAATCATACCCTTGTAGAACCATGCTTCCACATGTACGAGTTCACCTCCAAATCCTTCGCGTTCTCCTTGAATTCCACCGATTAAATTCCTTCTTTTGATCAACGTTAGCCACCCAAGTGTTTGGCCTGTAGAGGTGATCCACCAAGGAATAATAGTTGTTCAAGAAGATGGGTGTTGGCAAAACCCTAGTTTCTATCTCTATAGAAATTACAAGTACTCTCTCTCTCTCCAATTCTTATGGAAGAGTGTGTAATTGTCTAACCTTAAATCATGATAAGACTCCTATTATTTATAGATATAGGGAACCCTCCTAAACTATTTAGGATTAGGGTTTTTATTTTAATTTTAATTAAACTCCTTTAATTAATTAAACTCCTAATCTAATTAGGAATTTATGAGAGAGTACTTCTATTAATTAATTCCCAATCCCTATTAGGAATTAAATAATAGTAATGGTAATAATAATAAGACTCCTCTTATTAATTTATATTTAATATTTTTAAAATATTAAATAATAAATATTAAGCTATTTAATTTATTCTATCTCCATATATTAAATTAAATACATTTAACTTATTATTACAATTATTCCATTTACTTCTTAAACAAATATTTTCCTTTTGCGGTGTGACCCTTTAGGTTCTTCATATTAAACCGGTTGTGAATAAATCAATTAGAACAATTCTAATCTTATTTAAATAAATAAATTAAACTATTTAATTTATTTAAATAAATAAAATTTATTCTACAATAAGGGTAAGCCCCCTTAGCGATCAACGACTTTTCAGATAATATAGATTTCAACAATAATCACAAAAGAACCTTTTAGTGAATAGTTACCGTACAATTCAATCCTTCTACCATACAATGTCCCAATTAAATATAAGACATGGAATTACTGTCAAGTCTTATTTTATTTAATTATATGTATTTCGATTCTCAAATGCACAACTCTTATTAATGCAATTAGAAACTTCTTTCTAATTTCATTCTGCTTTGGCCAAAGACTTCTGAGTCGTTATTTATCGAATCACATAGGACATTCTCTCCTTTTACTAGAAGTGGTAGATTCTTTGTTGGCCATTCACCTATCTCCATGTACAACTTATTATACCCAATCATACCCTTTGATATACCCTAAGGGTCTTAAGGGACATGTCAAAGTATAATTCATCATACACAAGATACTATGATGATCTCAAGTCCAAGGATCACTTGTACTACTATCACTTGAGGAATTCCTATTGACAGGCGAGTAAAACTCCATTAGGTATTCCTTAGCGAGCCACGTTCAGTGAACTTATTCTCTAATAAGCACCTACATACTTGCTTTAGTGTCTCCACACAAATGATTATGAAATCAATCATCCTCTTCATAAGAGCAAGCAATGTATGTACTAATCTATCCGGATTCACTAATCCCCTTTTTTAGTAATCCATCGATTAGGAACGATTTTAGTTTGTGAGCTATCTAGAATTTAGATCTCATTAGCATGATCACCATCATGATTCTAAAAGCATTGCTCAAAACTATGGGTTTATCACATTTAATATAACAACACCATGTAGATAAAGTAAAATGCCTTTAACAAACGAATAAGATTACAAAGTATATGTTACATCATATCAAATATGATTGGCTTGTGTACATACTACTTTCAATCTCCCACTTGCACTAAAGCCAATCGCCATGGTATCTAATACCCTTCTTCTCTAAGTGACGATCATCCTGCTGTTGGATAAAGCTTCAGTAGATGGATATGCAATGCTGTTCTCGAGAGTCCACTATCTCTATAGTGACTTTTCTTCTTTCAATGATTCCACTAATCAAATGAAAGTGCCGCAACACTTGTTTGAATCCAAGATGAGACCTAGGAACTATTCCTAGTTCTGTAATGAACTTTTCATCCAAACAATCAACTTCCAGCTTCATTTACAGCTATATACTTTGTCTTTGTCACTAAACCAACAACTCTTTACTGTTTGGAACCTTTCCAATTCACTGCACCACCTTTTGAGGTAACGATCTACCTTAAAGTGGATTTGTTATCGTCTTGGTCAGTCTGAAAAACTTGAGTCTGTTTAGCCCTCTAGTTTTAATTCAGACCTATCATGAATCATGATCACATCTTTAATACCGGTTAAGTACCTAAAGATGTTTATCACTGTCTTACAGTAATCATCTCCAGAATATGACTGATCAACATTAAGCCTTGTATATTCATTGCATTCATGATAGTAACTAATGCAATCTCTATTTCAATTGGGGATAATTTTAGAGAGATACAGTCCATGACTTATCATCATGATACCTCTCTTGGAGTTTGCCATGCTAAACGCCTTTAGCATTGAATGAATATACGTTCATTGGGTCAAGCCGAACATCCTTTTAAATCTATCTATACAGATTTATATCCCCAATTTATAGGATGTTCCTCCCAAGTTATTCATGGAGGAATGTTTAGACAATTTTATCTTTACTGATTGTAGTATTGGTGTGTTATTCCTTATCAGTAGTATATCAACATATAATACTAGGAATGTCACAGTTCTCCCACTGACCCTTTTGTAAACACTAGGTTCATTCTTGTTTTTGATAAAATCAAACTCTTTTGATTGTCTCATCAAAACGAATGTTCCATCTTTGAGAAGCTTGCTTCAATCCATCAATGGATCATTGTAGCTTAAAAACATGATTTGCTTCAACCTTTGAAACAAATTCCTCTCAATGTATCATACATACATTCTCCTCAAGTCTTCATTGAGGAAGGATGTCTCCACATCCATTTTGCCAGATTTCGTAATAAGCTGCAATCACAAGCAAAATCCAAATGGACTTGAGCGTTACCCGGTAATAAGGTTTTATCACAGTCAACTCCTTGACTTGAAAAACCTTTTAAACAGGTCTGGTCTTATAGGTCTCCACCTTGCCATTTTCCCCCGTCTTTCTCTTAAAGGCCCATATTCACATTCTAGGCACTATGCCCTTTTGTGGAGTAACCAGAGTCTATGCTTGGTTCTCATACATGGAGTCCATTTCGGATTTCATGGCCATCTGCCATTTCTCTGAGTGTCTACTATTTAAAGTCTCACCGTATAAAACTAGATCATCATCCCCTATGATGCGTACTTCATCATCATCCTCTATGATGAATCCATACCTCCCAGGTATCTTCGGTACTCTTCCAGATTTACGATTCGGTTGTGGTACAATAAGTCTATCTACAGGTTCCTCGGTTCGAATTAAAGTGCTTTGTGTTTCTTGAACTCCTTCAAGATCTATTACCCTCCCACTAGCTCTTTCAATGATAAACACCTTTATCTAAGAAGGCAGCATGTAGGATTGTAGTAATAATACGCTAAACTTTTTTTAGGATATCCCACAAGTCTGCACTTGTCAGATTTTGTCCCAAACTTATCTTTAAAACCTTTTCACATAAGCTGGATAACCCCTTATCTTAACATACTTAAGAGTAGGAATCCTTCCTATCCATAACCTTTATGGAGTCTTGGGCTCGGATTTTTGAGGTTACCTTATTTTTGTAGATATGCAGCCGTTTCTAGGGCATAACCCAGATGGATACTAGAATATCGGTAAAAATCATTATGGACTGCACCATATCCAACAAGGTACAATTTCTCCTTTTAGATATACTAATCAATTATTGCGTATCAGGAGGTGTCCATTATGAGAAAATACCATTTTAAGATGATCTAGAAACTTATTGCACAAGTATTCCTTCCTTGATCTGATCAAAAAATCTTAATACTTTGTCAATTTGTTTCACTTCTGAATTCTTTAAACCTTTCAAATGATTCAGACTTGTATTTCATCAAATACACTCATTCAACTCTTTGAATGATCATCTCCTTTTCTTTTACTAGTTTGTTCAATTTGCAAAATTATTTTTCATGTAAGTCAAGTTTACAAAGTCCATCAAGTGATCTTCCAGTTTCAAACAAAACATTATCATTATAAATAGAACAACAATTGTTCTTAAATATAATACCAAAACCTTCCTTGTCCAACAACGGAAGTAATAATGTTTTTAAAGAGAACTGGAACATAATAACAATTTATTAACTTAATAGACTTGCCCGTAGGCAACACTAAACTATAAGTTCTACGGCTAATGTAGCAACCATTGCTCCATTCTCCACACGTAAGATTACTTACTCTCTACTTAGCTTTCTACTTCTGCTTAGTCTCTGCATTGAATTGCATACCTGAGAACTACAGCCGGTATCCAATACCCAAGTAGAACCTTGACTTATAGAAAGATTTATTTTTAATCATGAACAAACCTGTATCTGTAACCGAAGCTTCACTAAGCTTCTGCTCCATTCTCCTTACAGTTTTCTTTCTAGTATCTAGGCTTATTGCAGTGGAAGGAAACTCCTTTGCTGTCTGCATCAATCTTGTTCTTAATGTCCTTTGTTTTACCTTTCCATTTACCTTATTTGAATTGTTCTTCTTTTAAGAAGATCCTTTTGGCCCTCTTCCGCTTCCTGGAAGAATCATCTACCAGTAAGACTTGGTTTTTCTTAGTTGGAAAGTGACTCTTTACAGTTTTCAACATGTTTAAGCAACTAAGGCAGGCTGACATATAGCTTATTCATGTGGAAATTCACAACAATTTGTGAGAAAGAGTCCGGAAGTGATTGCAAGATCAAATCTTGGATCAACTCTCCATCCATTAAAACCCAGTTATCCCAATTTGTTCAATCAGATTAATCATTTTAGGACATATGTATGTACTGTAGTACCATCGGTCATTCTAGATCGGAAAAGCTCCTTAGATATCTGATATCTAATAGTCCTACTTTCCTCACCCTTCAACTCCTTAAAGGTGCCGGAGTACAGTAGGAGCATCCATAGTTTCATGCTGACGCTGAAGCTCGTTACTCATGGATGCGAGCATGATGCATTGAGCCAACTGTGCATCATCTTACTACTTTCTAAAAGTAGCAATCTCTTCCTCAGAGGCATTGTCTGCAACCATTGCAGGGATAAACATATTAAGGACATAAGATAGCTTTTCAGCCTTGAAAACTATTCTCAAATTTTTTAACTAGTCCGTTTAATACGGTCCGATTAATTAGCATCTAATATGCTATGCAGTGATAGCGAATTAGACATCGTAAAATTCTATAAATGAATTTGTAATTTAACAACATTTTAGCATACATACATTTTTAATTAATTACCAAAATAAATTAGGTCTTTATTTTAAATTGGTATCTCTCACTTTTTCATCAAACTATATTACCCTCATTATATAGTTCGGCAAATCTAATTAAAGATTTGCTAGTGAGAATAAGGATCCCATTTCAAATGTATATAGCCTTGTGGTGACACAACAAACGATATATAAATAAATAGGTAGACAACTATTGTCAATTACATCACTATGTAACTCCTTGTATTTTGCTTCTTAGATTATTTTGATCAGTGGTGATACATCCGAATCAAAATTATCCAAGTTAAGTCCAACCTAGCATTTCCATATATGTGAAGAGAAAAATACCGTCCTTGTGGTGACACAACAAAACAGTAATGTTCAATTCCTTAATAAGCATCAAATGTGATAATGCAGCATCTTAAATATTTAATACTTGCCTTGTGGTGACACAACAAACTCATATTAAATATTTAATACTCTATTGCTTTACCATGCTAGAAGGCGACGTTCGATATTCCAAATATCTTTGAACGCTTAGGACTTAATATAATTTCTTTGAGGGGTTTGTTATTATTAGTCTCGTCTTGTTTAGCGCGCATACACATATATATATAAAATACGCGTCATATTATTTAACATGCGAAGCATGTTGTATAATATATAATATATACATAGTAAGGATGCACATATAGAATACTATATTCTACCTAGATTGATTATGGACTTTTATTCTAGTTTGGTTCACTAGAGCCACCAAGTGAACCAAAAGATCAAACCTAGGGTGCAAGAATAAAATTTAAATATAACTATTACATTTAAACTCGTGCTCCATTACAAACGGGTCTTTAAGCGCTCCTTGCTCCTTTGTCTCCAATTCTTCAAGTAATTATAACTAAACCTATTACATAAACTATTTACAATAAATAGAAACCTTGATCAGCAGTCAAGGGAAAGTACATAGGAGGGAGATAGAATTTACATTAAGAAAAATTAGAGAAGACGAGGTACGCAGACCCCATTTATAAAAAACCCATTCATTCAAGCATCCACTAAAATAAATCCAATCACACATTGGTCAGTAGTCCATAATCAATCCCTATTTATTATCACACATATCTCCATATGTATCAATAAATAACATTCATCTCATGAACAATAAAACCATTTCATATATGCATTGATATCACTTAATGGGAAATTAAAAGTTTACTAGAAATCCAATTTTGAAATAAAAATAAACTCCTTTATTTTAATCAAAATTTAAATCATAATAAACTTATTTATTTTATTTTATCCAATTTTGAATAAAAATAAACTCTTTTATTTTTAATCAAATTCTAAATCAAAATAAACTCTTTTATTTCAATTAACATGGAATCCAATTTCAAGTTCAAAACAAACTCGTTTATTTTAACTTAAAATTGTTGGAAAATAAAATATGTTGAATCCTATTCCTTATCAAAATAAACATCTTTATTTTTAAGGAAACATGGAATCCTATTCCATATGTGAATAAACTCCTTTATTCTAGGAAACATGGAATCCTATTCTAAATGTGAATAAACACTTTATTCTAGTTAACGTAGAATCTAAATGGAATCCTTTGATAAATGTCAATAAACCTTTTATCTTAATTGAAAATAAATAAAATAAAAAATTTTCAAATTCTGCAGACCGGCGCGGTCGCACTCCAAAATGAACTAGGAGCGGCACGGCCGCGCTGCACCCCTAGAAACGATTTCTAGGTTCGGGCGCGGCCGCGCTCCAGAATGAACTGGAAGCGACGCGGCCGCGTCGCGTTGCAGACTTCGAAATTTTTTCCGTTGCCCAAAAAATCGATCCAATCGCATGCCCATACATACATGGAATCATAATAATCGATAATTAGCACAAGTTTAGGCTTTGATACCACTGTTTAGGTTTGTATATAGCGCGGACATACAATCAAATTACATAAATAGTGCGGAAGCGTAATAAAACAGATTTTAAAATTTTTCATACAAACCATCACTATGATCATCCATGTGCTCAATTATAAATTAAACGAAAGAGATAAAGTATGAGAATCATACCCTTGTAGAACCATGCTTCCACATGTACGAGTTCATCTCCAAATCCTTCGCGTTCTCCTTGAATTCCACCGATTAAATTCCTTCTTTTGATCAACGTTAGCCACCCAAGTGTTTGGCCTGTAGAGGTGATCCACCAAGGAATAATAGTTGTTCAAGAAGATGGGTGTTGGCAAAACCCTAGTTTCTATCTCTATAGAAATTACAAGTACTCTCTCTCTCTCTCCAATTCTTATGGAAGAGTGTGTAATTGTCTAACCCTAAATCATGATAAGACTCCTCTTATTTATAGATATAGGGAACCCTCCTAAACTATTTAGGATTAGGGTTTTTATTTTAATTTTAATTAAACTCCTTTAATTAATTAAACTCCTAATCTAATTAGGAATTTATAAGAGAGTACTTCTATTAATTAATTCACAATCCCTATTAGGAATTAAATAATTGGGAATTAATTAATAGTAATGGTAATAATAATAATAAGACTCCTTTTATTAATTTATATTTAATATTTTCAAAATATTAAATATTCAATATTAAGCTATTTAATTTATTCTATCTCCATAGATTAAATTAAATACACTTAACTTATTATTACAATTATGTCATTTACTTCTTAAACAAATATTTTTCTTTTGCGGTGTGACCCTTTAGGTTCTCTATATTAAACCGGTTGTGAATAAATCAATTAGAACAATTCTAATTTTATTTAAATAAATAAATTAAACTATTTAATTAATTTAAATAAATAATATTTATTCCACAATAAAGGTAAGCCCCCTTAGCGATCAACGACTTTTCAGATAATATAGATTTCAACAATAATCACAAAAGAACCTTTTAGTGAATAGTTACCGTACAATTCAATCCTTCTACCATACAATGTCCCAATTAAATATAAGACATGAAATTACTGTCAAGTCTTATTTTATTTAATTATATGTATTTCGATTCTCAAATGCACAACTCTTATTAATGCAATTAGAAACTCCTTTCTAATTTCATTCTGCCTTGGCCAAGGACTACTGAGTTGTCATTTATCGAATCACATAGGACATTCACATCTTTTATTAGACGTGGTAGATTCTTTGTTGATCATTCACCTATCTCTATGTACAACTTATTATACCCAATCATACCCTTTGATATACTCCAAAGGTCTTAAGGGACATGTCAAAGTATAACTCATCAGACACAAGATACTATGATGATCTCAAGTCCAATGATCACTTGTACTACTACCACTAGAGGAATTCCTATTGACAGGCGAGTAAAACTCCATTAGGTATTCCTTAGCGAGCCACGTTCAGTGAAATCATTCTCTAATAAGCACCTACATACTTGCTTTAGTGTCTCCACACAAATGATTATGAGATCAATCATCCTCTTCATAAGAGCAAGCAACGTATGTACTAATCTATCCAGATTCACTAATCCCCCTTTTTAGTAATCCATCGATTAGGAACGATTTTAGTTTGTGAGCTATCTAGAATTTAGATCTCATTAGCATGATCACCATCATGATTCTAAAAGCATTGCTCAAAACTATGAGTTTATCACATTTAATATAATAGCACCTTGTAGATAAAGTAAAATGCCTTTAACAAACGAATAAGATTACAAAGTATATACTACATCATATCAAATATGATTGGCTTGTGTGCATACTACTTTCAGGTTGGACTTAAATTGGATAATTTTGATTCGGATGTGTCACACTTGTTCAAAATAATCTAAGAGGCAAAATACAAGGAGTTACATAGTGATGTAATTCACAATAGTTGTTTACCTATTTATTTATATATAGTTTGTTGTGTTACACAAGACTATATACATTTGAAATGAGATCCTTATTCTCACTAGCAAATCTTTAATTAGACTTACCGAACTATATATTGAGGGTAATATAGTTTGATGAAAATAGTGGCAAATATCAATTTAAATAAAGACCTAATTTATTTTGGTAATTAATAAAATGAATGTATGTTAAAATGTTGTCTATTTCACATGTAGAATTTGAAAAATGTTAAACTCACTATCACTGCGTAGCATACTTGATGTTAACAAACTGACCGGACCGAATTACACAAACTGCTTAAGGAATCTGAGAATTATTCTCACTGCTAAAAAGATTTCTTATGTCTTAAATTCGCCTGTCCCTGCAACTATTGTAGAAACAGCCTCTGAGGAAGAGATTGCTACTTTTAGAAAGTGACAAGATGATGCAACCTTGGCTGAATGCATCATGCTCACATTCATGAGTAACGAGCTTCAGCGACAACATAAAACTATGGATGCTCCTACTATATTGCTGCACCTCAAGGAGTTATATGGTGAGCAAAGTAGGACTGCAAGATATCAGATATCTAAGGAGCTCTTCCGGTCTCGAATGACCGAAGGCACTAATGTTGAGATTCATGTCCTAAAGATGATCAATCTGATTGAACAACATGGATAGTTAGGGTTCGTAATGGATGGGGAGTTAAGTCAAGATTTGATCTTGCAGTTACTCCTAGACACCTTCTCACAATTTATTGTGAATTTTCACATGAATAAGTTGGACATCAGCTTGCCTGAGTTACTTAACATACTGAAAACTGCTGAAGGTCACTTCCCATTCAAAAAGGACCAAGTCTTATTGGTGGATGATTCTTCTAAGAAAAGGAAGAGGCCCAAGGCATCTTCTGAAAAGAAGAAAACGAAGAAGGCTAAGGGCAAGACGAAAGGAAAGGATAATAAGAAAGCTGATCCTGATAGCAAAGGAATTTGCTACCATTGCAATTAGCCAGGTCACTAGAAGAGGATCTGCAAGGATTATCTTGCGGATCAAAAGCAGAAGAAGCTTGGAGAAGCTTTGACTTCCGATTTAGGTTTGTTCATGATTGAAATAAATTTTTCTGAAAGTCAAAATTCTACTTAGGTATTGGATACCGGCTGTTGTTCTCACATATTTAACAATATATAGGGACTAAGCAGAAGTAGAAAGCTGAACAAGGATGAAGTCGTCCTACGAGTGGGAAATGGAGCAAAGGTTGCTGCATTAGCTGTAGGAACTTATTGTGTAGGCCTATGGGCAAGTCCATTAGTTTAAATAATTGTTATTATTTTCCAACACTTATAAGAAACATTATTTCAATTTTTGTATTGGATATGGATAGTTTTGATATTATAATAAAGAACAACAGTTATTCTATTTATAATAAAAATATTTTATATGGTGTTGGCAATTTACTGAATGGACTTTATGTACTTGACTTGCATGAAAATATACTTCAAATTGAACAAACTAAGAAAAGAAAAGGAAATGATGTTAATTATACCTTTATATGACACTATAGACTCGGTCATATCAATGAAACAAGAATAATCAAGTTACATAAAGTTGGGCTTTTAGAGCTATCTGATTTCGAATCATATCCAACTTGTGAATCTTGTCTCATGGGTAAGATGACTAAATTTCCTTTTAGTGGAAAAGGAGAAAGAGTTACAGAGTTGTTAGCGTTGGTACACACAGACGTATATGGACCTATGACAACGACTGCACGAGGAGGGTATTCTTATTTTATTATTTTCACTGATGATCATTCAAGATATAGATATGTGTATTTGATGAAATACAAATCTGAATCGTTTGAAAAGTTCAAAGAGTTCAGAAGTGAAGTAGAGAAGCAAACTGGCAAGAGTATTAAGATTTTTCGATCGGATCGAGGAGGGGAATACTTAACCAATGAGTTTCTTAATTGTTTCAAAGAAAATGATATAATCTCACAATGGGCTCCACCAGGGACGCCACAGTTGAATGGTGTATCTGAAAGGAGAAATCGAACATTGTTGGACATGGTTCGTTCCATGATGAGTTGTACCGACCTTCCAGTATCCTTCTGGGTTATGCCCTAAAAATGGCTGCATACCTACTTAACAAGGTACCTACCAAATCCGTCCCAAAGACCCCATATGAGTTATGGACAGGAGGAAACCAAATCTTAGGTATGTTAAGACTTAGGGTTGTCCAACTTATGTCAAAAGGTTTGAGCATGATAAACTAAAGACTAGATCCGACAAGTGTAGATTTGTGGGATACCCTAAAAAAACTGTAGGGTATTATTTCTATCATCTTACTGATTAAAAGGTGTTTGTTGCGAAACATGCTGCCTTCTTGGAAAAGGAGTTTATCCTTAAAGGGGTCAGTGGGAGTAAGATATATCTTGAAGAAGTTCAAGAACCACAAAATACTACGGATCAAAGTCAGGTACCTGACCAAGTGGAAGAACCTACTGTACCACAACCTATTCGTAAATCTGGAAGAGTACTGAAGATACCTGATAGATATGGATTCATCATAGAGGATGATGATGAGGTACACATCATAGATGATGATAATACATTGACTTACGAAGAGGCTATGAGTAGTAAAGACTCAGAGAAATAGCTAGAAGCCATGAAATCCGAGATGGACTCCATGTATGAAAACCAAGTATGGACTTTGGTTTCACCACCTGAGGGCATTAAGCCTATTGGACGTAAATGGGTCTTTAAGAGAAAGAATGGAGTGGACGGCAAGGTAGAGACCTACAAGGCCCGACTGGTTGCAAAAGATGTCAAACAAAGACAAGGTGTTGACTATAATAAAACCTTCTCACCAGTAGCTATGCTCAAGTCCATTCGGATTTTACTTGCAATTGCAACTTATTATGATTACAAAATCTAGAAAATGGACGTAAAGATGGCCTTCCTCAATGGAGAGTTTGAGAAAAATGTATATATGATACAACCAGAGGATTTTGTTTCAACGGTTGGAACAAATCAAGTCTGTAAGCTACAACGATCCATTTATGGATTGAAACAAGCTTCTCGAAGGTTAAACATCCGTTTTGATGAGATAAATAAAAAGTTTGATTTTATTAAAAATGAGGATAAACTTTGTGTGTACAATAAAGTTAGTGGGAGCGCTATTTCATTCGTAGTATTATATGTTGATGATATATTACTGATAGAGAATGATATTCCTATGCTACAGTCGATCAAAATTTGGTTATCTAAACACTTCTCTATGAAGGACTTGGGTGAGACATCCTATATTTTGGGAATAAAGATCTATAGAGATAGATCTAAAAGGATGCTTGGCTTGACCTAAGGAAAGTACATTGACTCGATGCTAAAGAAGTTTAGCATGGAAGATTCCAAGAGAGGTCTCATGCCGATGAGCCATGGAATACATCTCTCCAAGAAATAGGCCCCAAAGACACCTGAGGAGAGAGACCGTATGAGTAAGATTCCTTATACTTCAGCAATAGGATCTATCATGTACGGTATAATATGTACTAGACCGGATGTCGCTCATGCACTTAGTGTAATAAGCAGATATCAGTCGAATCTAGGAGAAGAGCACTGGAAGGCAGTGAAAAACATCCTAAAGTACTTAAGAAGAACTAAGGATGTATTTCTTGTCTATGGTGGGTCTGAATTGAAACTAGAGGGCTATACAGACTCAAGTTTTTAAACGGACCAAGATGACAGTAAATTCGTTTCAGGGTATGTGTTTACCTTAAACAGTGGCGCAGTGAGTTGGAAAAGTTCCAAGCAGCAAACAGTTGCTGATTCAGTGACAGAGGCAGAGTACATAGTTGTAAGTGAAGCTGTTTGGATGAAAAAGTTCATAACTGAACTTGGAGTGGTTCCTAACATTAGAGGAGCCGTACCTTTATTCTGTGACAACACTGGAGCTGCTGCGTAGGCTAAGGAACCCAGGTCTCACCAAAAATCCAAACATGTGTTGCGGTGGTTTCATTTGATTAGAGAGATCATTGAAAGAGGAGACGTCACCCTAGAGCGTGTGGACTCTCAAGACAACATTGCAGATCCATTTACTAAAGCTTTAACCCAACAACAGTTTGATCGTCACTTAGAGAAGATGGGTATTAGATACCATGGTGATTGACTTTAGTGCAAGTGGGAGATTGAAAGTAGTATGCACACAAGCCAATCATATTTGATATGATGTAGCATATACTTTGTAATCTTATTCATTTATTAATAAAAGAATTAATATATTAAAGGCATTTTACTTTATCTACATGGTGCTGTTATTTTATATGTGATAAACCCATAGTTTTGAGCAATGCTTTTAGAATCATGATAATGATCATGCTAATGAGATCTAAATTCTTAGAAAACTTAAAACTAAAATCGTTCCTAATTGTTGGATTACTAAAAGGGGATTAGTGAATCCAGATAGATTAGTACATACTTTGCTTGCTCTTAGGAAGAGGATGGTTGATTTCATAATCATTTGTGTGGAGACACTAAAGCAAATATGTTGGTGCTTAATGGAGAATAAGTTTACTGAACGTGACTCGCTAAAGAAATACTTAATGAAGTTTTACTTGCCTGTCAATAGGAATTCCTCTACTGATAGTAGTACAAGTGTTCTTTGGACTTGAGGTCATCATAGTATCTTGTGTATGATAAGTTATGCTTTGACATATCGCTTAAGACCTTTAGGGTATATCAAATGGTATGCTTGGGTATAATAAGTTATACATGGAGATAGGTGAATGATCAACAAAGAATCTACCACATCTAGTAAAAGATGAGAATGTCCTATGCGATTAGATAAAATTACAACTCAATAGTCCTTGGCCAAGGCAGAATGAAATTAGAAAGGAGTTTCTAATTTGCATTATTTAGAGTTGTGCATTTAAGAATCGATATGCATATAATTAAATAAAATAAGACTTGACAGTAATTTCATATCTTATATTTAATTGGGACATTATATGGTAGAAGGATTGAATTATACGGTAATTATTCACTGAAAGGTTCTTTTGTGATTAATTTTGAAATCTATATTATCTGGAAAGTCGTTGATCGCTAAGGGGGCTTACCCTTATTGTAGAATAAATATTATATATTTAAATAAATTAAATAGTTTAATTTATTTATTTAAATAAGATTAGAATTGTTCTAATTGATTTATTCATAACCGGTTTAATATGGAGAACCTAAAGGGTCACGCCACAAAAGAAAAATATTTATTTAAGAAGTAAATGGCATAATTGTAATAATAAGTTAAGTGTATTTAATTTAATCTATGGAGATAGAATAAATTAAATAACTTAATATTTATTATTTAATATTTTAGAAATATTAAATATAAATTAATAAGAGGATTCTTATTATTATTATTATTACTATTATTATTATTATTTAATTCCTAAAAGGGTTTGGAAATTAATTAATAAAAGTACTGATAAGTGCATAATATTCATTAATTTTCATTCCTTTATTTTTAGTTTATTGCATGTTTTATTGTGTATATGCACTTATTAGGTTGTTTATTGATTTCAGGAGAATTCAGAGTCAAAAGTGGAAAAAGATGGAAAATCGGAGCTAAAACAAGAAAAAGTTGAAAAGCTGAAAAAATTGAGGTTCTCGCCCCGGCGAGAAGTGCTCTGCCCGTTTTCGCCCCAGCCGATCCAGAGCTCGCCCCGGCCCATACTTCTCTGGAGTTTCTCTCCCCGGCGAGAAACTCAGTACAAAAATTCTCGCCCCGGCGAGAAAGGCGGCGTTGACCAAGTTTGACCAGCTTTGACTTTTTGTAATTTTTGAGGATTTCTATTTCAGATTGGATTCTTAATTCTTAGAGACTTAGGATATTATCTTAGGACTATAAATAGATGTTTTTTTAAATTTATTATGGGGGAGATTCTTGACAACTACAATTGTAACCCTACTTGGAGGAGATTGAAGGCATGTTAGGCTAAACTTTTACTTTCAGTTCTAAAGGGAGGTGAAACCATATTTACAAGTAATTGACTAATCAAGTTTTATTTTTTATTCCTTCTTGCATGAAACTTATTCTGATAATCTATTTCAATTGTTTGCATGCTAATTGATTTCATTAATTTAATATGGCCAATTGGATTAGTTTGATCATTAACATTTGCTAGATTAAGGAGTAATATTACGTGTAATTGATAGTATTCCTTGTCACCAGTAGCAATTAGTAATATTGATTGTGTCAGAACTTTTGATTATTACTAAGGTTATCAGGAAGCAAGTTAAATAAATCGAGCTTGTGTGTTTATTGCTTGAATTAGCCTAATTCTCTAGTCCTTAATGCTGCTGTCACATAAAACCTAAAGAGCTTATTTTAGGTTATATGATAGTTAGAATCTGGTAAAAAGCTTGTTTTATTCAGTGAATACCTAAGGAGAATTTCAGATAGCAGGGCTTATTGTTATCTAGGGCTAATAGTTTCATTGAAGGGTAAATAATAATAATTTGGTTGATTAATTACTGTGATTTGGTGGATCTAAACTAAAGAGCTGAACTTGTTTATTTATTGGTTAAGCTTATTACTCGCTTTTGTTTAGTTAGATAATTGATTTTCAAAACCCCCCATCTTTTGTCATTGAATAGATTTTAAAACACGTACTCCCTGTGGGATCGATCCTTGCTTACTACTGTGCTAATTATTGAATTTGAGAATAGAAAGTGAGGTTAATTTAGGAGTGTTAAACGACAGCTCCCAAATTTTGGCGCCGTTGCCGGGGAGTAAAATGGTTGTTTTTATCTATTTAGTTTTTTTTTCATTATTATTTTTTTTAGTTTATGACTCGATCCTCTCAAGTTGTTACAGATTTTGATCCAGAGATCGAGCGAACTGCAAGAAGGCTGAGAAAGCAAAATCGTAAAGCTCGACAGTCTACTACAGATCAAGAGGAACATTGTGCTCCATCACCGGGATTAAACATAGCACTTGAATTACTAGCCAACAACTCATTAACTGATTCCGAAGAAGAAGAGGAGATGACACTTCAAAACAATAACAGGACTTTACAGGAGTTGACAACTCCTAATTTAAACCAACAACCTCTTTGTATTTAATATCCTACCTTAGATGCTGCGTTTGAGCTTAAGTCTGGACTAATCTATTTGTTACCTACTTTTCGTGGTCTTACAGGTGAGGACCCGTACAAACACCTGAAAGAATTCCATATGGTATGTTCTACCATGAAGCCACACGGGATTATCGAAGAACAGATTAAGCTGAGAGCCTTCCCTTTCTCATTAGCGGATCTAGCCAAGGATTGGTTGTATTACCTGCCGTTAGGTTCAATATGATCATGGAATAACATGAAGAAGTTATTCTTGGAGAAATATTTCCCTGCTTCAAGAGTGGCTAATATCAGGAAAGAGATCTGTGGAATAAGGCAATTCAGTGGGGAGACACTCTACGAATACTGGGAAAGATTTAAAAAGCTCTGCTCAAGCTGTCCACCTCACCAAATAGATGACCAACATTTGATACAATATTTCTATGAAGGGTTGGTGCCAATGGACAGAAGTATGATAGATGCGGTAAGCGGAGGAGCTCTAGTTGACAAGACCCCAGAAGCTGTGAGGAATCTAATTGCAAATATGGCTGCAAATTCACAATAATATGGAACACGAGCAAGTCATGCACTAACAAGGGTAAATGAGGTGAGCACGTGCACTCATGATCAACAAATTGCGGAATTGACTACTATGGTTAGACAGTTGGCTGCAAGGAGCATGCCAGTTGTAAAGACATGTGGGATATGTTTACAATCAGGTCATACTACAGATGCATGCCCAACTTTGCAAGATGACGAGGCTATACAACAAGTCAATGCAATGGGGAATTACCAACCACAACCACCGAAAAAGTATGATCCCTACTCAAATACCTACAACCTAGGGTGGAGGGATCATCCCAATCTAAGTTATGGAGGAAATCGACCACCTGCACAACCTGTCTATCCAGTTGGGCAGCAAGGCTATCAACAAGCTCAACCTCAATATCAGCCCAAACAAGCAGCCCCTACAAGTTCTGGAACGTCCATAGAAGACATGTTCAAGGCATTCATGAATCAAACCTAGCAGTTCATGAACCAAACTCAGCAGTTCCAGCAGGAAACTAGAACGTCAGTGCAAGATTTAAGAAACCAAGTGGGGCAACTTGCGACTACAGTAGGGAGGTTGGATTCTCAAGGAACAGGAAAATTGCCATCTCAAACAGTTGTCAACCCGGGGCAAAATGCTAGTGCCATCACATTAAAGAGTGGAAAGCAGTTAACGACTTCCCAAGCTACTGTGGAATTTGATGAAGGAAGAACCAAGGAAAAAACCGCAATACCTCAGGTAACTCCTAACCCATCTGTTCCTTTGAAGACTAATGTTTTACCTTTTCCACCTAGGAATCCTAGAACCTCACAGAAAGATGAACAAGAAAAGGAGATTCTTGAGACTTTTAGGAAGGTTGAGGTAAACATTCCTTTAATTGATGCAATCAAACAAGTGCCCAGGTACGCAAAATTTTTAAAAGAATTGTGCACTAACAAAAGAAAGCTAAAAGATGATGAAAAGATTACTGTAGGAGAAAATGTATCTGCAGTCTTACAAAGGAAAATGCCCCCAAAATGTAAAGATCCGGGCATGTTTATCATTCCCTGTAAAATTGGCAACATCAGATTTGAAAAAGCTATGCTAGATTTAGGAGCATCCATAAATGTCATGCCATTATCTATTTTTGCTTCTCTAAATCTAGGACCTCTTCAGCAAACTGGTGTTATCATACAATTGGCTGATAGAACTAACACTTACCCCGAAAGGGTAATTGAGGATGTATTGGTACAGGTGAATGAGTTGATTTTTCCGGCAGATTTCTACATAGTAAACATGGAGGACGATAAATTCTCAAATCCTGCTTACATCTTGCTAGGAAGACCATTCCTCAAAACAGCAAGAACAATGATTGATGTTCACAATGGGACCCTCACCATGGAGTTTGATGGTGAAAAGATTCAATTTAATATATATGAGGCATTGAGGTACCCTAGTGATATTAATCCTGTTTATGCTATTGATATGTTTGATTCTTTAGTACAGCAATCTTTTGACCATTTGCACAAGGATAACTTGGAGGTTGCCATCACACAAAGCTTGGAGTTAGGAAAAGAATGAGATTACGAGCAAGAACAAGAGTTAAAGGAAACTGTGGTAGCATTACATTCTTTGCCAAAAATCGCTGATAAAGGGGTAGTATTGTCCATTCAGTTACCTATGTCTCATACTAAATTATTACCTTCTGTTGAACAGGCACCTATTTTGGAGTTGAAACCTCTTCCAGTCCATTTAAAGTATGCATATCTTGGGGAGAATGACACATTACCTGTAATAATTGCTAATAATTTGACCTAAGCACAAGAGGAGAAACTGTTACGGATTCTAAGGGATCACAAAACAGTCTTTGGATGGATAATTGCAGATATCAAGGGAATAAGCCCGGTATGTATAGAATCCTATTGGAGGAAGGAGCGAGACCTACCAGAGATGCTCAAAGGAGATTGAACCCACCCATGATGGAGGTAGTAAAGAAAGAAGTTCTGAAGTTGCTAGATGCAGGTATTATCTACCCAATCTCAGACAGCCAATGGGTGAATCCAGTCCAGGTCGTTCCTAAGAAATCTGGGATCACTGTCGTTCAGAATGATAACAATGAGTTGGTGCCAACAAGGATGCAAACAGGGTGGAGAGTCTGTATTGACTACAGAAAATTAAATGCAGTCACTAGAAATGATCATTTCCCTCTTCCCTTTATTGATCAAATGTTAGAGAGATTAACTAGCCATACTTACTATTGTTTTCTGGATGGATTTTCAGGTTACAACCAGATTGTAATTGCCCCAGACGATCAAGACAAGACTACCTTCACATGCCCTTTTGGTACATTTGCTTATAGGAGGATGTCTTTTGGACTGTGCAATGCACCAGGTACCTTTCAAAGGTGCATGGTAAGTATATTTTTTGATCTTTTTGAAAGCTGTATAGAGGTTTTTATGGATGACTTTACAATCCATGGTGACTCGTTGGATGCATGCTTAGAGAACTTAACTAAAGTACTTGACAGATGTTTGGAAACTAACCTTGTTCTAAATTGGGAAAAATGTCACTTTATGGTAGAACAAAGTATAGTACTTGGTCATGTAGTATCTGCTCACGGATTAGAAGTTGATAAAGCTAAAATAGAAATCACTACTGCTTTGCCTTACCTTGCAAATGTGCAGGAGATTTGATCTTTTCTCGGTCATGTAGGTTTTTATAGAAGATTTATCAAGGACTTTTCCAAGCTAGCTTTGCCACTATGTAAGTTGCTGCAAAAAGATGTGCAGTTCCAGTTCAATGATGAGTGCAAGGAAGCATTTGACGCATTGAAGAAGCTTTTAACCTCAGCACCTATCATCCAACCACCTAACTGGAATTTGCCGTTTGAGATCATGTGTGACGTTAGCAACTATGCAGTCGGAGCTGTTTTAGGGCAAAGGGTTAACAAAGTTTTACATGCTATATACTATGCTTCTAGGACATTAAATGCTGCTCAAATCAATTACTCTACAACTAAAAAAGAATTATTGTCGGTTGTATTTGCTTTAGACAAGTTTAGATCCTATTTACTTGGTACTAAAGTGATTGTCTATTCTGATCATACTGCTCTTAGGTACTTGCTGACAAAGAAGGACTCAAAGCCTCGAATCATACGTTGGATTTTGTTGCTGCAAGAGTTCAACCTAGAGATCAAGGACAAGAAGGGAGCTAAAAATGTGGTAGTAGATCACTTAAGTAGACTACTGCGGGTTGAAGATACACTACCATTACAGGATTCTTTCCCAGATGAGTATTTGTTTAAATTTGATACAGCATTACCATGGTTCGCAAACATTGTCAATTACCTTGTTAGTCAACATATGCCAGATGGTTATTCTAAAGCCCAAAAAGAAAAACTCAAGAGCGATGCTAAGTATTATGTATGGGATGACCCATATTTGTGGAAATTTTGCTCTGACCAAATTGTTAGGAGATGTGCACCCGACCATGAGTTTCTATCTATTCTTACTTTTTGTCACTCATATGCTTGTGGAGGACACTTTGGACCTAAGCGGACTACTCATAAGGTTGTGGAGAGTGGTTTTTATTGGCCTAGCCTATTCAAAGACTCTTTTCTATTTTGTAAAGCATGTGAGAATTGCCAAAGAACCGGTAACATAACACATAGGAATCAAATGCCGCAAACTCCCATCTTAGTTGTTGAAATTTTTGATGTTTGGGGTATTGATTTTATGGGTCCTGTCGACGCCGGGTTTTCGCTTTCTCGGTCTCTTTAGTCTTTTCCAAATTTAGCTTTTTGGTTTAGATGATTTTTGGAAAAGGTCGACATTTAAGGTCGACGGGGTTTTGAAAGATCGTCTTTTATGATGAGCCAATTAACCAGAGTCGCCAGTTGGTATATTTGAAATGGATGTACCAACTCATCCGAGTTTTCGTTTTTTTGTAAATCGCTGGCTCATATGTGACTCTGAATTAATTGGTCCGCGAATTGAGATTCATAGAGTTCGGGGGCTTGCTTAAGTGAGGGGAAGGTGTTAGGCACCCCTCGACTTCCGTGAAACACGGTTACCGCAATCTTGATGCTTTTCTATCCTTTAATTCATGAAAGGTGTGTATATGCGCGCGCGCGTGTGTAATGTGTGTACCTACGTGAATGTTGTGGTGAGTTTGTATGAAAGAACCATTTGGATTTTTAGGGAAAGTCGTGCTTTAATTTGATAACGCTTCGGAATGTCTTTTCGGTATACACGAGCAAGCTTTATTCTTTATGAGAAAGGTTTGATTTTAATTGTCCAAAACTATGGGATTTTCATTAAGTGTCGTTTTGGCAAGACAAGAATTTTAAACCTTTGTCAAAATAGGAATCGAGATCTATACGTTGCTTCCGTGAAATGATCGGGCAATTTCTAGAATCTCTTTCACCCTATGCACAAAGATTTAATAAAACGTTACTTATTTCTAAAATCAAATTTTGTGATGTTTGAAAATGATTTTTTTTCTTTAGCTTGCTCGTTAGATAAGAATCGACATTCATTAGCACTTCTCAAATTTTAACCTTGTGATTCTAATATCCTACTTTGATTGGTTTTATAAAAATCTTCATTTGTTTGGCTTTGAAATCAAAGTTTTCAATATTGTCAATCGAATAAAACATTAATATGCGTGAGGGTTATTCATGGGCATGTAAGCCATCAAAATAACCCACACGCCTACAATCACATACTTCACTATTTATGGGGCCTTAAACCCGATTCTCGCCTTACTTAGCGTCGTTTTAAGGCCCGACGGTTACATGTTTACAACGAAGGATTACATTGTTCCTAAATACATACGTCAAAATTTGTCCATCATCGGATTCGGACCATGGTGTCACGCTCCTAGGCTCACATCCATGATTTATCACAAACATCAAATAGATACAATAACATAACTAACAACGGATTACTTAACACCCCACAATGGTCCACAATTAACAATCTAAATAGATCAATTCCACCTAATGTATAGATCGTTATGAACGAGCAAAACCTCACCCAATGGATATCATCGGATTATTAGGGAGAATTTTGTTCCGATGGAACCCTCTCTAATAATTCCTAATCCATTGTTCCACAATAATTTTCATGAAATCTACATCTAATTCAATCAAATAATATGATAGAAATTGATATAACAAAAGAGATTTCACCTTGCAATTGATATCCAAATGGATGGGAATTTGATGTATTCGAATAGAGGGAGAAATATATGTGATACAATCAACTCAAGAAATATTGATCCGCTCTTTTTCCTTCCTTTCTCTCCTATTTTGTTGCAAAATTATGATGTTTTTCCTCTCTATTTCCGATTTTTTGCTGCTGTTTTCCGCTGGAATTCTTCCTCTTTCAAATTTTTGCTGAACCCCCTGTATGCTGCCTGAAGCTGGCTTAAATAGGCTGGCCAAAGCCAGCCGCAGATCTATCTGCGGCTGGCCGCAGATGGATCTGTGGCTGGCCAGCTGGCACGCCTCCCATCGCACTCAGCTGGTAGTGCTGATTTCCTGGTTTCCGTGCTGGCGCACCCACTTGGCCGCAGATCTATCCGCGGCTGGCGGGCTTGACTTTCTCGATTTTCGTGCCACGCCTCGATTTCCGTGCCGTGACGCTGGTTTTCGCTGAGAGGCTTGTATTCCGCAGTCCGGGAATTTCCGGGAGACGTGCCACCTCATTCGGAAATGCCTGCCTCGGACGGCTTTATTGTCATGTAAGCTTGGTTTGCCCCAAAACATTGCGGCGGTGCCGGACGCTCGCCCTTGTGCCCGCTCCTTTGCTCCCGCAAGCCGGTTCAATTGACGATTTCGCCCTCCTGTCATGGTTAGTAGAAGGAAACGCAAAATTTGGGTGTCTACAGCTGCCCCTCTTTATCATGTTTATGAAATGATAAATGAAATGAACAGGATAAAGAATAGACACTCGATGCATGAATGACAGTGCGTAAGAATGACAGTACATACATGATGCCTCACACATATAGCTTATGATGCAACATAAGATGCAATGCATGCAAGACATTCGTAAGAGTGTCAATGTATCAACCCCTTGACCGTGTTTGTTAGTCTTTGGGTTCACTCTTTCAATCTATCGTCTCGTTCGGGGCCGGGTATCGTCGCCGGTCACCCATCGCGTAACCCCCGGTTATCGTCGCCGGTTGGTTATCTTGTCGGAGCCGGTTATCGTCGCCGGTCATCCATCTCGTGATCGCCGGTTATCGTCGCCGGTCGATCGTCATGTCGGGGCCGGGTATCGTCGCCGGTCACCCATCGCGTAACCCCCGGTTATCGTCGCCGGTTGGTTATCTTGTCGGAGCCGGTTATCGTCGCCGGTCATCCATCTCGTGATCGCCGGTTATCGTCGCCGGTCGATCGTCTCGTCGGGGCCGGGTATCGTCGCCGGTCACCCATCTCGTAACCCCCGGTTATCGTCGCCGGTTGGTTATCTTGTCGGAGCCGGTTATCGTCGCCGGTCATCCATCTCGTGATCGCCGGTTATCGTCGCCGGTCGATCGTCTCGTCGGGGCCGGGTATCGTCGCCGGTCACCCATCTCGTAACCCCCGGTTATCGTCGCCGGTTGGTTATCTTGTCGGAGCCGGTTATCGTCGCCGGACATCCATCTCGTGATCGCCGGTTATCGTCGCCGGTCGATCGTCTCGTCGGGGCCGGGTATCGTCGCCGGTCACCCATCTTGTAACCCCCGGTTATCGTCGCCGGTTGGTTATCTGTCGGAGCCGGTTATCGTCGCCGGTCATCCATCTCGTGATCGCCGGTTATCGTCGCCGGTCGATCGTCATGTCGGGGCCGGGTATCGTCGCCGGTCACCCATCTTGTAACCCCCGGTTATCGTCGCCGGTTGGTTATCTGTCGGAGCCGGTTATCGTCGCCGGACATCCATCTCGTGATCGCCGGTTATCGTCGCCGGTCGATCGTCATGTCGGGGCCGGGTATCGTCGCCGGTCACCCATCTTGTAACCCCCGGTTATCGTCGCCGGTTGGTTATCTGTCGGAGCCGGTTATCGTCGCCGGTCATCCATCTCGTGATCGCCGGTTATCGTCGCCGGTCGATCGTCATGTCGGGGCCGGGTATCGTCGCCGGTCACCCATCTTGTAACCCCCGGTTATCGTCGCCGGTTGGTTATCTGTCGGAGCCGGTTATCGTCGTCGGTCATCCATCTCGTGATCGCCGGTTATCGTCGCCGGTCGATCGTCATGTCGGGGCCGGGTATCGTCGCCGGTCACCCATCGCGTAAACTTTTCACTTCAACACGTCAAATGGCTTCAAGGGAGCAAGGTGGGGCCCACCAAGGCCAGCCGCAGATGGATCTGCGGCCAGCCGCAGATACATCTGCGGCCAAGATCGGGCTTATAAGCGGCATCCCGCTTCCAGATCTGTCACTTTCAACTTCCAACTCACACATATTCCTCGCGATTTTTGCTTGTTCGCAAGGGCTTTTCGTCGATTTTTCAACTTTCCTGCAAAAACTGTTCCGGTAGGATTGATCTACACGCTACAGGTAACACTTTGACCGGTCACTTTTCAATTTCGTCAATGTTTTGCTATACATTTGACTATTTGCATGTTTAGAGATAAAATGTATGCTTTACAATGCTATGTAATGTACCATCATATATACATGCTATGTATTAACTATGTGAGTCCTATTTTATGTTCATGAGGCGGTCCCACATATTGTTACTCCTTTTCTGCAAGAGAAACATGCATTACATGATGTAATTACACATATGAATGCAATTAAATCTGTTTGAGGCTTTGATTGATGGAAAACACGTTTGGCTTATGCCTGGGATGTCCAATTTACAAACGGAACTCCGCCGATTTTTTTTTTTTTTTTTTTTTTTTTTGATAACCATGCATCATGTTGCATTAATTATATGATGAGGCTAGAAATTTAGAATGTTCATTACATAATTTTAATAGGGAACTTACCTTCTTTCTCTCCCGTTCTATTCCAGCTATGGATCGTGATGCGCCTAGTAGCTCCTCGGCCTCTCGGACTTCGGGTGTTCGCCGTCGTAGGCCTGCACCCACTCCTGTTCCTCCTCGGACCCGTCAGGCTCGTCGTTTGACGGAGGCTGTTATTCGTCCTGGTCATCCGGACGTTGAGGATGCTGTTCCTCCGGAGGTCGCGGCAGAGGGGCCATCCTCCAGCGCACCGGCTCCATCCACTCATCAGGCTTCTTCCGGCGCCTTTGTGCAGATACCCGATCTGTTGGGTCGGGATCTCAGTCGTCACCCTTCAGCATCTCTCGTGGCTAACGAGGTATATTCAGCTCTATTCTGATTTTACTCTCAATTTCTCCATTCTCCTTTTATCCGGATTGACCTCTTGGTGATTGCCCCAGGTACCCGAGTTTACCCAGCCGAGGGGCAACTGGTTCAACATCTACTCCCTTTACGCGGCCCTGCATAGTGATTATCGGGCGATGGTGGACTCTTGGGGCTTTCGACATTTCTTCACTATCATCCCCCGCCAGTGTCCCTGGGGTTATATGAGGGCTTTATCCGAGCGCTGGTTCCACCAGACGCAGTCTCTTCATCTCCTCGACTGCGAGGTCGTGTTGACCCCATGGGACTGGAGGTACATTACTGGCATTGAGTTTACCGGGTCCCGCGTCCCCTTGGATCTTGATATCACTCCTGTGGAGGTTCGAGCTTTGCTGGGCTTCGCTGCTGAGGACCGGGTCTTTAAGGCCCGCAGTATCCGATCTGGTGCCTTGGCTGTTGATGCAGTCGGGGGTCTCTATGCGATGCCCATTCCAGCGGATCAGGGTACCCGCGACATTCTACTCCGCCGCTTGTTCCTGACGATCATGAGGGGTTGTTTCCTAGGGAACAACTCCTCCACCATTCATTTCAGCGTCGTGGGAGCGGTTAGAGACGTGGATCGCATCAGTGACTATGACTGGGGGTCATTCACCTTTGCCTATTTCCTCCACGGCATGCGCCTACGCTCGGAGGGACAGACTGATGCCTGGCTCGGTTTCTACCACTTTCTGCTGGTGAATCCCTTCCTCCTCTCTCTTACTGTATTTCTTTTCCTTTCATCTCTTTTCTGTATTTGATAGTGACTCATGCCTTACCTTGTTTCTATTCACAGTTCTGGGCTTACGAGCGGCTGCCATGTCTGAGGCCTATCACTACTCTGGGCCCGGCCACTTACCCTCGGGGTCGGCGATGGCATCACAGTACTCTGGAGGAGGTCCCCGTGTCGGGCAGCTTTGCACATTGTCGTATTCAGCTGGAGTTGATTACGGCTGCCGACGTCGTCTGGATTCCCTACCTCTCCGAGCATTTGACTGTGGGGTTTGCTGACGGGCATCCTTCCGGCCCGGAGTTCGAGCTTTCCACCCGTCGCCTCACTTTGCAGAGTGTTGGAGGCTGGGTGATGTATCTGGGAGAGCGCGCATTCAGATGCGTCACTGGAGAGATCCGCATCCCGCACTCCCTTTCTTTCACTACTTTCTGGCCGCTGGATTCTCAGCCCTCGGAGATCATGCTCGCCGGGGAAGATGGTCAGATGCTTTCCACGGGCCCTAGTACGAGTGAGGCTTTCAGGACTTGGTGGGTACCTCGTACCATCGGTCCTCAGACTCGGGCCACTTTCTTCCTTGGAGACATGGTTCCAGGCTCGGTGACGATGACCGATTGGGCTGCCTGTGTCCGGACTCCTACCCATGCTGAGCAGATCGCCTCATTGACCCGTCATGTAGATCAGTTATCGCTGTTTATTCGGGGGTCGGGCCGGACCCCGGAGGAGGCTTACACCTACGATCCTGACGGTGCAGGTTATGATGCAGGCCCGAGTTCATCTGATGCCACAGCGCATCCCTACATCCCTGATATGAACTTTGGTCCTCCGAGCTCGGCTACTCCAGGGGATCAGTTCGAGGATCCTGCTTTCATAGATGATACTGATTTTATTTAGACCAGGATAGGATAGGGCCTTTTGTATCGGCACCTGCTTAGATTTCTTTTTCATTTACGCACTATGTACTGAACTCATTTATTTGTTTATGTACAGTTCTTTTTCATCTCTATGGAATTCACCTGCTTTATTATTAACTGTATGATGCATGCTTTTATTTATGGATAGAGAATGACCCCTGTACAGTCTTTTAGATACTATTTTTTTTTCAGATGTCGTCCTCGGATGTCGTGGCTCGTTTGGATTCCATTCCTCCCACATGGTTGGTTGGCAGCCTCTTCCGCTGGTTGGACAGTTTACTGCCGGCAGACAGGATTATCGCAGATGGTCTTTTGGGACATTCTTGGTCCTTACTGACCTTTCAGGTGCCAGCGGGCTTTGTGGATGGTCTTCTGAGCTATTGGGCCCCTGCCCGTCAGGTGTTTAGGTTAGGGACAGTAGAGCTGACCCCCACCCTTGAGGAGTATGCTCGCCTTACTGGCTTGCCGTTGGGCGGCCCTTGTGCTAGGGTCACAGTTGGTTCCATGCGCCGTCAATTCTTGACTTTCACCGGTTTGCGGAGGGCTGTCTTATTACCGGTAATCATATCAGACCATATGGTTCCTCTTCAATTCTTGATTGACCGATTTGGCTCACCTGACAGTTTCCGTCTTTTCCTCGGTGATTTTTCCGTGTCCGAGGAGCGCTGGGATGCCTTGAGAGTGGGCGTTCTGATGGCCTGTGTCATCTCAGTTTTGTATTTGCCTGCAGGATCCGATCATTTGGACATGCGGATTGTTGCGGCCGTTAGGGCCCTTCAGGAGGATCACACCATTCTCCCCATGATATTGGCGGATACCTACATGTCGGCCACATATTGCCAGTCCTTCCGAGGGAGATTCTTCAGAGGGAGTTCGACCTTATTGTACATGTGGTTCATGAGTCATCTTAGTCCCATCGGCCATTTCCGCCGCCGAGGGTTTTGCTTCAGTCATAACATAGCCGCGCAGTTTTCGTTTCGTCCCGTGAGCTGTACGGATGCGGCCTCCTGGGCAGCATTTCTGTCGGTCATCGAGGATCCCTTTCATCTCCTGGTTTATTCGGGTTATTGCTCCTTTATGAGCTTCTTGACTCATGTGCCCGACCTGGAATTCATTCCCATTGCTGGCTTGAGGGGTGTGACGACCTATCATCCCCTGGCGGTTATGGGGCAGTTTGATCAGACACAGGATTTACACCCCTTCGCGGGTACAGCCGCATACCGATTCCTTATATCATCCTGTACAGAGAGGGATCTATTGCAGGTATACGAGCTTTGGGATCGCAGGATTTTTGCCGAATATAGTACGAGCTGTCACATCCAGACATTTGCCTACGTACAGTGGTTGCGTGGAGACCTGGTTTCGGCTAGTTTGAGTCGGACTGGGGCCTTTGATGACTCTAGAGTGATTTTCACAGAAGATACCATAGACCATTCCATCTTAGCCGATTCTGCCCCGAGTCGGGTCACTGAGGATTCCCGACTCCGCCTGGCCCTGATTACTACTGAAGCCGAGAGGGATGTCGCCCTTGCCGAGAGAGATGAGGCCATTCGGGCTAGAGATGCTGCCATTGCTGATAGAGAGGCCATTGTATTTCAGACCAGGGCAGTGGTAGATGCTCATTTTGGGACTGTCAGCCGAGCTACTGCTTTACTGGATCGTATTGATATGATGGGGCAGCAGATTGCAGGAGATGCTGATGCTTCAGATCTATCCACCACCCTGTCCATCCTGCTTCAGCTAGTTTCAGATTTGTAGATTATTTTGTTTCCTGCACAGACTATGTTGGTTTCATCAGTTATTGAAAGAGAAATCTTGTAATAAAACGACTTATATATACAGACATGCATTTAAATTTAGTCATTTTCCCCTTTTGTCGTATCATTGCCTTCCATTGGATCATCATTTTATCCAATTGACCATGATTTTGACATCTCGCCTTCTTTCTTTTCTCAAGACTTGACGGAGATTTGACAGATATTGCCGCACACCTTTTGATTTCGTCGGATTGAATCTCAGATTTTGGATAACTGTTTGGTTGGATCAGGGTATGTATTCTGGGATGAAACTGGTTAGGCAGTTGGTTTTGGGAAGGTTTTGAGGGTGTAGGAAGGTTTTATCTGGCTATCGAAAATTGATTTTGGTTAGGGAAAGGATTATTATTATTATTATTATTATTTTTATTTTTTTTATTTTATTTTTTTTTTTAAAGGATCGGACCACGCCATGATGGCTGCCTACGTACCCCCCACAAGTTGGAAGATCAGGTCCTACGTAGTTCGCTCTCAAAGGAAAAAAGAACTGATGATTCAAGCGTAGAACCGCTTCACCGAGTCAGAATTGAGGGGTTGTGGAAATACCTCACCATCCATTTCTTGCAATATGAGGGCTCCTCCGGATAGCACTTTCTTGATCACAAATGGCCCTTCCCAGCTCGGGGCAAACTTCCCCTTGGCTTCGTCTTGACAAGGCATGACTCTTTTCAACACCAAATCATTTTCCTTGAACTTCCGAAGTCTTATCTTTTTATCGTACGATCGAGAGATCCTCTGTTGATATAGCTGACCATGCCAAACGGCAGCCACTCTCCTTTCATCAATCAGGGCCAATTGGTCATATCGACTTTGCATCCAATCCTCTTCGCTTATCCGAGCGTCGATCACTATTCTGAGGGACGCCATCTCAACCTCAACTGGTAGAACAGCCTCCATTCCATACACCAAAGCGTAAGGGGTCGCCCCTGTAGAAGTACGCGTTGATGTTCGGTATGCCAGCAGGGTGAGGGGTAACAGATCCGGCCATCCCCGATGATTAGCAGACATTTTCGCCATGATCTTCTTGATGTTTTTATTTGCAGCCTCCACTGCCCCATTCATTTTGGGACGGTAAATGACGGAATTGAGATGCTTAATCTTGAACTGATCACACAGTTCCTTCATGAGGGCGTTGTTTAAATTCTTGGCATTGTCGGAGACCACAACCTCCGGTTGCCCATATCGGCAGATGACATTATTCCTGATGAAGTTGACGATGACCTCCTGAGTTACTTTGGGGAAAGAAGCTGCCTCTACCCACTTGGTGAAGTAATCGATCATGACGAAAATGAATCGGTGCCCGTTGCTTGCTTTGGGCTCTATTGGTCCGATTACATCCATTCCCCACATTGAAAATGGCCACGGGGAAGTCATACAGTGTAGTTCATTGGGAGGTGTATGGATTACATTACCGTGCGCCTGGCACTGGTAACATCGTTTGACATGATCATCGCAATCGGCTTTCAGCGTTAACCAATAATGCCCTGTCCTCAAGATCTTTTTGGCCAACATCGGTCCACTCATATGTGGCCCACACACCCCGCCGTGGATTTCATTCATAATCCTTTGGGATTGCGTTTCGTCTACGCATTGCAACAGTCCCAACCCGGCATCCCTTTTGTAAAGTGAATCGCCACTCAGGTAAAACTTCATCGCCATCCTTTGAATTCTCATCCTTTCAGCCCGATTTGCCTGATCGGGAAGGGATCTGTCTCTCAGATATTCCCTTATGTCGTGATACCAGGGATGCCTCGTCAACACCACCTCGTTTGATAACACTGCCACATTTTCCTCATATGCCGGGGCATTCTGTACGGTGATCTCAATCTGTGGACTGTCCCTACTCTTGATCACGTGGATTAAGGAAGCCAAAGTTGCCAATGCATCGGCAAAATCATTTCGTCCCCGAGGAATATGGCGGAAGGCGATATCTTCGAACTCTTGCATAAGCTGGGTGACACAACGATGGTATGGAAGTAACCGAAGCTCCTTAGTGTTGTATACCCCGATGGCCTGTCTGATTACCAATTCTGAATCCCCAAACACTGCTAGTCTCCTCACTCCCATGTCACGGGCCAATCGGAGTCCCAAGATACACCCCTCGTATTCAGCGGTGTTGTTCGAATTGCTGAAACGAAGCTTGGTGGCCACGGGATATTGCTCTCCGGTGATAGAGACTAGGACCGCTCCGGCTCCTGCCCCCTCGGCATTCATGGCACCATCAAAATACAGCTTCCAGAATTGTCCCTCGTCATCACATTTTTCGTGCGATACCCAAAATATATCCTCGCCCGGGAGAGGCGTTTCTAATGGCTCCATCCCTCCTGTCGGGGCTTCTGCCAACTGATCTGCAATTCCCTGCCCTTTCATGGCCTTCTGGGTCACGTACACCATGTCAAACTGTTGTAAAATTAACTGCCATCTTGATAGTCGACAATTCAGCATGGGCCTTTCGAAAATATATTTCAGGGGATCCATTCTTGATATCAGGTACGTTGTATGCCCATGGAGGTAGTGCTGTAATCTCCCTGCCGCCCAGGCCAGAGCACAACAGGTCTTCTCGATGGGAGTGTAATTCTGCTCACATTGGCTAAATCTTTTGCTGAGGTAATAGATGGCCTGCTCTTTACCCGCCTCATTTTTCTGTCCCAACATACATCCCATCGCGATGGCATTTACTGATATATACATAAACAGAGGGATCCCATCCCTCGGGGGTACCAGCACTGGTGCTTCAGTCAATTGCTTTTTAATGGTCTCAAACGCCCTCTGACATTGCTCATTCCATTCTTGGGACACCCCTTTTCTTAACAGTTTAAAAATCGGCTCACATGTAGTCGTCAAGTGGGATATAAAACGGCTGATAAAGTTTATCCTCCCGAGGAATCCTCTTATCTCCTTTTCTGTGTGAGGTGCCGGCATATCCGCAATGGCCTTAATCTTTGCTGGGTCCAACTCAATGCCCCGATCACTAACCAGGAAACCTAAGAGCTTGCCCGACTGTACTCCGAAAGCGCACTTGGCTGGATTGAGCTTCAAATTATACTTTCTGAGCCGATCGAATAGCTTTTTAAGATGAGTTATATGATCGGATTCTACCTTTGATTTCACAATAATGTCATCCACGTAGACCTCTATCTCCTTGTGCATCATATCGTGGAACAAGGCCATCATGGCTCTCTGATAAGTAGCCCCTGCATTTGTGAGACCGAAAGCCAGTCGTCTATAGCAGAAAGTGCCCCAGGGGGTGATGAATGCGGTCTTTTCCCGGTCTTCTTCTGCCACCATTATCTGATGATATCCCGCAAAGCAATCCACAAAAGAATACATTTCGTACCGGGCTGTGTTATCTACCAGGATGTGTATGAAAGGTACCGGGAAATTATCCTTGAGACTGGCCTTGTTTAGATCTCTATAGTCTACACATACCCTCACCTTTCCTCCAGGCTTAGCCACTGGGACTACATTAGACAACCATTCTGGGTAAGTGGACACCATAATGATTCCCGCCCTGAACTGCTTGATGATCTCTTCCTTCACTTTTAAGCTCCACTCAGGTTTCAACTTTCTCAGTTTCTGCTTGACAGGCCTGAAACCCTCTTTGATGGGTAACCGGTGCACCACAATGTCGGTGGATAATCCGATCATATCCTCGTGCGACCAGGCAAAGACATCCTCATATTGGCTTAGTAACTCAATTATTTCTGCTTTTTGGCTGGGGGTGAGGTCCGTCCCTATCTTGAGTTCCTTTGGCTTGTCAGGGGTTCCAATATCAACGGTGATGGTTTGGTCCAAGTTGGGTTTGGGTTTATCCTCGACCCATCCTTTGATCTCGTCAGGTGCGTCGTCGTAATCTGTCTCGTCTTGTTCAATGCCCATTAAATCGAAATCCAGCTCAATGTCAAAATCATAATCATCATTCAAATTTGAAAGACCATTTGTTAAGCAAGGATTACTCAAATGGGTACACCTGACATGAAACAAAATACTTGTCATATATAAATCATTTTTTCACGACGATCGCAATTTCAAATAACACGAAGAAACGACACAATTATGCAGAAATAAAACAACAACAAAAATAAACTTCTTCATTCCCCCATTCTCTAGGGTTAACCACCCTGACGTCGAGCTTTACCCCTGTTTGGATATCACTGGTTTCTGGGTCCAATTATCGATGGTCAGGTCAGATGAAATGCGCTGGATAAAGGAGGGCCTCACATCGGACACCTCCCCGATGATTACGGATACGTCGCCTGAATCCTTCTCCATATCTTCTCCAGGAATAATCAGCCCTGCCCAATCGATGACAGGCGCAACTTGTTGGGCTCCCGGTGGTGCGACAACATTCGTCCCCTCCTTACTGCTTGTTGATTGTCCGGGGATATAGCATTTGGTTTCAAACTCCTTTGCGACCTCCTGCAGGAAACTTTCCCTCCGGGCCAACTCATTACGTGTGGGGGTTAACTCTTCCTTCCCTGCCCCAATCACAGGTCCGCTGATCCCCTGCTCATTGTCGACTTTGGTCCCTGGACTGCCAACTAGTCGAATCGGAGTCGCATCCTGACGGTGCCCCCGTACTGCGCCCATATGGTATCCCAATCCTGCTTTGCCTATCTGCTGTGGTAGGTGGATGGGCTCGGTGATCCCCTGACTGCTTTTCCCTAGTCCCTGTCCAGGTTGGAAGTTCATTCTAATCATTTCCCTTGCCACAAAGGTCAGTTCCGGAGAGACCCTTGGTTTCACAGCTGGAGCTCCCAGGCATCTATAATGGGGAGTGCTAATCTCTAGTGCTTGAAAGCTGGCAGGAGCCGCTGACTCATCCACATGGATTACTGGTAGGCCACTCCTGGGAGGAGAAGGGTCATCACATTCGGCCGAGATTGTTACCAGATTTCCATCGATGATCAACTTGATTTGTTGGTGGAGCGTGGAAGGAACTGCCCCGACCATGTGTATCCACGGCCTCCCCAACAGCAGGTTGTAGCTTGCCGTGATATCTAGGACTTGGAAGGAGATATCAAAAGTACAGGGCCCTATCTCCACTGGCAATTCTATCTCTCCGATGGTGTCCCTCCGGGATCCGTCAAAAGCCCGAACCACCACATGACTGGCCCGCAGGCGCTTGGGACTAATGTTCATTTTCTTCAGCGTACTGAGAGGACATATATTCAATGCCGATCCCCCGTCGATCAGCACCCCATTCATGACATATCCTGAGGAGATTACTGCAATGTGTAGCGGTTTTCGGTGCCCCCTTCCCTCTTCGGGAATGTCCTCATCCGTAAAGGATATTGCATCGGTTTCCAATAAGTGGCCTACCAGCCGGCCGAAACCCTCCTCACTAATTTCTTTGGGCACAAATGCCTCCTCTAGAACCTTCATCAGGGTTTTGCAATGCTCACTGGATGACAACACCAAATCCATGACTGATGTTAGGGTTGATTCCTCATTTAAGATCTGGATCCCCCTCGTTTCTGGGTGATCCATCCTTTTCAAAAACTCTATGGCCCTTTCCTCGGAAACCTCTTCATTTTTTCTCTTTTGGCTCTCAAGGACTCGCCCGGGAAGATATAAGGGGTTCCCCTTGGTCGTCACGGAAGCACAACTGGCCGCTTCCTCTGGTATTCCCCCATAATTCCAGGGTACAGTCTTCAGACTACTGATAGGGAGCTGCGGCCTTGCTGCAAGGATGACGGGCCTTGGGGCTGTCAGCTTGACAGGTCTCTCTATGTTATTCGTACTTACCCCTATCAACCTGATGGGCGTTCCCCGTGCATCCCCATGATCATGTATCATGTTGATCATCTCCTCAACTTTCTGCACATAGTTCAACCTTGGCGGCCCCCCAGCCTCACTTGCCTCCGTCGCATTAACTCCCCCTCCATCATGTCTTGGCAGGGGATTTGCCTTAACATTCGGGGAGTCCGGTTGTTCCACCACAATTTCCCCACTGTCTATCATGTTTTGGATTTGATGCTTCAACGTCCAGCAATCCTGTGTATCATGGCCAGGGGAACTGGAGTGGTATGCACACCGCTTGCTCGGGTCAAACCTTCTGCCCTTTGGGTCACTTGGGGGTGCCAAACCAACAATCTTCTTTTGGGCTACTAATACCGCTAATACTCGTTCAAGCGGCTCCCCGAGCGGGGTGAATGCTCGGTTTTGCGAGGCCTCATATCTTCTTCGCCCCTCTGCTCTTTGATCTGTGAAATTGGGCTGTCGGGATGGCCCTCCCCTCTGTGCCTGTACCGGAAGATGGCTTTCTGCTTTTCTGGATGACCCTTGTAGGATGAGGGAGACATCCTCTTCCTTCTTCTTTTGGACTCTCCTGGAAGTGCTGCCATAGTTTCCATTCTGTATTTGCTCGGCAGCAGTTTCTAAAGCAGTAAGATCCCGGATTTTACCCGATTTCAACCCCATGTCTACCATCTCTCCATGTTTAATCATTTCAGCAAAAGGTCTTCCAATCCCCGAGATGACCCTCTCATAATACGGTGCCTCCTGGATGTCTACAAAGGTCATCACCATCTCTAATTCGTTCATTGGGGGGATCACCTGTGCGGCCATGCCCCGCCACCGTTGCGCATATTCCCTGAAGGATTCCCTAGGCTGTTTCTTAACCTTTGTCATTTGGTACCTGTCAGGGGCCATCTGGGCCTGAAAGCTGTATTGAGTTAAGAAAGTATGGGCCAATTCCTCCCAGTTGTGGATTCGGGCGTTGTCGAGGCGGGCATACCAGATTCTTGCCTCCCCTGTTAAGCTTTTCTGGAATAGTTGCATTCTTAACCCCTCGTCTTCGGCATAAGCCCCGAGTTCTCCAATGTATATTTTCAAGTGTGTATAGGGGTCTCCCTTTCCATTGTATTTTTCAAACTCGGGGACTTTGAACTTTTCTGGATATCTGGCTCCGGGGAAAACACATAGATCCGAGTAATTAACCCTGCCCAGGGAGCCTATGCCCTTTAGAGATTGGATGGTCTCCTCCATGTGTTTCATTTTTTTCCGAAGGTCGTCATTGTCCCCCTCTTCTGGGATAGTAATCACTGTCCTGCTAGGTATGGGAACGGGCCTTGGGATGACTGGCTCGTCCTTGAGTCGGGGTTGGTCCTCTTTAAGCAAGTTTGTACCATTTTTAGGAGGATTCTGATCATCCCCTGGTGGTGGAATATTATGCGATCCCTGGTTTACCGGATCCTGTCTGATTAAGAACTGTTCCTTTAACATTGTGGCCATTTCCATCATCTGTCTTTTAAAATCATCAAACTCCTCCCGAGATATGGAACTATGATTGGGAAGATCAGCCATTTCAGATGTAGAGACCTGGGCTTTCTTAGACTGTGAACGGGTTTGAGGAGCAATCCTACAGAGACAATGGTTCGAAGTTTAGTCCTGGGGAAATGAAAACATGGATGCATGCTAAAGCTATAACCTTTTTGTGTTTTGGGGTTTTTTAATCTTTTTCTGCAAAACAACACGTTAGCGGTCCTTTATTGAGACACTGCATGCTAGATACAATTTATTTATGCTTCCCGTGTCGTTCCCTGCAAAACACGGAGGTTAGTATTTTCTTTTGACATAAAGGGGAATCGGACATGAATATGTTGCAATGGGATTATAAACGTAAAAGGGCATGAAGAGATTTTTCCTGCGTTGGGTTTATCAGAGGCTGACCTACCCTAGGGTTACTCTCACGGGCTTTTCGGCATGAAGGTTCCCAAATCTTCGCAATCTACTCGTTTGAGCCCTTTCGATTGGAGCGGATTTGAGTGGTGCGTTTCCTGAGCCATCTCCGGGGAGCAGCCCCATCGAGTTCAGTAATAAGCAACCGACGGGTTTGCCTCAGGAGGAGGTACAATCTCAACATACATTCACATTCATCGTCCTCACCGTATGCAAATGATTACTTTAAAGTAAAACAATCCCATTCAAATCATTCACTTACTATTCAAAACACACATTCACACAATCAAGAGTAAAAATCAAAATATCGCACACACACACATTTTATGAATTTTAAAGGATAGGATAACATCAAGACTTGAACGCGGCTTAAGCCCTCTAATGGTCCCCAGCAGAGTCGCCAGCTGTCGACGCCGGGTTTTCGCTTTCTCGGTCTCTTTAGTCTTTTCCAAATTTAGCTTTTTGGTTTAGATGATTTTTGGAAAAGGTCGGCATTTAAGGTCGACGGGGTTTTGAAAGATCGTCTTTTATGATGAGCCAATTAACCAGAGTCGCCAGTTGGTATATTTGAAATGGATGTACCAACTCATCCGAGTTTTCGTTTTTTTGTAAATCGCTGGCTCATATGTGACTCCGAATTAATTGGTCCGCGAATTGAGATTCATAGAGTTCGGGGGCTTGCTTAAGTGAGGGGAAGGTGTTAGGCACCCCTCGACTTCCGTGAAACACGGTTACCGCAATCTTGATGCTTTTCTATCCTTTAATTCATGAAAGGTGTGTATATGCGCGCGCGTGTATGTGTGTACCTACGTGAATGTTGTGGTGAGTTTGTATGAAAGAACCATTTGGATTTTTAGGGAAAGTCGTGCTTTAATTTGATAACGCTTCGGAATGTCTTTTCGGTATACACGAGCAAGCTTTATTCTTTATGAGAAAGGTTTGATTTTAATTGTCCAAAACTATGGGATTTTCATTAAGTGTCGTTTTGGCAAGACAAGAATTTTAAACCTTTGTCAAAATAGGAATCGAGATCTATACGTTGCTTTCGTGAAATGATCGGGCAATTTCTAGAATCTCTTTCACCCTATGCACAAAGATTTAATAAAACGTTACTTATTTCTAAAATCAAATTTTGTGATGTTTGAAAATGATTTTTTTCTTTAGCTTGCTCGTTAGATAAGAATCGACATTCATTAGCACTTCTCAAATTTTAACCTTGTGATTCTAATATCCTACTTTGATTGGTTTTATAAAAATCTTCATTTGTTTGGCTTTGAAATCAAAGTTTTCAATATTGTCAATCGAATAAAACATTAATATGCGTGAGGGTTATTCATGGGCATGTAAGCCATCAAAATAACCCACACGCCTACAATCACATACTTCACTATTTATGGGGCCTTAAACCCGATTCTCGCCTTAGCGTCGTTTTAAGGCCCGACGGTTACATGTTTACAACGAAGGATTACATTGTTCCTAAATACATACGTCAAAATTTGTCCATCATCGGATTCGGACCATGGTGTCACGCTCCTAGGCTCACATCCATGATTTATCACAAACATCAAATAGATACAATAACATAACTAACAACGGATTACTTAACACCCCACAATGGTCCACAATTAACAATCTAAATAGATCAATTCCACCTAATGTATAGATCGTTATGAACGAGCAAAACCTCACCCAATGGATATCATCGGATTATTAGGGAGAATTTTGTTCCGATGGAACCCTCTCTAATAATTCCTAATCCATTGTTCCACAATAATTTTCATGAAATCTACATCTAATTCAATCAAATAATATGATAGAAATTGATATAACAAAAGAGATTTCACCTTGCAATTGATATCCAAATGGATGGGAATTTGATGTATTCGAATAGAGGGAGAAATATATGTGATACAATCAACTCAAGAAATATTGATCCGCTCTTTTTCCTTCCTTTCTCTCCTATTTTGTTGCAAAATTATGATGTTTTTCCTCTCTATTTCCGATTTTTTGCTGCTGTTTTCCGCTGGAATTCTTCCTCTTTCAAATTTTTGCTGAACCCCCTGTATGCTGCCTGAAGCTGGCTTAAATAGGCTGGCCAAAGCCAGCCGCAGATCTATCTGCGGCTGGCCGCAGATGGATCTGCGGCTGGCCAGCTGGCACGCCTCCCATCGCACTCAGCTGGTAGTGCTGATTTCCTGGTTTTCGTGCTGGCGCACCCACTTGGCCGCAGATCTATCCGCGGCTGGCGGGCTTGACTTTCTCGATTTTCGTGCCACGCCTCGATTTCCGTGCCGTGACGCTGGTTTTCGCTGAGAGGCTTGTATTCCGCAGTCCGGGAATTTCCGGGAGACGTGCCACCTCATTCGGAAATGCCTGCCTCGGACGGCTTTATTGTCATGTAAGCTTGGTTTGCCCCAAAACATTGCGGCGGTGCCGGGCGCTCGCCCTTGTGCCCGCTCCTTTGCTCCCGCAAGCCGGTTCAATTGACGATTTCGCCCTCCTGTCATGGTTAGTAGAAGGAAACGCAAAATTTGGGTGTCTACAGGTCCTTTTCCTGTTTCTTTTGGTAATTTGTATATCTTGTTAGCTGTTGATTATGTCTCTAAATGGGTGGAAGCAAAAGCCACCAAGACTGACGACTCTAAAACTGTTGTAGATTTTGTCAAGACTAACATATTTTGCAGGTTCAGAACACCAAGGGCCATTATCAGTGATAGGGGTACGCATTTTTGTAATAGGATGCTAGCTGCGCTATTGAATAAATACAACGTTTTGCATAAAGTTTCTACATCCTACCATCCCCAAAGTAATGGCCAAGCTGAGGTTTCCAATAGAGAGATCAAATCCATTTTAGAGAAGGTGGTCAACCCTAACAAGAAGGATTGGAGTTTGCGGTTGGAGGATGCACTTTGGGCTTACAGAACGGCGTACAAAACCCCAATCGGCATGTCACCTTACAGGATAGTATATGGGAAGGCATGTCACTTGCCTGTTTAACTAGAACATAGAGCTTTTTGGGCAATCAAGCAATGCAATATAGAGATGGACAAGGCTGGTGAACAATAGAAGCTACAGTTGCAAGAATTGGAAGAGTTGGGGAACGATGCATATGAGAGTTCTAAGATATACAAGGAAAAGATAAAAGCTTTTCATGATAGCAGGCTCATTCGAAAGAACTTTGTTGTAGGACAAAAAGTACTCCTTTACCATTCCAGGCTCAAATTATTTCCGGGTAAGTTGAGATCTAGATGGGTAGGACCTTTTGTTGTTACTAACATTTTTCTTCATGGTGCAATTGAAATTCAGAGCCCAAGTACAGGAAAAGTTTTTACGGTGAATGGACATAGGTTGAAACCCTTTCATGAGGGTTTTCAAGTGGAAAATATTGAGGTGATGAATCTTGAGGATCCAATGGATACAGAGTGAAGAAAGATGAAGGATGTCGAGCCAATGACAATAAACAAGGGCAGCTGCTTGGGAGGTAACCCAAGATCTCAGATTTGATTTTTCTATCCCTTTCCTTTTTAGTTTGTTAGTTGCATATTCGATAGTCGTTACTTCATCTTTGCATGATTGTCTTACATTGGGGACAATGTAAGGTTTGAGTGTGGGGGAAGGGGTTTAGGTTTAGGTTAGTATAGGGTAGGTAGGTTTGCTATAAATGTGAAAATCTGAGTTGTTTGGTCAAGTTTTCAAAGGTTTTTGGTTTTAGAATGAAGATTGATGCCATTAATTGAATTTGTTTGATGCTGAATTAATTGATAAATGATGATAATGTAGTTAGGACCCATAGATAACTGATTTAGATTGAGTTGGTATTACATGAGTACTTGAGTATGAGATACATGTTTACTTGACTGAGTTAGTTGTGGAGTTGACTTTGTGCACTGATTTCATGATTTAGAACTGTTTAGCTGCTTATCTTGTTTCCTGGACCATGTGAAGACAAAAATTAAAAATTTGAAAAAATTGAGAGAAAAAAAAACTAAAAAAAAAACATTTTGTCTCAAAAGGAAGACATGTGGTGGGTTGATACGAAGCGTAAAACGCACTCACCCATAAACACGTGCAGCGAGATGGAGCGTAAAACGCACTCGCTGGTGAGAAGAAAAGTGAGATGGAGCATAAAATGCACTCGCTTAAGAAAAGAATGCGGAAGGTGAAATGGAGCATAAAATGCATTCACCTGAATAAAGAAAAATGAATGGCAGGGAAAAAAAACATGTTCTGGTTTTGAGTCAGTGTGCACGGTTGTTGTTCCATACAAACTGAGTTGAGTATCTATGTTAATCATAGGAAATGCTTATGTGGTTTCAATTTGATTTAGAGATGTCAGTGGGGAATGATGATGTTATTGTTATTAGTTAATTGATGAAGTATTGAACAAATTTCTGTTGATTGGATGCTAATTGAATTTGAACCTTTGGGAGTTTGGTTGAACAGAATTCAAATGATTTCAATATCACTTTTGTTTTAGTTTACACGAGGACGTGTAAAGACTAAGTATGGGGGAATTTGATAAGTGCATAATATTCATTTATTTTCATTCCTTTATTTTTAGTTTATTGCATGTTTTATTGTGTATATGTACTTATTAGATTGTTTATTGATTTCAGGAGAATTCAGAGCCAAAAGTGAAAAAAGATGGAAAATCGGAGCTAAAACGAGAAAAAGTTGAAAAGTTGGAAAATTTGAGGTTCTCGCCCCGGCGAGAACTTTGTGCTAGGATTTCTCGCCCCGGCGAGAAGTGCTATGCCCGTTTTCGCCCCAGCCGATCCAGAGCTCGCCCCGACCCAGACTTCTCTGGAGTTTCTCGCCCCGGCGAGAAACTTAGTACAAAAATTCTCGCCTCGGCGAGAAAGGCGGCGTTGACCAAGTTTGACCAGCTTTGACTTTTTGTAATTTTTGAGGATTTCTATTTCAGATTGGATTCTTAATTCTTAGAGACTTAGGATATTATCTTAGGACTATAAATAGATGTTTTTTTAAATTTATTATGGGGGAGATTCTTGACAACTACAATTGTAACCCTACTTGGAGGAGATTGAAGGCATGTTAGGCTAAACTTTTACTTTCAGTTCTAAAGGGAGGTGAAACCATATTTACAAGTAATTGATTAATTAAGTTTTATTCTTTATTCCTTCTTGCATGAAACTTATTCTGATAATCTATTTCAATTGTTTGCATGCTAATTGATTTCATTAATTTAATATGGCCAATTGGATTAGTTTGATCATTAACATTTGCTAGATTAAGGAGTAATATTACGTGTAATTGATAGTATTCCTTGTCACCAGTAGCAATTAGTAATATTGATTGTGTCAGAACTTTTGATTATTACTAAGGTTATCAGGAAGCAAGTTAAATAAACCGAGCTTGTGTGTTTATTGCTTGAATTAGCCTAATTCTCTAGTCCTTAATGCTGCTATCACATAAAACCTAAAGAGCTTATTTTAGGTTATATAATAGTTAGAATCTGGTAAAAAGCTTGTTTTATTCAGTGAATACCTAAGGAGAATTTCAGATAGAAGAGCTTATTGTTATCTAGGGCTAATAGTTTCATTGAAGGGTAAATAATAATAATTTGGTTGATTAATTACTGTGATTTGGTGGATCTGAACTAAAGAGCTGAACTTGTTTATTTATTGGTTAAGCTTATTACTCGCTTTTGTTTTGTTAGATAATTGATTTTCAAACCCCCCCCCATCTTTTGTCATTGAATAGATTTTAAAACACGTACTCCCTGTGGGATCGATCCTTGCTTACTACTGTACTGATTATTGAATTTGAGAACAGAAAGTGAGGTTAATTTAGGAGTGTTAAATGACAGCTCCCAAGTACTCTCGTAAATTCCTAATTGGATTAGGAGTTTAATTAATTAAAGAGTTTAATTAAAATAAAATCCTATTCCTAAATAGTTTAGGAGGGTTGTCTACATCTATAAATAAGAGGAGTCTTATTATAGATTAATGTTACACACACTTCTATTAGAATTGTAGAGAGTACTTACAATTTCTATAGAGATAGAAACTAGAGTTTTGCCAACACCCATCTTTTTGAACAAGTATTATTTTTTGGTGGATCACCTCTAGAGGCCAAACACTTGGGTGGCTAACGTTGATCAAAGGGAGGAATTTAATCGGTAAACTTCAAGGAGAACGCAAAAGAATTGGAGTTGAACTTGTACCTGAGAAAGCTAGAATTCTTCAAGGGTATAATTCTTATTCTCTATCTCTTTCGTTTAATTACTAATTGTGCATAAAGAAGGATCATGGTGATGGTTTGTATAAAATTTTAAAATCTAATTTTATCGCGCTTCCGCTTTATTTATGTAATTTGATTGCATGTTCGCGTTATATACAAACCTAACAAATTCTAACATATAAACAATGTATAGGTCATAACACGACCTTTAAACACATAACATAGAGTAATATTCATAAAAATTCAATTTATTCCCTAAAACCATAATTACAAACTAATCAGGATTCCCGGTTATTACATTCTCCCCCCCTTATAAAGATTATGTCCCTAAAATCAAACTATAGGGTTACATAAAAAGATGGGGATAATTTTTCTTCATCTTTTCTTCGAGTTCCCACGTTGCTTCTTTGGCATTGTGGTTCATCCATACTACTTTTACAGAAGGTATAACCTTATTTCTTAAGACTTGCTTTTTCCTATCAATTATCTGAAATGGAATTTCTTCATAGGTTAAGTCTTTTTCTACTTGAATAAGTTTATATTCAATTACATGTTTATAGTCTTGCTTACAAGGTCGCAAAACTGAGACATGAAACACATTATGTATATGTTCTAACTCAGGAGATAAGGCTACCTCGTATGCCACCTCTCCTACCCGTCGTAATACTTCGAACGGTCCTATAAATCTTGGACTTAGCTTCCATTTCTTCCCAAATCGTATCTTACCTTTCCAAGGAGACACCTTCAAAAATATGCACGACCCGACTTCAAAATCTCTTTTCTGGCGATGCTGATCCGCATACTTCTTCTGTCAATCTTGAGTCGTTACTAGTCGTGCACCTATTAACTTAACGATTTCTGCAGTCTGCTGCACCAATTTTGGTCCCAACAGTCGACGTTCCCCTACCTCATCCAGCACAGTGATGTTTTGTACTTTTTCCCGTATAACGCTTCGTATGGCGGCATGCCAATACTTGCGTGATAGCTATTATTGTACTAAATTCTATTAAAGGTAGGTGGTCGTCCTAACTCCCCTTCAAATCCATCACACAGGCTTGTAACATATCTTTTAGGGTCTGAATTGTCCGTTCGCTCTGCCCATCTATTTAAGGATGATACGTCGTGCTCAACCTCAACTGCATTCCCATTTGCTCTTGCAAACTCTTCCAGAAGTTCGACGTGAACTGCAGATCCCGGTTTGACACAATCGAAACAGGTACCCCATGTCTTGAAACAATTTCCTTATCATAGAGTTTAGCTAACTGATGTAGCTTGAATCTAATCCTAATTGGTAGAAAATGTGCCGACTTCGTTAAATGGTCCACTATAACCCATATAGCGTTGTACCCCTTCTGTGTTGTTCAAAGTCCTACCACGAAATCCATCGCGATATGCTCCCATTTTCACTCCGGAATTTCTAATGATTGTAACAATCCACTCGGTCTCTGATGTTCGGCCTTGACTTTCTGACAAGTCAGGCACCTGCTGACACACTTCGTGACTTCCTTCTTCATATTTGGCCACCAAAAATGTTGTCAGAGGTCTTGATACATCTTGGTGCTACAGGGATGTATCGAGTACCTCGAACAATGGGTCTCTTGCAAAATTTCCTCTTTTAGCTCCGATACTGACGAAACCCAAATTCTTCCTTCAAACCTTATTACTCCTTCGTTGTCGAGTCTATACTTAACCTCTTCCCCGCCTGAAATTCTCTTCTTTATCCCTTCACACTCCTCGTCCTTGAGTTGTGCTTCCTTTGCTCTGTCCAATAAGGTTGGACGAGTCTCCATTAAAAATAACTTTTCCCCTGATTCCTTTGAAAATTTAACTTTTATCTCCATCTTAGCCATCTTTGTTATTAGCTCGTCTTGAGCCGTTAACATTGACAACTTTTTCCGACCCTTCTTACTTAAGGCATCGACCACTACATTCGCCTTCCCCGGGTGATATAGGATCTCACAATCATAATCCTTGATCAATTCTAACCACCTCCTTTGTCTTATGCTCAACTCCTTCTGTGTGAAGATATACTTCAGACTTTTGTAGTCTGTGTATATCTCACACTTCTCACCGTAGAGATAGTGTCTCCAAATCTTCAAGGCAAAAACCACCGCTACCAGTTTCAAATCGTGAATAGGGTAACCCTTCTCATACTCCTTTAATTGCCGTGACGAGTACGCAATGACTTTACCGTGCTGCATAAGCACGCATCTAAGTCCCCTATGCGACACATCACAATAAACTATAAAATTGCCTGTGTCATCCGGTAAAGATAACACTGGCACTTCACTTAATCTCTTCTTGAGTTCCTGAAAACTCTCCTCGCATTTCTCCGTCCATACATACTTCACTGTCTTCCTCGTCAAATTTGTCAACGGGGTAGCTATCTTCGAAAAATCCTGAATGAATCTTCGATAGTAGCCTGCTAACACTAAGAAACTACGCACTTCCATTGGCGTCTTTGGTTGTCCCCAATCAATTACTGCTTCCATCGTCGATGGATCTACGGATATACCGTCTTTGTTGATAACGTGGCCTAAAAATTGAACCCTCTCCAGCCAAAATTCACACTTGCTGAATTTCACATACAACTTCTCCTTTCTTAGTGTTTCCAACACTATTCTTAAATGTTCCGCATGATCCTCATGCATCTTTGGATAGTCCAGGATATCATCTATGAACACTACTACAAATTTATCCAGATACTACTTGGACACCCTATTCATCAGATCCATAAATGTGGCTGGCACATTCGTCAACCCAAATAACATCACCAGAAACTCGTAATGGCCGTAACGAGTCCTGAATGCTGTCTTCGGTACGTCCTCTCCTCTAACTTTTAACTGATGATACCCCGTTCTTAAATCTATCTTAGAAAAGTATTTTTCCCCTTTCAACTAATCAAATAGATCGTCGATCCTGGACAACAAATACTTATTTTTAATCGTTACCTTGTTCAACTCCTGTAGTCGATACAAAGCCTTAACGATCCGTCCTTCTTTTTAACAAATAACATCGGTGCTCCCCACGGAGACACACTTGGTTGGATATATTTCTTATCTAAAATTTCTTGTAATTGTATCATCAATTCCTTCATTTCTACTGACGCCATCCTATATGGAGCCCTCGAAACTAGTGTCGTCCCTAGCACGACGTCTATCACGAATTCTATCTCCTATCCAGCGGAAGACCTAGTAACTCGTCTGGAAATACGTCTGTGAATTCTTGTACGATCGATATTGTGACACCCCCAAATTCTGGTATCTGTGACGCCCTCAAATTTGGGTACTTTAATCCCACAGACCTGGTGCTCACGATACTTCACAATCACATCTAGCTACCCATAATAAAAGGTAATATAGACCATACATGATAAGCTTTGAAAAAGATTACATAATCCAATCCAAGTCCGATTACATAACCAATAAAATCCCAGGTTAACTAACCTTAACTATTACATCATAGCAGCGGAATAAAATAATAAAAATAAATCCATTACATAAATCAAATTATTCAAAAGTAAACTAGTATTCATCATTTGTTCATCTTGCCCTTGCCTTTGCTTGAGGACGGCTCATCTGTCTTCTCGTTCTTAGCTGCAAATGTTTATGCAAGAATGAGCAAACAATTTCCCACAAGGATAGCAATAATATCATGTGAATAACCAGTGAATAGGTACCAATTGAATAATATAATCCTTTCTGAATTCAACCAATCATAGGTGAAGAGCTGAACACTCAACAAGAAACTCGGCTTTTGAATCAAGTTTAGAATGCAAGATCAAAAGTACGTCTGAGGGTCACAAGACCATGAACTATATCCTAGGCTAAGTATTTCTACTGTAACCTTTAATAGTCTAAAGACTATATGGACTATCTATCTCGTACTCCGGGGGATCAACCCTTCGTACCATGTATTGTGCACAACCATCTTAACGCCATTCCGTAACGTAATCCCCTATAATAGGGTTGTTCATCCCAGCACTGACATCAGAATCCGCACCAAAGGAAGTTTGGTTTGGACTAACTTTAAAGTAATGTTAAATCTTTAGAATGTCCATCAACTATGGACTAGTCGAATCAAAAGGGTTCGATAACCATTCAAGGTTTGATAACAAATAATCTTGTACAAGGGTACTATAACAATGATTGGATAGCAATGTGATTTACAATCGAATAATTTTCATTTATCAAAATAATGCTTTCAGAAGAATTGAAAAGCTTTAAAAAGAATATCGGCATTACATCAAATTAAATAACCTTGCTGAACAATAAAGAAGCAAAGGTTAAGAACTTACCTGTCACGTCTTCTACAATAATGTTATTTAGGGGGTGTTTGATAAAAACTGAATGAATCTGAATCTGAATCTGAATGAGCTGAATCTGAATCTGAATTTGAATGAAAAAAGTTGTCTGATAATTGACTTGTCTGAAACATCTGAATGACAGAATTTTATTATTTTACCCCTCTAAAAAAATTTAAAATTGTTGTAAAATTATTTAATATTACTTAATATAATAGTTAATATTTTTTTAAAATTTTTTAATTTTTTAAATTTTTTTTTTACTCATTAAGCCATTCAGCCAAAAAAATCTGGCTTAGCCATTCAGCTCAACCATCTGACCGATTCAGCCATTTAGACCAAAACAAACGCACTTACCGATTCAGCCATTCAGCCATTCAGCTCCATTCAGCTCTAAACAAACACCCCCTTACTTGTTCCCACGAGTAACCTATACATTGAGGTCACACTTGAACAATCAACGATCACAGTTTAATTCAAACTAATCGTTTAATTACTTTATAACTTATATTCTTAATGCCTTATTATCTTTATTACATGCATAACATGTTGCATCATACGTGTGAAATCCTCTTATTTTGAAATCTGGGGAAAAATTCATTTTTTCTAGGTCTGACCCGACCCGACCCGGCGCTGCGGCGCCAGGTTTTGGCTTTGAACCGACGTTGGCTTGACCCGAACCGGAAGGACCCCAGCGCTATGACGCCCGATTTTGGCCTTATGAATGGCACTGCGGCGCCGAACTGCAGAATTAGTTCCTGTAGTTCGCGACGAGAACCCTGCCACACCCAAACTTCCAATTTTCTTCACCCACTCACCAACTCAAGCAAACCCAGATGTTATACACATAGAATAACCAAAATCCAACACACATACAATAATTCTAACAACATAAATCACTTACCCAACTAATTTAAAAGCTTAAAAATCAAATTTCATACTTTCTCCCATATTTTGACATCTTTAGCAAAATTTCTCACCACGAATCCATTTTTCAATCATTTTGATTCATTCTTTTTGCAAAGTTTTCGTTTTTCAGAGTATAACAACAACTAACCATCAATTTACACGATAAAGCATGAATTCACCATCTATTTTGCCTTTAAAACAGACCAAAATACTTACAACCAAAACAAAGTCTAATTCTTTTCCTTTTAACCCAATTTACACGAATTTGATTACTTCTAAACTATTTACAGAAGCTAAAACAGATTATAGATGACATGAATCAAACTACACATATCCATAAACATATACAAATATCAATTCAACACATCTCTACTAAAAATCCATTTTTCTTTTAATTAGAAGCTTTGAAAGAAAATACCAATTAGAATGCTACCTTTGGCTCCTTTAGATTATCTAGATGATTAGAAAAGGTTTGATTGAATCCTCTTCCTCCTTTGAATTCTCAGAATTCTTCTTCCAAAACTCACACTCTAGATTTCCTTCTACTGACTTTGCTTTGCTAATGAACAAAAGAAAACAAACTGAAGAAGGAAAAACAACAACGTGTTTAACCTTTCTAATTTGGCAGTTACAAAAACTAAAGGTTTGTCAGTTAAAAAAAACAAAGGGCCACAAGGCCTTGTTTGGTACTTTCTTAAAGAATTAATCCCATTTTTATTATTATTGTTTTACTATATGCTCCCCATTTAAATAAACCATTGACACACCTATTAAATTAATCCCATAATTTTTTCTATTAAATTACACCACATTGAGTTTATCAATTAACTTAATTTATTAATAAATCAAAGTTATCTTTGTTAACATGCTTAAATAAACTAATCCACAATAATTTCCATCAATATTTATTTAATTCAATAAATAAACCAACTAAAATATTTATTTAATTCGAATAAATATTTATAATTAATTACAAAATTCTCGATTGTTACATCCTTCCCTCCTTAAAAGGATCCTGTCCCTAGAATCACGACCCAATTAATCCATCTGTTACATCCTTAAAAGGATCATGTCCCCAGAATCACGACCCAATTAATCCATCTGTTACATCCTTAAAAGGATTCTGTCCCCAGAATCACGACCCAATTAACCCATCTATTACATCATTCCCTCCTTAAAAGGATTCTGTCCCCAGAATCGCAATATATGTATCAAACAAATAACTCAGGATAACTCTTCACCATTTTGTCTTCGAGTTCCCACGTAGCTTCTTCAGCACTGTGGTTTCTCTATATTACCTTTACAGAAGGTATTACTTTATCTTAGAGAACTTGCTCTTTCCTGTCCACTATCTGAGCTAGAACCTCTTCATATGACAGATCTTTTTCAAACTGTAAGGGCTCATATTCTATTACCTATTTATAATCAGCTTTGTATGGCCGTAGCACCGAAACTTGAAATACATTATGGATATACTCCAACTCTGGAGGTAAAGCTACCTCATACGCTACTTCTCATACCCTTCGAAGAATTTCAAAAGGTCCAATGAACCTTGGACTCAATTTTCCCTTTTTGCCAAATCGTATTTTCCCTTTCCAGGGAGACACTTTGAAGAAAACGAAACTATCGACTTCAAATTCGCGATTTTGACGATGTCGATCTGCATATTTCTTCTGCCTGTCTTGAGCCGCTGACAATCTAGCTCTTATCACTTTGACGGTTTTCGCCGTCTGTTGCACTAACTCGGGTCCCAGCACAATGGAGTTCTGCACTTTCTTCCGTATAACGCTTCGTAACATGCCAATACTCGCGTGATAGCTGTTATTATAGGCAAACTCGACTAGAGGTAGATGGTCATCCCAATTCCCTTTGAAATCCGTGACACAAGCTCGCAACATATCTTCTAAGGTATAGATTGTCCTCTTACTTTGTCCATCGGTTTTGGATGATATGTGGTACTCATTCTTAATTGCGTTCCCATACGTTCCTGCAGACTCTTCCAGAAATTCGATGTGAAACGCGGATCTCGATCGGATACAATTGACACTGGAACACCGTGCCTTGAAATAATTTCATTAACATATAACTTTGTTAACTGATCCAGTTTAAACCTGATTTTGATCAGCAAGAAATGCGCTGATTTCGTCAGTCGATCCACGATCACCCAAATTGCATCGTAACCCTTCTAAGTAGCTGGAAGACCTACCACGAAATCCATCGCAATATGCTCCCATTTCCATTCCGGTATTTCCAATGGTTGCAGCAAACCACTGGGCCTTTGATGCTCTGCTTTGACTTTCTGACAAGTTAAACACTTCGCAACATATTTAGCAACTTTGCGTTTCATATTCGGGCACCAAAAATGTTGACAAAAGTCTTGGTACATTTTAGTGCTTCCCGGGTGAATCGAATATCTCGAATTGTAAGCCTCATGCAAAATCTCCTCCCTGATGTGATATTCCAGACCTTGATAAGATTCGTATATGTAAATTATGTGTTTATTAAATGAAATTTTCTTATTCCAACTTTGTGTTATGTGATTGCATATTTTAATAAAGGATTAGGTCAAATAATTTTTTTTTTGAAGCCACTTAGTCGTGTTTACACTGACAAAATGATTTGTCGTGCTTTCCACGATTTCACCGAGAAGCATTCTGGAAAATTATTTTCAGCAAGTTGCTGTGGCGTGCTTGGGAATGACAAAGTGATTTGTCGTGCTTCGAAGTTAATATAATAATATATTAATTGATAAAAATCTAAATATATTAATTAGGGTTAAAAATGATAAGTTGAGTTATAAACCCTAATTAAAAAACCTTAATTGGCAATTGTTAATCAAATTAGCGAACCAAAACCCTTAATTGGTGCACAAGAATTCTAATTGGTATAAATAAATTTTAAGTGATGAAACATAATATAAATTATGAATCATTAAACTTAAAATTAAATCTTAATTGAAGGATTAAAACCCTAAATCATAAATTAAAAAACTCTAACCCTAATTAGGAAACCCTAACCCTAATTAGGAAACTCTAATTCTAATTATGAGATTTCTAAACCTTAATTATGAAACTTAAGCTTAATTAAGTTATTACTAACCTAATTAAGTTATCCTAAACATGAATTACAAAACCCTAATCAAGAATAGTGTGAATTAAACCTAGATTAGCAAACTAACCAATTGAAAACCTTGTAGGAGTGTGCTAGCTTGTGTTAAACACACTCCAACACACTTCAGCACAAGAATGAGGCCAAGATCAGATTTGAAGTAGCACAGGTTCAATGGCTAGATATTTGTGGAGGCAAAAATATATAGTCTTAAAAACCCTAATTTGGAAAAGCCTATAAGTACTCAGCCCTCCCACTGATGGAACTACGAAATTTTATAACCTAAACACTTATATTACAAGCCATAATAAGCCTCAGCAGTAGCAAGATCAGAATCAAAGAGAAGAGATCCAAAAGTAGCTCAAAAAGGTGCAAAACCCTAATTTTATGCTAGATCTTTAAAGCTTTGTTAGATGTTATGTTTTAGTGTTTAGGAATACTTAATAACATGTTATTTGATGATCTGGGTTGTTAAAACATGTTTCCATAACATCTAGATATAAGAATTAATCAAAATTAGCAAACTATTCATGGCAGTCAAGAACAGTCTGACAGGCTATTTTGTTATACCTTTTGATCCCCTTAGGTTGTTAGTTTGATGTGTTTTGATGCATGTTATTGTAGTCTGCCATGAGGGTAATAAATTAGAATTGGTAGAACACTAAACAAATCCCTTAATTAGAAGATATTAATGGTCAAAACCCATTGACCGGTCATGAGCGTTCTGTTTCTGGGCAACCCAGAAAAGCGAAGAACAGCTCTGACAGGTTACTGACAAGGTTTGACCGACCTAGATCTTGTTCATGTGTTACAGTTAAGGTTATATTAGTACATGTCGTTGTTCTTTGCCATATAGACTATAAGTACAAATCAACTAAACACCAAAACAGTGCATGAGATGAAAATTAAATCAACCTAAAGGTCCCTGTTTGCCCATGACCACCTAGAAACTCAAGAACAGTTTGAGAATGGTAGTTTGACCAAGCTTAATCTCATATCATATGATGTTGTATAACCCAAATTAATACATGTCGGTATACTATGCCATGTAGACTCCACCCAGAAACAAAAATTAAAACCAAACGATTAACCAACAGGAATTAAAGTAAGTCAAATCTTCCATCTCGACCATGACCAACTGTTCTTCATGAAATGAAGAACAGCTATAGCAACGGATAAGCGTCGCTATAGACCCCTTAGCCGACAATCTCCTTCCGGTTCCTCAAGAACACCTTTAGCAACACTGACCGTCGCAAAAGCCTTTTAGCAACAGAAGAAAATAAAAATAAATTCTAATAAATAAATAAATTAGAAATAAATAGTAAATAATTATTAATAATTAATCATTATATTTTAAAATTCATTTTAAGTTATATTTATTAACTTTTAATATTTTGACATAAAATTTCATTAATAATTTAATTTAATTAAATATTAGTGATAATAAATTATTTAATAATTATATTAAATAAATAATTTAAAAATGATATTAAGGTATTAAAATTATTTTAAATGATAAATAAATCATTTAAATAATATATTAACTTTCCAAAAATATTATAAATGATAAATAAATTATTTTAAATAATGTACTAACTTTCTAAAATTATTAGAATAATATATTAAATTTCTAAAAATATTATAATCGATAAATAAATCATTTAAATAATATTCTAAATTTCCAAAATTATTTTAAATGATAAATAAATCATTTAATAATATACTAAAATTTTAAAAATGTTATAAATGATAAATAAATCATTTAAAAATACTTCTAAGCTTGTAAAAATTATTTAAAAATACTACCAAGCTTGTTAAAATTATTTAAAAATAATATGAAGCTTTTAAAAATATTATAAATGATAATTAAATTATCTAAGTTAATATTTAAGTTATTAAATAAAATTTTATTGATAAACCTAGCTACGTGTTTAAGTGTCTATTAACACTATCGAAAGACCGAATCAATACCGAACCTTAACGATACTTGACTAGTTCAATTCGATACGTGTTATTATAAGTTCTAACGGTTATTATTGATATAAATAGACTACGTGACGTATATAGACTGTAACGCCCCCAAAATGGGGACCAACTTAATCCAAAATCAGGACTAATCTTAATCCCGACCTTGTGCGTTAAATACTATTTTAATTCAGCTTTACTTCATATTAAGATGAAATATTAGCTAAAAATACGGATAATTAAAAACTTTTCTTTTTGTCTTTCTTCCCTTCTTTTTCCTGAATCGCAACCTTTACGATTACATATTTCAGAACCATTTTTATTCTATGATCCATTTTATCAGAGTAATTATGAGTGATTACAAACTCATTTTTCAATATACAATCTTTCTTGTATAATATTATAATTATAATGCTTTACATTATAAAGCAGTTATCATAACATACTTCAAAACAATTATTCTTTATTTATTGAATATTTCAGAAATTTACATATCTGTCAATTACATATGTCCAAACTATAGTGCTATACAATTTATAGTTCAAGAAAAATTTCATCTTTCGCATGTCTTCTAATCCTTATCGTCCAAATAATCAGAAATATCTCATCATATCGTTAACCTGTAAAAAGTTTATTTTTGCAAGATTGAGCTCGACAACTCAGCAAATCCAACAGTTTTCATACTTCACATAGCACATAATTTTATACTCAGTTCATACTCATATTAAGCATACATTATAACATCAACAATATGATTTATACGTTTAGCACATCACATATCACATCAAGACTGAGTTCCAAAACTTAATCCGTTTTAGTCATAAGTAGACTTTCATAACTCAACAAGCATAATATGTAATTCATATAATCAGGTCAAGTTCATATAGCACATAGGAACTGAAAGACTTCCCTTGATCGTTGATTATCAACTATAGTTATCTATGCTTCACGAATCCTTTTTGATTTACTTGATGAATTCTTGCTTTGAGATGATCAAGTTGCTTCGATACTTAAATTAGTTGAGTATATTGCTCCATTCCTTCTTCTATTTCAATTGTTAGTTATGATTTCTTGAAAATTTGGTGAGGTTCTATGTTTCATTAGTATGGGAGTTAGAATACTTGTTTTGAAATAAACGGATGGAAAAATTGAGAGAATGAAGGCTGAGAATAGTTATGCTTCTAAGCCTCCTATTCTTCTAATCTATTAACTAACTGATTAGTGTCCTTCATAACTTTAAGAATTCAACAGCTCCTACTTGGCTTAATGACTTACTATTCCCATTAACCAACGCCTCCTACTTGTCCATTCTTACTAACTAAGCAACATAAGTTTTAATTTTCTTTTCATTTTCAGCATACATATATACATTACATACATCATACATTTACTTATATAATACATGATCACATACATATCATATAATAATATATATTATATAATACATATATTATAATTTTAATACATAAATCAATTAATGTATTAAAATTACATTATCCTTCCAATAAAAATAGAATTAATACGTTAAATAAAATAACATATTTCATGTAACGAACCCACTATATTAAAATAATTAATATTAAATTAATCATTTTAATTCACTTACTTAACGTAACGGATCAATTAAAACAATTAATATTTAATTAATTATTTTAATCTACTTATTCAATATATACAACAATTTTGAATAATTAAATTAATCATCTTATTCCTTTCGTAAATTATTTTCAAAAAATTTAAATATATATATTAAATATAAATTTAATATATTTTTCATCCGTTACTCACATTATAACTTTAATTCATAACTTGTTGCCAATATACATATTATTTATATATTGGACCTTACATTATTAATATACATACATTTAACATAATATTAATTATTATGCAACATGTTATAAATTATTATTATAACACAATTATAACTATTATTATTAAATAAATTTCATTATTTAATTAAATAACATAAACATTTTAATCCACAAATTTTCAATTAGTAAATTAACCTCCTCATTCCGTTTTGTAGCTAATTCAAACGAATATATTTAATAGTTTTATTAACTATTAAATATAAATTTTCAAATAAATGCATATTCTCCACATTTATTTAAATGAGAAATATATAATAATATATCCAAATAAATTGCTACCCCACAATTTATTTCTCGACCAAAACAAATATATATATATATATATATATATATAATATCTCTGCTCATTTCCTTTGTCCCTTCTTATAAATTATTTTCAACAATTATAATAATAATATATATTATTATTCTATAAATTACCATATTGCACAACATATATTCCTTTATACAGTACAATTCACACAATATATCACGTAGTAAGAATTTTATTTATTTAAATTCTTATCTTAATAATACTCAAAACTTGGATCATCACATTCTTCTCCCCTTATAAGGATTCCGTCCTCGGAATCACAACATTGATCCTCACCTATTTGGTTTAGATTTGTTCTCTCCCGATCACACTTATTCCATTTTGGCGGCCTTATTATGTGATAATAAAATATATTATTATCACATAGCATAATACACAACACATATTAACATGCATCTCCAAACATTAATAGCTTTCTGTTATCTTATACTTATCCCTCTAATGTTTAAAAGTCCAAAAATTCTCGGACTTATATTTTTCTTCTTATATGTTTTCACGTGATTATCTCTTATCAATTCCATGATCCGGAAATCTTTACCTCTCATAATTCTCTCCCCTTCTTCTTAGAATTTGCCCACACCACTCATCAATATAGATTTTCGAGTTATTCTCGTCTTTTTTAAAGATTCATTTTGTCTTATTTTATGACCTACTTTCTTGTAAGGAATTTTATCTTTTCTATACCCAATTGCCAGAATAATAGGAGTCCTTCACAATTGATCAATAATTGTGAAGTAATATGAATAACTCATGAATTTCAAATATTCGCTTAGGAAAAGCTTTCTGTATCATACTAAGGGTCATAAAGACCGCGAACTTTCTTTTTGAAAAGGTTTTAACAGAAATTCATCTGTAAACCGTCTGGCTTACGGGCACGTAGGTGATCAGCCTGTTTATGCCCTTTGTTAATCCATGCTATCTTTGCCGCTATTTCGCGCAAACAGAATTTTTCAATTCAGGGTTATCCTATGTTGATCAACACTAGCTTACAGGAACGACATTTGTGTTCATCATACTGCCTTTGGCGCATAAAATATTTTCCCCAATTCAGGGATGTTCATACTCAGTTTGGAGTCCAAACCAAATCAACTTAGTTGGACAGTTCTATAAAATATTTTAATCTGTGTCTAACCGATTCAAATGGCATTTGACAACTCTTTAACTATTACAATACTAAAAATCATTTTCTGACGTCATAGTACCGCACTGTTTTTAATAGTACGTTGAGAATTCAGTTATTTTATGACTTTGTCATACTACATCATACCATAGTGGGCTGACGATCCTTAGATCACATTCAACATTAGGTTAGGCTGCATTGATGACTCCATCATTTTAAAATACATTTTGGATATTTTTAACTTTGTCTAATCGAAACAATTAGCATAGACTCTTCTTTAAATGGTTCAAAACCATTGAAAATGAGTTTAGGTGTTATCATACCACAACAGGTAACGATGTGTTAGTGGCTCGAAGTCAACATCCACACCCTTGTCACCGTACGTTGATGATAACAAAAATTCATTTGTGTTTCTAAAGGCACATCCGTGTGAATTTAGCTTGATTTAAAAAAAAATTGAGATCCAGCATAGCTAAAAGAATTGGAATATCCAAACTCCTCCATCAACTTCAACTTCCTCTATATACTAAAAATAATTAGCTCTTATTCTATAATATTCCTATATCACGGTATAGTTCGTCAAATGATGTGAATGGAATTTATATTATTTTTATCTCTTAATGCTTAATCTTTTGTATTTATTTTATACTTAAATACACTCATTATTCTTATATTTTTATTTAAGGTGCAATTAAATGTTTTTCCTTTTTAATTATATTAGTTTATTTAATTAATATGTTTTATTTTATTTTGTAGGATTTAATATTTTAAAGTCAATATCTTGGAGATCAAGCAATATTTACTGCTTCTATTCATGGAAGGAAAGAAATAAGGAGAATCCAATAAGGAGAAGGAAGGAGGTGGAACAATCTTGGTGAGCAAGTCAAATCTATTGAAGGAAAGGAAAATCTAACTAGAAGATCTTTTTGAAGGAAGTTGATTGCCACTAGGAAGTTGAAACCTACATGAAAAAGAATTAATATCTTATGTCTATAAATAGAGGATTACCAAGAGAGTTTAGGGACTTGTCTACAAACTTCTCTCTCTATTATTCTTTGGTGTTTTCATAGTCATGTGTAACTAAATTTTTATTTTTGGATTAAGGAGACGGAAGCCTTAGATTATTACACTGTGAGATCTAATTGATTTTAATTGTTCAATTATTATTTTAAGTATTGATTATTCTTCTGTGCTTGAATTCTATGATTGATATGTTTAATTACTAGAGTTCAGGCTAATTTATTATTCGTAGAAATCTACTGCTAAATTAGATATCAAATCCGTAATTGTTTGGTCACTCTAATTTGCGAAGCAACTAAGGTTAATAATTTACTGCAGATCACAAGATTATTATATCTTAGGAAGAATATTCAACTAAATTAAATGCAACCGCTTGTGCTTGTATTATTTACCTTCATCGATTTTTCTAATTCGTAAAGCATCTACTAGATTAAACTTTTAGCGCTTGTCTGAAGTTGTTTAGTAGTTAGGGTTATTTAGATCGCTTGTTTTTATTTAACTAAAATTAAGGAAAGACACGGAATAATTCAGAATGGTGAGTTGATTCTAACGGTGAATATTCAAAATATTAATTGATTATACTTGAGTCAATGATCAGTGTAAGTTTCTGAGGTGGAAGTTAATTTGATCCAAGGTTTGTTTTCTCTGATTTACTTTAATAAATTATCTTGTATTATTTTTAGTTTAGTTTAATAATTACATTCAAAACTCCCTTTTCTGGTATACAAAATATAAAAATAGATTAATCATTCTCTATGGGATCGACTCTTGCTTGCACTACTACATAAATATTTTTCGCAGTAAGGTTTTATTTTTGGTTGCCTGCGACAGCATACCAAATTTTGGCGCCGTTGCCGGGGAGTGATTTTAGTTTGTTTTTATATTTTTGTTATCCTTATTTTAATTATTTTTCATAAGTAATTTGAATTTCCTTGATTGTTTATGCCCGAAAATCTATCTACTAATCAAGGTGATTTAAAGTGTGATCCAGAGATAGAGAGAACTATTCGCAGATTAAGGAAGGAAGCTCGGAGAAATTTCGAAAAGAAGGAGGTTATGGCACCGAATCGAACTTTGAAGGAGCTTGCAGCTCCGAACTTGGATCAACAACCATTATGCATAACTTTTCCCAATATTGATAATAATACTCAATTTGAATTGAAATCTGGACTAATACATCTTCTCCCTACTTTTCATGGTTTGGCAGGTGAAGATCCACATAAACACTTGAAGGAATTTCATGTGGTATGCACGAGTATGAAACCGACCGGAGTGACCGAGGAGCAAATCAAATTGAGAGCCTTTCCATTCTCTTTGAAGGATTTGGCTAAGGATTGGCTTTAGTATCTACCCTCCGGAAGTATCACCACATGGGAAGAGATGAAAAGATTATTTTTAGAGAAATATTTTCCCGCTTCAAGAGCAGCCAATATTTGGAAAGAAATTTGTGGTGTGAGGCAGAACAACGGAGAAACCCTACACGAGTATTGGGAACATTTCAAGAGACTTTGTGCAAGTTGCCCTCGTCATCAAATCAGTGAACAACTTCTTATCCAATACTTCTATGAAGGCCTTTCATCTACCGATAGGAGCATGATCGACGCTGCTAGTGGAAGAGCTTTGGTAGATAAAACTCCCGAGGCTGCTAGAAACTTAATTGCGAACATGGCGACTAATTCTCAGCAATTTGGCACTAGACTTAATTTTGCATCTAAGAATGTTAATGAGGTAAAAATTTCATCAATTGAACAACAAATTGCGATTCTAACATCTCTTGTTCGTCAAATGGCTACAGGTAATACACAACAAGTAAAAGCTTGTGGAATTTGTGCGATAGTAGGACAACCAACAAATATATGCCCAACTCTTCAAGAGGAGTCCTTTGAGCAAGTGAATGTAGCAGATGGCTTCCCTAGACAACCACAACGAAAATTTGATCCCTATTCGAACACGTATAATCCTGGATGGAGGGATCATCCTAACTTTAGTTATGAGAATCCACAAGCAAATCACTCCACTAATCAAAATTTCTTAAGTTATCAGCAATACAAACAACTATATCCTAATGGACAACAACAGGGCCAATCTTCTAACTCTTCTATGTCTTTAGAAGATATTATTAAATCTCTTGCCACTAACACTTTGCAATTTCAACAGGAAACAAGGGCAAATATTCAGAATTTGGGTATGCAAGTGGGACAAATGGCAATTGCAATCAGTCGCTTAGAGGCCCATGGTTCGGGGAAGTTACCCTCTCAAACAGTGGTGAATCCAAAAGAGAATGTAAGTGCAATCACTTTGAGAAGTGGCAAAGAGGTAAAGAATCCAATAAAGTCAGCACCTATATCGCGGGAGCAAAGCAAAACAGACACGGACAATGCAGACAATGGTGTTATGTATGACATTGATGCACCGAAGCGTAAATTTCCTCCTCTCTCTGAATATAAACCCGTACCCCCTTTTCCTTATGCTTTAACTAAAAACAGGAAAATTGATAAGTATTCAGATTTGTATGAAACTTTCTGTAGATGCGAGGTAAATATTCCATTGTTAGATGCTATCAAACAAGTAACTCGTTATGCTAAATTTTTGAAAGAATTGTGTACCCACAAGAGGAAGCAAGAACTTAAAAGATATGAGAAAGTAAAAGTAGGGAAAAATGTCTCAGCTGTTATTCAAAGAAAACTCCCTACTAAGTGTCAAGATCCGGGTATGTTCATTATCCCTTGCACAATAGGTAGCACTAAATTTGAAAAAGCCATGTTAGATTTAGGAGCATCTATTAATGTCATGCCATATTCTATATATGCTTCTTTGTTACTTGAACCCTTGAGTAAGACTGGTACTGTAATTCAATTGGCTGATGGATCTAATGTTTATCCTAGAGGTGTAGTTAAGGATGTTCTTGTCTAAGTCAATGGTTTGATTTTTTCTGCTGATTTTTATGTGCTTGATATGGAAAACGATGGCCAAAATGCACCGATTTTGTTAGGAAGACCATTTTTAAAGACATCCAAAACTAAAATTGATGTTCATAGTGGTACACTTTCAATGGAATTTGATGGTGAAATTGTTAAGTTTAATATTGATGATACCATGAAATCTCCTAGTGATGATAAACCTGTTTATTCTATTGATGTGGTTGACTCTTTAGCACAAGAAGTTTTTGAACTAGATGAAAATGATGATTTGGAAATTGCAAACATTGATGAGGAAAGTGTAAAATTACAAGGATCTGTTGTAGCGTTGAATGATGTTCTGAAGGCAGGTGATACCTTTTATATTGAATTGCCGGTTTTTAACGAGAAGTCTCTATCATCTGTATTACAGGCAATCAAACTTCTAAATGGTTGTGAGGGATGTTTTCGGGTTAATGTGATCAAAGATATAAGAAAGAATAAGTCAAATGATGACAGTTATTTTCTGCTGATGGATGAAGATGAGTTCGAGGATTTTCACTCGTATAATGATGCCGAAGAATTCAATGAAAAGAGCAAGTGGCAACATGAAAAGACAATTTGTGTGTTTGAACCAGATTGAGATAAGGGAATGAGGTCGAGCCAACGACTTTAAACAAAGGCGCTGCATGGGAGGCAACCCATAGGGGAGTATCTTTCTACCTTTTTCTATGCATTTTACTTTACATTGGGGACAATGTAAGTTTTAAGTGTGGGGGAGGATTTAAGGGTACTTGTTATTTTATTTTTTTTATATTTCGTTTGATTATTTGTTATTTTTTTTTTATTATTTTAGGTTGATTATTTTTATTTTTAGATGATTTTGTATTTTGTGGGTATATTCACTGCAAACCCTCATAAGACAAAACTCGTCCACTTGGGATAACCTTGGAGTTTAAAGGCTTGTTGCACATGCTAAGTGCAATCATGTTTCTTACGAAAATGGGATAGTTTTTAGGATTTGTCACTTGAGCAATAAATTAATTTTAATTTTAATTTTTAACCAATGATAAAACTTTGATTTCTTTTTGATAACTTCTTGGAAGATTGATAGACATTGAGTAATCTAAATTTGATTTTCATTGTTGATTTTTACTTTATTTGAGACCCTTCATACTTGAGCACATGTCCATTTGGTCAAAATAATTTTAACTTGGAAGGAATTTATTTAATTGAATGAATTGAGGAGAAATTTTGGAATTCTATTACTTATTTGATCATAATTTGGAGTTAATATGAGATATTATTTGAGAAAGGGGAAATGATTTAGGCAAATTTTGCAAGTTTGAATGAAAAAAAAAATTCGAAAGTGAGAAAAACGAAAACAAATTGTTGTTCATGTGGTGGGTTGAGATGGAGCGTAAAACGCACTCACTCGTAAACACATGACATGGCGAGATGGAGCGTAAAACGCACCCGCTGGTAAGATGGAGCATAAAATGCACTTACCGAAAGAGAAAGAAAAAAAAAGCCTTTGATCCTCTAGTGTTGATTACTTGTGTTAACTTAGAATTGTGTGAAAATAAGTGCTTGAGTTTCTCTTTTTCCTTCAAGGTTTTGATCTCATAAATTTTTCTAAGTTTTGATTGGTTTGATACATGTTGATTCACATACACACAAAGGGTAAAGAGTAAAGTAAGATTGATAAAGGAGCTTAAGTTCTAGATGATACATTATTTTGACGTTTTTCAAGAGTTATTGTGTTGAATCTTTGAGGTCAATGTTGAAATTTATATTAATTTGTGGCTCAGGTTTGTCAAGTTTGTCAAGTTTGTTAGTTGAATTTTTGTATTATAATTTATTTTTGTTTTGCCCGAGGACGTGCAAAAGATAAGTGTGGGGGAATTTGATGTGAATGGAATTTGTATTATTTTTATCCCTTAATGCTTAATCTTTTGTATTTATTTTATGCTTAAATACACTCATCTATTGAAGGAAAGAAAAATCTAACTAGAAGATCTTTTTGAAGGAAGTTGATTGCCACTAAGAAGTTGAAACCTACATGAAAAATAATTAATGTCTTATGCCTATAAATAGAGGATTACCAAGAGAGTTTAGGGACTTGTCTACAAACTTCTCTCTCTATTATTCTTTGGTGTTTTCATAGTCATGTGTAACTAAATTCTTATTCTTGGATTAAGGAGACGGAAGCCTCATATTATTACACTGTGAGATCTAATTGATTTTAACTGTTCAATTATTATTTTGAGTATTGATTATTCTTCTGTGCTTGAATTCTATGATTGATATGTTTAATTACTAAAGTGCACGCTAATTTATTATTCGTAGAAATCTACTGCTAAATTAGATATCAAATCTGTAATTGTTTGGTCACTCTAATTTGCGAAGCAACTAAGGTTAATAATTGACTACAAATCACAAGATTATTATATCTTAGAAAGAATATTCAACTAAATTAAATGCAACCGCTTGTGCTTGTATTATTTACCTTCATCAGTTTTTCTGATTCTTAAAGCATCTACTAGATTAAACTTTTAGCGCTTGGCTGAAGTTGTTTAGTAGTTAGGTTTATTTAGATCGCTTGTTTCTATTTAACTAAAATTAAGGAAAGACACAGAATAATTTAGAATGGTGAGTTGATTCTAACGGTGAATATTCAAAATATTAATTGATTATACTTGAGTCAATGATCAGTGTAAGTTTCTGAGGTGGAAGTTAATTTGATCCAAGGTTTGTTTTCTCTGATTTACTTTAATAAATTATCTTATATTATTTTTAGTTTACTTTAATAATTACATTCAAAACTCCCTTTTCTGGTATACAAAATATAAAATTAGATTAATCATTTTCTGTGGGATCGACTATTGCTTGCACTACTACATAAATATTTTTCGCACTAAGGTTTTATTTTTGGTTACCTGTGACAGCACACCATCAAACTTTCCACGCGTTATGAGTTCAGGAACTTTCCATAAAAATATGAGTTTTTGAACTTATCCTAGTAATATGTAATCCAAGAACTAATCATAGACTATATATACGCTTACGGGTTCAGAAACAAACCATATTATTATAAGTTACAAACTTGACATAAGCATGAGTTTTAAGAACTCGCACCTAATCTTATTCTCTAATTATCAAATATACATATGAGAAAAGAATCACCTTCTCACCATACATATATTGATAGCCTGATACCGACATTTCAACGATTATCAATGTGATAAACTAAGTGGTCGTTAAACCAAACACAAAATCCCTGCCCATACAAAGTTTTATATAACTCAACTATCACATAAGTCCTCAATTGAAATTTCACCCAATCCTAACTCTCTCTTTGCTCAATACGAATTTTCTTTAATCCGTATTTCATCATCTATAACTTTTTTTGAGTTTTACTTGTACTTTCTCATAGTACCTTCTTTTTATAGCATTCAGCTAAAAGTTTTAATCATTCGATTGATCATCCGTCCTTCTACAACTTAATCAGATCACTTCATGATCTTTTCTTATAACCCGGGTCAGGTGTTCCCTGATCCTCTTACCTTTTTAAGATTCTTCTTTGAATCTTTGCGTATTATCTTAACGCATTCTTTATGAATTTCTAAATTCATTTTAAGATCATGTAAACCTCATTCGAGTTTATACTTAGCAAATTCTTTTCTTTTCATTTACTTTGTTTACGGTTATAGCCTATGATATGCCTACCTAAGGTTTATAACCCATAGCTCTGATACCAAGTGTAACGCCCTCAAAATCGGGACTAACTTAATCCAAAATCAGGAATAATCTTAATCCCGACCTTGTGCGTTAAATACTTTTCTAATTCAGCTTTACATCATATTAAGATGAAATATTAGCTAAAAATCCGGATAATTAAAAACTTTTCTTTATGTCTTTCTTCCCTTCTTTTCCCTAAATCGCAACCTTTACGATTACATATTTCAGAACCATTTTTATTCTACGATCCATTTTATCAGAGTAATTATGAGTGATTACAAACTCATTTTTGAATACACAATCTTTCTTGTATAATATTATAATTATAATGCTTTATATTATAAAGCAGTTATCGTAACATACTTCAAAACAATTATTCTTTATTTATTGAATATTTCAGAAATTTACATATATGTCAATTACATATGTCCAAACTATAGTGCTATACAATTTCTAGTTCAAGAAAAATTTCATCTTGCGCATGTCTTCTAATCCTTATCGTCCAGATAATCAGAAATATCCCATCATATCGTTAACCTGCAAAAAGTTTATTTTTGCAAGATTGAGCTCGACAGCTCAGCAAATCCAACAGTTTTCATACTTCACATAGCACATAATTTCATGCTTAGTTCATACTCTTATTAAGCATACATTATAACTTCAACAATATGATTTATATGTTTAGCATATCACATATCACATCAAGACTGAGTTCCAAAACTTAATCCGTTTTAGTCATAAGTAGACTTTCATAACTCAACAAGCATAATATGTAATTCATATAATCAGGTCAAGTTCATATAGCACATAGGAACTGAAAGACTTCCCTTGATCGTTGATTATCAACTATAGTTATCTATGCTTCACGAATCCTTTTTGATTTACTTGATGAATTCTTGCTTTGAGATGATCAAGTTGCTTCGATACTTAAATTAGTTGAGTATATTGCTCCATTCCTTCTTCTATTTCAGTTGTTAGTTATGATTTCTTGAAAATTTGGTGAGGTTCTATGTTTCATTAGTATGGGAGTTAGAATACTTGTTTTGAAATAAACGGATGGAAAAATTGAGAGAATGAAGGCTGAGAATAGTTATGCTTCTAAGCCTCCTATTCTTCTAATCTATTAACTAACTGATTAGTGTCCTTCATAACTTTAAGAATTCAACAGCTCCTACTTGGCTTAATGACTTACTATTCCCATTAACCAACACCTCCTACTTGTCCATTCTCACTAACTAAGCAACATAAGTTTTAATTTCCTTTTCATTTCTAGCATACATATATACATTACATACGTCATACATTTACTTATATAATACATGATCACATACATATCATATAATAATATATATTATAAAATACATATATATTTAGTACATAAATCAATTAATGTATTAAAATTACATAATCCTTCCAATAAAAATAGAATTAATACGTTAAATAAAATAACATATTTCATGTAACGAACCCACTATATTAAAATAATTAATATTAAATTAATCATTTTGATTCACTTACTTAAAGTAACGGATCAATTAAAATAATTAATATTCAATTAATTGTTTTAATCTACTTATTCAATATATACAACAATTTTGAGTAATTAAATTAATCATCTCATTCCTTTCGTAAATTATTTTCAAACAATTTAAATATATATATTAAATATAAATTTATTATATTTTTCATCCGTTACTCACATTATAACTTTAATTCACAACTTGTTGTCAATATACATATTATTTATATATTGGACCTTACATTATTAATATACATCATACGTTTAACATAATATTAATTATTATGCTATTATTCATGTTATAAATTATTATTATAACACAATTATAACTATTACTATTAAATAAATTTCATTATTTAATTAAATAACATAAACATTTTAATCCACAAATTTTCAATTAGTGAATTAACCTCCTCATTCCGTTTTGTAGCTAATTCAAACGAATATATTTAATAGTTTTATTAACTATTAAATATAACTTTTCAAATAAATGCATATTCTCCACATTTATTTAAATGAGAAATATATAATAATATATCCAAATAAATTGCTACCCCACAATTTATTTCTCGACCAAAACAAATATATATATATATATATATATATATAATATCTCTGCTTATTTCCTTTGTCCCTTCTTACATCTTATAAATTGTTTTCAACAATTATAATAATAATATATATTATTATTCTATAAATTACCATATTGCACAACATATATTCCTTTATACAGTACAATTCACCCAATATATCACGTAATAAGAATTTTATTTATTTAAATTCTTATCTTAATAATACTCAAAACTCGGATCGTCACATAGATAGCGTAAACTAAACCTACTACGCATAGGCAAGTCTCCAAACCTTGCTACCTTTATGCACGTATTATACATCTTGCTATCAATTATTGTGAAGTTATTGCTTCTTGATTCAGCATAACTTAAGAAATGAATTATTATTCATATATTGTTTATCCGAGCATGAATTATTGTGTCAAGCCAAATTGTTTGGTACGACATCTTATAACTGAGTATACAAACACCATATATGGGTTGTTATTATCGATAATATATTGACATCTAGTGTATGTTGGGCACAATTAGGATGGTATGCATACTCCTAGGATATCTCGATTAGGCTGATCCCCTATAAGATATCTGAACAAAGCTTTTCTAAGTCATTGAAGACTGATAGAACTGATTGGAACACATGGTTCATGTATTAAACCCTCAGTTGGCAAAAACTTTTGAACTTCTTTCAAATCAAACACCTTGTGTTTACATTTTTGAAATAAACTTGCTGAGCATTCTGTAGCTCATCTTTGCATAAAACTTTCCTTTCGCAGTTTTAGATGGTAATCCCGGAACTTCAGGGACGGACAAGGGAAAATGCCGTGTTAATTAGTTTTATCTTACTGTTTTGAATAAATTCAAGTCTTATAAGACTTTGTTGTAATAAGAACATAGTACTGAGAATGTTGTAATCAAACTTAAAGTTATGAAATATATATCATCTTTTGTTATATCTCTTGCGTTGTATTTATATTCTTAGTTAAGTTAGAAAGTAGCATTTGATCTAGTACAGTATCCATATGAACTATACATCTGAATGAGGGTATTTAAATGATATTGGGAGTTCTGTAAGCGCTGAGGTTACACTTAATGAGCACTAGTAAGGTGACACCTTTACCGGAATGCGCCCCTCAGTTCCAAGAACAAGCTTATCATTGATACTGTGAATGTCAGATAGATAGGGATTATCGATATGAAAGAGATATTCATAAGATATGAATCTATACATCCAAGTGAGGGTATTCAAACACAGTTAACATTTTGATGAGAACTATTATCTATTATGGGATACTGTGAACCTTGGATAGATAGAAGTTATATATTATGAAATATTTATAGTTAAATAGTTTCACGTGAGCACCAAATCTACTACAGGGAGTGTAGGGAATTTGGGGGCTTCACAAGTTAGTATCAAAGCTATAAGCACAATAAGTGCAAAGAGCCCCAAGCCTCTTGCCGGTGACTCCCAGATAGGGATGCACCGAAGCCAAACACTCCCTAGGGGACGCCGAAGAAGTCGGTGGCAAACTGATAGGTACACTTGTGAGGTGCTGTCCAATTACGGATATGAGTCACAAGTTGGTATCAGAGCTGTAGATTATAGCTTTAAGGTAGTTTGGAAATGCCTTAAGATATAGTCTTTTAGTCCGTAAAATACTTAATTATACATGAAATGTAACGAACGAGATTTTTATATTTGATCTTTAAATATTTATTGAATTAAATAAATATTTGTGTCGATTTATCTATTGAGTAAAATAAATATTTGATGAAATTATTGTAGATTAATTTAATTAAATGTGTTCTTTTGATTGTATTAATGTCAAATAATTTTATAACGTAAAGTGTGAATTTAATTGAGATAATTAAATTAAATGAGTTGTTTATTAATTGTGATGTTGTTCTAATTAATTTAATAATTAATTAGAGATTTATTAATTTCGCATAATTAAATAAACGAGAATTTTTTTTATTATGTGATTACGTGATTTAATGAGTAGTAGTGGCTTTTATTTAATTGTAATTAAATAATATAATTTGATTATTAAAGTGTGACAAATAAACTTTATAATAAGTAAGTTAATTAAAATAAACCAAAAAGGAGCTTATAGGGACAACCAAACATGGCCTTATGAACATGGAATCAGTTAAGTGCATACTGGCCTTAACTGACACACATGTTGTGCCAGTTAATATTATCAGCCTTATACGTATTATTTCCTTAGCAAACACAGAGAGAAATATAGAGAGAGTTTTGAGAGGATTTGAGAATTGGAAGAAGAATTTCCTTCATCTAGCAACTTAAACCACTAATCAAAGGTAATTTTCTAAATTCAAGTTTTAATCTACGTTCTTGAAGTTCCTCCATGAAAGTTAAATTCAGTTCTCTGTAAATTGGTTTTTATGGCTAATTGTTAAGAACCTGATGTTAGATGCTTGTTAGTATGCACAATTTGTTTTACACGATTTGTATGTGATTTAGAGTAATCAAATTCATGAGATTATGTTTTAATTAGAGTTTTGAAGTTTACAGAGGACTAGTATTTGAATATGGCTTAAATGTATGAAAATTTATGTTTTAAATGCATATTAAAAGGTAAATTAATGGTTGATTATGTTTATACATGTAAAAACAAAGAGAACGAAACTTGAACAGACTGATTTGGTGTTATAACGAATCTGTAATGTGTGATTTCATAAAATTCGACGAAACTTTGAAAAATAGCAAGAACATGAAAATTATGAGTTCAAATTCGGTTGTTTGAGTTGTTTAAGTTGATAAAATCATGCTCTAATTGTTGGGTTATATTTTTGTAAAGTCTAAAATTTATGGGTAGCCTTAGAATTGTTGTTTGAGCAAAGCTTTGGCCAAATTTGACTTTTTCTATGTTCTTCGCGAACTTGGGCAACTGAATCTGAAGAGCGGTGCCGCAGCGCCGGTACAAAGAGTAATCCTAGCGCCGCAGCACTGGCCCAGGTTGTCCGGGTCCGGCCAGCGCCGCAGCGCCGGCTCAAGGCTTATGCCCAGCGCCGCAGCGCCGGTTTAGGTCAGGTCGGGTCAACGGGTCAGGTCGAATCAAAACCCCAAAAATAATTTTTTTTTTCAGATTTTAAAATAAAATAATTTCATATATATGAAGAAATATGATAAGTATGTAAAGGAATAACAATAGTTTAAGAGCGAAAGTTCGAGTTATGTTTTCTGAAATGGTCAATCATTTAATAAAGGTAGTAATTAGTTGAATTATGAGTATTAACTGTTCAATGTGACTTCAATGTATAGGTTACTTAAAGAGCAAATAGATAATATTAGTTGTAGCAGATGCACGAGGCAAGTTCTTAAACCCTACTCCTCTTTTATGCAAGTTTTCTATCTTTAATCTTCTTATGGCATTGAAAGCAATTTTCTAAACCTTATTTTTACATTAAGCTAGTTCATAAATCATATACTTATGTTGATCAAGTTTCTTATTCTTGATTATCTAATTATATAACTCTGATTGAGATGTTTTAATTCTTTTAAAACAATACTTCGGTTATACAATGTTTGTTCAATTGTATACCTTAAAATTCATTATTCGATTGAAATATCAGTTATATTATTGAATCTTGATTGACTAGCGAACCCTTATAGATTCGACTGGCCTATAGTTGATGAGCGTTCTAAATTCCAAATCTATTATTGAAGTTAATCCAAACCAAACTTTTTTTGGTGCGGACTCTGATGTCAAACTGAGATGAACAACCCTTTATAGGGGATTATATTTACGCGTTAGCGTTAAGATGTTGTGCACATACATGGTACGAAGGGCTGATCCCCCCAAGTACGAGAAGTAAGGTCGATATAGTCTTACGACTGTTAAAGGTTTAAAGTATAAATACTTGATAACCTAGGACATTGTTCATGGTCTTGTGACCCTCAGATGTTCTTTTGATTCTTGTTTTATAATCTTGATTCAAAAGCCGAGCTTTCAATTATCTAGTATCCATTGACTATCCGCATGTTATTATTATTGTTATTGTGATACTTGATGGGCAATTATTGCTCACTCTTGCATAATACCATTGCAGCTAAGGTTGAAAGAGTTGATGAACCATCTACTAGTAAGGGCAAAGGCAAAGGCAAAGCAAACAAGTGATGAAGATTTGTTAATATTGTTTGTTATTGAGATGTTGTAATAGACCTATGTTATTTATGTTATGTTTCTGCATTGATGTTTTATTTAAGGTTAGATGACCTGGGATTGATGGTATTAAGATGTTGTGACCCTTTAATGAGAGATTTCTATTTCAGTTAAGAGTTTTCATTTATATTTTTATGGGTAGTTAGATGTGATGTGATTTCTTTAGATAGTGAACACCAAATCCTGTAGGAATAAAGTATCCAGATTTTGGGGTGTCACAAGTTGGTATCAGAGCTGTACGTTATGAACCTTAGGTGGGAAAAACCTTAGGGTAGTAGCCTTTTAGGAGACAGAAAACATAGTGGTGATAAACTCTTATCGAGTTCTAAGGAATGAATTACGGAATTCATTAATGATAATAAACAACTTTATGTGTTATGTGCTTATGTGTTAACAACCTATGTGCCGCGAGTGGTATTGAGTATTAATTAAAACTTAAACTTTGTTGTCAAGATGTCGGATGTTGGAGAATTCAGTGGTTGAGCCCCGAGTAGCTAGAGAGGAGGAGCCCCGTGATATCCATGTTATCCGGGAGCAGTTGATACAGAGAGAGCCATCTTCGTTGATCACTATTGCGGGTCAAGAGCATGAGCCTGAGTTTGATCCAGAGGGGGATTCTGATGAGGTAGAGGTAGAGGCTGAGGAGGATGATGAGGATCCCGAGGAGGTACCCCTTACCTCTATCGATGTCGAGATGTATGATGTACTATATGACCGTACCATAGAGTTACAGGATAGAATCAGAAATTTGGAAAGATTGACAAATATGCGCCACACTGCTATAGAACAGAAGAATTAGAAGATTGAGGATCTGGATGTACGTTTTGGAGACGTGGAATGGAAGCTAGTTCAGGCAGAGAGTCAAAAGGAAGAGTTGTTAGTTGAGAATGAGAAGATGAAGCTTGAAATTGAGAAACTAAAGAATGACCTAAGTGAAGAGTCAGCAGAACGTGCTAGAGCAGAAGACGCCTGGATGAAGGCATCTCGACGTGCAAAAATTTCTGAAGAAGGTGTGCGGGCAAAGAAGGCTAAGATTGAGGAGACGGACTACACATTTGAGATAGCAATTGACAAGGCCCAGGATCGAGTTCTCCACTATCCAGTTTAGTTTGAGGACTTGCCATGGTACATGTTGGATCGCAGGACGATGTTCCGTATCATGGAAGAAGAACGCAGAAAGGTGGTTCGACGCCTTAGTAGGCCGTGATAGGAAAAATATTGAAATATATGTGAATATTTATGGTAGTTAGTAATGTAAATTCCAGCGTGGTTATAAACAATGGAATATGATTATTTAATCTTGAAGATTCTTTGATCTCGGGATAGTTGATGTAAATAGTAGTGATGCTATCTTTCTATGTTTAAAACTTTTGAATGAATTAAATATCAAGTTTATTTGAAGATGTTATGTGTTAAGTGTTAAGCTTGAGTTGTTTAAGTTAAGTATTAAATACATAAGAATTTGAGTAATGATCTAATAAGCGTATACTCTTAAACAGAAAATGCCGCCAAGACGCCAACCACGTCAACAAGCTCAGGAAAGCTCTACTAATAATAACAACAATGATGCCAATGCTAATTTTGTACAGCAATTGGTAAACCTTTTAGCTGGAGCACTTGCGAATCAGCCGCAAGCTCCACCAGTTACGTCATTTAAGGATTTCAAAGCGGTAGGACCGCCAGAGTTTAGGGGTTCTATGAACCCAATCGAAGCCCAAACCTGGCTGATGGAAATGGAGAAGGTGTTCGACGTTGCCAGGGTTAGTGATGACCAAAAGACTGCCTTCGCAACATTCATGCTTAAGTCAGAGGCCAGCTACTGGTGGCAAGGGAAAAAGGTTCGAGGAGGTCAGGGTGTAATCACATGGGATAAGTTCAAGGAGATGTACTTTCCGATAAGCTCGCGTAATCAGATGGAGATTCAATTCCTGGAGCTGAAACAGGGTACCATGTCTGTGCCAGAATACGCTGCAAAGTTTAACGAGTTGGCTAGGTTCGCAACCTATCAGGTGAATACCGATGAGAGGAAGACGAGAAGATTTGAAAAGGGGTTAAAGTCGTGGTTGTACAGCAAGGTGTCAATGTTCTAATTGAACACTTTTGCAGGAGTTTTGGAGAAGGCGATTATCGCGAAAGGTGGGAGCGACGCTCTGACTAAGTATAACCAGGAGCAGAAGAAGAAAAAAAGTGAAAATGAGAATAATAAGGCTAGTGGTAGTAATAGTGGTGGTCACAATCAGAAGAGGAAGTGGAATGACAGTGGGTCTGCTGGAAGTCAATAAGGAGGTCAAAAGAAGAAAATAGAGGCATGTGTTACCTGCGGGAAGAATCATGTGGGAATATGCCTGAAGGGGAAGAGGGTTTGCTATAATTGTGGTCAGGAAGGTCACATAGCACCAAATTGTCCTAATCCTAAGAAGGGCGCATGCTTCACTTGCGGGTCAAAGGATCATCTGGCTAGGGAATGCCCCAAGAAGGCAGCAGGAGGAACAGGAGCAGGAGGGAGTAAGGGAAACAATGGTGGTAGCACGTTAACCATAACTGGATCAGCACCGACAAAGCGACCTACCGCCAGAACTTTCAACATGACTGTGCAGGACGCTGTGCACTCATGAGATGTGGTGTCAGGTATCATTCTGATCAATAATATAAATGCTTATGTATTGTTTGATTCGGGTGCTACTTGCTCATTTATATCCGATGACTTTGCTAAGAATCTAGATTTGTTTAAGGAGGAATTAGATCGCCCTTTGAACATAGAAATTGTGAATAGGGAGATAATTTATATTAGGTTTGTACACAAGAACTGTAAGGTGCACATTAAGGGAAACATGATGACTGTAGATCTGATCCCAATTAGACTTGGGGAATTTAACATTATTTTGGGAATGGATTGGCTATTCAATTATGGGGAGATAATTGATTGCCAAAGGAAGTGTATTAGCCTTATGACTCTGTCAAAGGCAGTATTTTATGGTAGCAAATCGCCTAGGCAAGCGAGTTGTCTGACGATAATGCAGGCCAGGAAGTTGTTGAGACAAGGCTGTGTGGGATACTTAGCCTACATAGTCGATACTCGAAAAGAGAGTCCGAAATTAGAAGAGATACCTGTAATAAGAGATTTTATAGACGTATTTCCAGATGAGTTGCCAGGACTTCCGCTAGACAGGGAAGTGGAATTCGTAATCGATTTGGCACCAGGAACTGCCCCTATATCGAAGTCTCCGTACCGTATGGCTCTAGTAGAGATGAAAGAATTGATGGTGCAACTGCAAGAACTTTTAGACAAGAAGTATATCCAGCCGAGCGTATCGCCGTGGGGAGCGCCAGTGTTATTTGTCAAGAAGAAGGACGGATAGATACGACTTTGCATTGATTATAGAGAGTTGAACAAGGTCACGATTAAAAATAAGTACCCGTTGCCAAGGATCGATGACTTGTTTGATCAATTGAAAGGAGCTAGGTATTTCTCGAAGATAGATTTGAGAAGTGGTTATCATCAGTTGAAGGTAAGAAAGGAAGATGTACTGAAGACAGCGTTCAGGACTCGTTATGGTCACTATGAGTTTCTGGTGATGTCATTTGGTCTAACGAATGCTCCTGCAGCATTCATGGACCTAATGAACAGGGTGTTTAAGCCGTTTTTAAATAAGTTCATAGTAGTTTTCATCAATGATATTCTAGTATATTCCAAAATCAAGGAAGAGCATGCAGAGCATTTGAAGGCGACATTGGAAGCATTAAGAAGAGAGAAGTTGTACGCTAAGTTTTCAAAATGTTAATTCTGGATAGAGCGGGTGCAATTTCTTGGACATGCGATTGACAAGGATGGGATTTCGGTAGATCCATCAAAGGTTGAAGCTGTACTTAACTGGGATCAGCCGAAAACACCGTCAGAAGTAAGGAGTTTCTTAGGATTGGCAGGTTAACAGAAGATTTATTCAGGATTTTTTCAAAATTGCGACTCCGTTAACGAATTTGACTAGGAAGGCAGTGAAGTTCATTTGGACGAAAAAGTGTGAGGAATGTTTTTAAGAATTAAAGAAAAGGTTGAGTACGACACATGTGTTATCTTTACCAGATAGCACAGGAAATTTTGTGGTGTACAGTGATGCGTCGCATAAAGGACTAGGCTATGTGCTTATGCAGAACGGTAAGGTCATTGCGTATGCATCACGATAATTAAAGGACTATGAGAAGGGGTATCCTACCCATGATTTAGAATTGGCCGCAGTAGTGTTTGCTTTGAAAATCTGGAGACACTATCTTTATGGGGAGAAGTGTGAGATATATACAAACCATAAGAGTCTGAAATATATTTTCACACAGAAGGACCTGAACATGCGATAGAGGAGGTGGTTAAAATCGATAAAGGACTATGACTGTGAAATTTTATACCATTCGGGTAAAGCGAACGTTATGGCCGACGCCTTAAGCAGAAAGGGTCGGGAGAAACTGTCTATGTTAACTGCTCAGGAGGAGCTAATTACAACAATGGCAAAACTGGAGTTGGAGGTGAAATATCCCGAGGCGTCTGACGAAAAATTATTTCAAATGGGAGCCGACCTAACTTTGGTAGATAAGGTTAAGGAAGCACAATTTCAGGATGAAGAATGTGAGAAAATCAGGAAAAGAATATCCAAAGGTGACGAAATGAAATTCAAAGTTGATATTGAAGGATCATTAAGATTTGAAGGACGAATTTGGGTTCCACCAGTACCAGAGGTTAAGGAGGAAATTTTGAGCGAGGCTCATAATTTAAGATATTTGATTCATCCGGGAAGTACGAAGATGTACCAGGATCTCCAAAAGTATTTCTGGTGGACGAATCTGAAAAGAGACGTTGCAGATTATGTAGCTAAGTGTTTGACATGTTAGAAAGTTAAAGCAGAACATCAAAGGCCGAGTGGGTTACTACAACCATTAGAAATCCCAGAATGGAAATGGAAACATATCACAATGGATTTCGTAGTAGGTCTTCCGATGACTCAGAAAGGGTTTGACGCAGTTTGGGTTATCGTAGATCGACTGACAAAATCAGCACATTTCTTACCGATCAAGATCAGATTTAACCTAGATCAGTTGGCGAAGTTATATGTGAAGGAGGTTGTTTCGAGGCACGGTGTTCCAGTATCTATTGTCTCAGATAGGGATCCACGATTCACATCGAACTTCTGGAAACACCTACAGGAATGCATGGGAACGCAGTTACGTATGAGTACGACATATCATCCACAGACCGACGGACAGAGCAAAAGAACGATTCAGACATTTGAAGATATGTTAAGAGCTTGCTTCATGGATTTCAAAGGGAATTGGGACGATCATCTACCATTGGTGAAATTTGCTTACAATAACAGTTACCATGCAAGTATTGGCATGCCACCTTATGAAGCATTGTACGACAGAAAGTGCAGAACTCCATTATACTGGGATGAAGTTGGCGAACGTCAATTGCTAGGACCAGAACTGGTACAACAGACTGCCGAAATCATCAAAGTGATCAGGGCGAGATTGATAGTTGCTCAGGATAGGCAGAAGAAATATGCCGATCAACACCGCAAGAATCGAGAATTTGAAACTAGTAGCTTCGTTTTCTTGAAAGTGTCTCCTGGAAGGGGAAAATTCGTTTTAGTAAGAAAGAAAAACTGAGCCCGAGGTTCATTGGACCCTTTGAAGTGTTACGGAGAATTGGTGAGGTCACGTATGAGGTTGCCTTACCTCTAGCGTTAGAACATATCCACAATGTTTTTCACATTTCGGTGTTATGACCCTACAAACCCGACTACAAGCATGTTATAGAATATGAACCCCTGTAGTTTGAAAAAGATTTATCTTACGAGGAAATATCTGTTCAAATAGTTGACCGAAAAGAGCAAGTACTCAGAAAAATAAAGTTATACCTTCTGTTAAGGTGATCTCGAAGAACCACAACGCTGAAGAAACTACGTGGGAACTCGAAAATCAGATGATAAAAAATTATCCTCAGTTATTTGCTTAGTCTATGTGTAGCGATTCTGGGGACAAAATCTTTGTAAGGAGGGGACAATGTAACGAGACGAATTAATTGAGTCGTGATTCTGGGGACATAATCCTTTTAAGGGGTGAAAGATGTAACGAACGAGATTTTTATATTTGATCTTTAAATATTTATTGAATTAAATAAATATTTGTGTCAATTTATCTATTGAGTAAAATAAATATTTGATGAAATTGCTGGCGATTAATTTAATTAAATGTGTTATATTGATTGTATTAATGTGAAATAATTTTATAACGCAAAATGTGAATTTAATTGAGATAATTAAATTAAATGAGTTGTTTATTAATTGTGATGTTGTTCTAATTAATTTTAGTATGTGATTACTTGATTTAATGAGTAGTAATGGCTTTTATTTAATTGTTATTAAATAATATAATTTGATTATTAAAGTGTGACAAATAAACTTTATAATAAGTAAGTTAATTAAAATAAACCAAAAATGAGCTTATAGGGACAACCTAACATGGCGTTATGAACATGGGAGCAATTAAGTGCATACTTGCCTTAACTGACACTCATGTTGCGCCAATTAATATTATCAGCCTTATACGTATTATTTTCTTAGCAAACACAGAGAGAAATACAGAGAGAGTTTTGAGAGGATTTAAAAATTGGAAGAAGAATTTCCTTCATCTAGCAACTTAAACCACTAATTAAAGGTAATTTTCTAAATTCAAGTTTAAATTTATGTTCTTGAAGTTCCTCCATGAAAGTTAAATTGATTTCTCTGTAAATTGGTTTTTATGGCTAATTATTAAGAAATTGATGTTAGATGTTTGTTAGTATGCAGAATTTGTTTTACACGATTTATATGTGATTTAGAGTAATCAAATTCATGAGATTATGTTTTAATTGTAGTTTTGAAGTTTACAGAGGACTAGTATTTGAATATGGCTTAAATGTATGAAAATTTATGTTTTAAATGCATATTAAACGGTAAATTGATGGTTGATTATGTTTATACATGTAAAAACAAAGAGAACGAAACTTGAACGGACTAATTTGGTGTTATAATGAATCTGTAATGTGTGATTTCCTGAAATTTGACGAAACTTTAAAAAATAGCAATTACATGAAAATTATGAGTTCAAATTCAGTTGTTTGAGTTGTTTAAGTTGATAAAATTATGCTCTAATTGTTGGGTTATGTTTCTGTAAAGTCTAAAATTTATGGGTAGCCTTAGAATTGTTGTTTGAGCAAAGCTTTGGCCAAATTTGGCTTTTCTGTGTTCTTCACGAACTTGGGCAACTGAATCTGAAGAGCGGTGCCGCAGCGCCGGTACAAAGAGTAATCCTGGCGCTGCAGCACTGGCCCAGGTTGTCCGGGTCCAGGTCAGGCTAGCGCCGCAGCCCCGGCTCAAGGCTTATGCCCAGCGCCGCAGCGCTGGTCTGGGTCGGGTCGGATCAAAAACCGAAAAAATAAAATTTTTCCTGATTTTAAAATAAAATAATTTCATATATATGAAGCAATATAATAAGTATGTAAAGGAATAACAATAGTTTAAGAGCGTAAGTTCGAGTTATGTTTTCTAAAGTGGTCAATCGTTTAATAAAGGTAGTAATTAGTTGAACTATGAGTATTAACTGTTCAATGTGACTTGAATGTATAGGTTACTTAAAGAGCAAATAGATAATATTAGTTGTAGTAGATGCACAAGGTAAGTTTTAAACCCTACTCCTTTTTTATGCAAGTTTTCAATCTTTAATCTTCTTATGGCATTGAAAGCAAGTTTCTAAACCTTAGTTTTACATTGAGCAAGTTCATAAATCATATACTTATGTTGATCAAGTTTCTTATTCTTGATTATCCAATTATATAACTCTGATTGAGATGTTTTAATTCTTTTAAAATAATACTTCGGTTATACAATGTTTATTCAATTGTATACCTTAAAATTCATTATTCGATTGAAATATCAGTTATATTATTGAATCTTGATTGACTAGCGAACCCTTATTGATTCGACTAGCCCATAGTTGATGAGCGTTCTAAATTCCAGATCTATTATTGAAGTTAATCCAAACCAAGCTTCCTTTGGTGCGGACTCTGATGTCAAACTGAGATGAACAACCCTTTATAGGGGATTATATTTACGCGTTAGCATTAAGATGTTGTGCACATACATGGTACGAAGGGCTGATCCCCCTAAGTACGAGAAGTAAGGTCCATATAGTCTTACAACTATTAAAGGTTTAAAGTAGAAATACTTGATAACCTAGGACATTGTTCATGGTCTTGTGACCCTCAGATATTCTTCTGATTCTTATTTTATAATCTTGATTCAAAAGCCGAGCTTTCAATTATCCAGTATCCATTGACTATCCACATGTTATTATTATTGTTATTGTGATACCTGTTGGGGTAATTGTTGCTCACTCTTGCATAATAACATTGTAGCTAAGGTTGAAAGAGTTGATGAACCATCTACTAGTAAGGGCAAGGGCAAAGCAAACAAGTGATGAAGATTTGTTAATATTATTTGTTATTGACATGTTGTAATAGACCTATGTTATTTATGTTATGTTTCCGCATTGATGTTTTATTTAAGGTTAGATGACCTGGGATTGATGTTGTTAAGATGTTGTAACCCTTTAATGGGAGATTTCTATTTAGTTAAGAGTTTTCATTTATATTTTTATGAGTAGTTAGATGTGATGTGATTTATTTAAATAGTGAACACCAAATCCTGTGGGAATGAAATATCCGGATTTGGGGGTATAAAGCCCCGAAAATCCACCTGCTAGCTTCTTTTAGCCAGGTCGGACTTCGTGCTCACGTGTACAACCTTTACATAATGCTATAGAAATCTTGACTTCTAATAATCAGAGTAAAGTGCGGAAAAGTGATAATATTATAATATCATTTGTTCATTCTTACAACATTCCCAGGTTACTTGTTTTATTATACATAAGTCCTAAAAGACTTAAAAATAAATCTCTATTTCTCTATCCGAGACTTGCAGTATTAGCAACAAGGCAGTTCCCAGGAAAGAGGGGGCTTTCCATTAAAACGGCGCGCAATTAAATGACCTAACCCCTTTCCTCATCAGAACTTTCTAGACATTGCCAATAATGTTAATCTATCATAGTTTAAATGACTTCTACATCTTCAACATTCTTTGTACCGATATAACAGATCTGGTGTTCAAGCTTAACTAGTTAACCACCTATTAGATATTCCATAATATATAACTTCTAACTATCCAAGGTTCACAGTATCCCATAATAGATAATAGTTCTCGTCAGAACGTTAACTGTGTTTGGATACCCTCACTTGGATGTATAGATTCATATCTGATGGATATCTCTTTCATATCGATAGTTCCTATCTATCTGACATTCACAGTATTAATGATAAGATTGCCCCTAGAACTGAAGGGCGCATTCCGGTAAAGATGGCACCTTACCGGCGCTCATTAAGTGTAACCCCAGAGCTTATAGAACTCTCAATATCATTCAAATACCATCATTCAGATGTATAGTTCATATAGATACTGTATTAACTTAGTACAACTATTCTAAACAATTTAAAGATCAGCGTATAACGCATTCAATATAATAAAGGATGATAATATATTTCATATCGTTAAGTTCTGTTACATCGTTCTCAGTACTAAGTAATTACAACAAAGCCTTTAAAAGACTTAAATAAAGTAAAACTAATTAATACGGTCGTTTCCCTTTGGTCGTCTCTGAAGTTCCAGAATTATCATTTAAGACTGCAAAAAGAGATTATATGCAAGAATGAGCTACAAATGCGCAGCAAGTTTATTTAGAAACGTGAACACAATGTGTTCAAGTTGAAAGATGTCAAAGATGTATAACTGAGGGTTCTGTACATGAACCATATATTTCAATTAGTTCTATCAGTCTTCAATGACTTAGAACCGCTTGATTTCGGATATCTGGTAGGGGATCAGCCTAACCAATATCCTAGGAGTATGCATATCATCCTACAATTTTGTGTCGATAGATAATCAACATTTACCGGCACCTTATATCAAGGTGTTTCAGTTCACCTTACATCAAGGTGTTCCATTTCTCAGTATAAGATGTCGTACCAAAATAATTTGGTTTGACACAACAATTTACGCTCGAATAAACAATATATGAATAATGATTCATTTCTTAAGTTATGCTGAACAAGAAGCAATAACTTCACAATAATTGATAGCAAGATGTAATAGACTTGCTTAAATGTAACAAAGTTAGAAGACTTGCCTCGTATATCTTTTACAGTTAATATAACGGTCTAAACGTTCATCGTAAGTCCTATACGATTATCAACGTACATAACTAGTTAAATGTTTAATAATTAACAATTAACGCCTATAATTAAGACTTCTTCTACTATACTTAAAATAATTTCAGCATTATAACTGCTTATAGAATGAATATTTCTCAACTATATGTAAAATAATGAGCATTATAACTGCTTGCAAAATTAATATTTGGCTATTATAAAATGAATATTCTTACTAAATACTTTAAGAAAATCGGACATAGTAACTGCTTATAAAAGTATATTTTCTAATATATAAGAGAAATAAATCGGACATTATCATTGCTTGTAAATAGGACTTTTGTATTATATATTTAAAATAATTTGGGCATTATAACTGCTTGTAAATAGGAATTTTGTACTATATACTTAAAATAATTTGGGCATTATAACTACTTATAAAAGTATATTTTTAAAAGAAGAATGAAAATAATAACCACTAGAGTAATACCTCTTGTAGTTGCTAGCTTTACTTCCAATCACGCAGCGCTTCGATGCTTGGAAAGTAATTTTTATCTCACAATATCTCTCAAAATATAAATATAGAGTGTTTTTGCTCTTGAACTGCTCTTGAAAAATAGTAAGGAATGAATGAACTAAGCTTGCTATTTATAGAAAAACCAAGTTTCACTAATTGCACGTTAGGGGCTCGGCTTATTACACTTTGCACCCTAGCATATTCTTAGAATATTCTTTTAAGCTCCTCAATGAAAATATCTTCCAAGCTCGACAATGCAGCTTGCAATTGAACCTATCTTCTAAGCTCCTCAATGAAAATATCTTCCAAGCTTGACAATGCAGCTTGCAATCTAAGCTCCTCAATGAAAATATCTTCTAAACTCGACAATGCAGCTTGCAATTAAACCTATCTTCTAAGGTCCTCGATGAAAATATCTTCCAAGCTCGAAAATGCAGCTTGCAATCTAAGCTCCTCAATGAAAATATCTTTTAAGCTCGACAGTGCAGCTTATTACCGTAAGCACGACAAAGCACTATATCAGTTTAAGCACGACAAAGCAGCTTACTAAAAATAATTTGTCAGGATACTTCTTGGTGAAATCGTGGAAAGCACGACAAAATCATTTTGTCAATGTAAGCACGACTAAGCAGCTTGACAAAAAAAATTTATTTGACCTAATTCATCGTTTACACTATATAATCACAAAACACCTGCTTCGAAATATCATTTCGATCTTTATTAAGCACAAAATTCTAATCTCATTAGGGCTTACATTTTAAACTTCTTGATACCTAGTTTTAGGTCACTAAATTAACCTCTAACCATATACGATCGTATTTACAAGCCTCATAAATATTCAGGGTATTACATTCACTCCTACTTCAAAGAATTTCGTCCTCGAAATTAACTTTACAAATAAATTTAGTCATTCAACATCATATTTATAAGTTCTATAAATATTCAGGATATTACATCCTCCCCTCCTTATAAGAATTTCGTCCTCGAAATTCTAGTATAAGCATTTTTAACCTTCGTGTTACGAGTTGTTCTATCTCCAAAATTTTACGCAGGCTATATCCTAAGGTACTCTTACCTTAGAGATATAACCTAATGCTCTGATACCATCTGTAAAGCCCCGAAAATCCACCTGCTAGCTTCTTTTAGCCAGGTCGGACTTCGTGCTCACGTGTACAACCTTTACATAATGCTATAGAAATCTTGACTTCTAATAATCAGAGTAAAGTGCGGAAAAGTGATAATATTATAATATCATTTGTTCATTGTTACAACATTCTCAGGTTACTTATTCTTATTATACATAAGTCCTAAAACACTTAAACATAAATCTCTATTTCTCTATCCGAGACTTGTAGTATTAGCAACCAGGCAGTTCCCAAGAAAGAGGGGGCTTTCCGTTAAAACAACGCGCAATTAAATGACCTAACCCCTTTCCTCGTCAGAACTTTCTAGACATTACTAATAATGTTAATCTATCATAGTTTAAATGACTTCTACATCTTCAACTTTCTTTGTACCGATATAACAGATCTGGTGTTCAAGCTTAACTAGTTAACCACCTATTAGATATTCCATAATATATAACTTCTAACTATCCAAGGTCCACAGTATCCCATAACAGATAATAGTTCTCGTTAGAACGTTAACTCTGTTTGGATACCCTCACTTGGATGTATAGATTCATATCTGATGGATATCTCTTTCATATCGATAGTTCCTATTTATCTGACATTCACAGTATTAATTATAAGATTGTCCCTAGAACTGAGGGGCACATTCTGGTAAAGATGGCACCTTACCAGCGCTCATTAAGTGTAACCCCAGAGCTTATAGAACTCTCAATATCATTCAAATACCCTCATTCAGATGTATAGTTCATATAGATACTGTATTAACTTAGTACAACTATTCTAAACAATTTAAAGATCAGCGTATAACACATTCGATATAATAAAGGATGATAATATATTTCATATCGTTAAGTTCTGTTACATCGTTCTCAGTACTAAGTAATTACAACAAAACCTTTAAAAGACTTAAATAAAGTAAAACTAATTAACACGGTCGTTTCCCTTTGGTCGTCTCTGAAGTTCCAGAATTATCATTTAAGACTGCAAAAGAGATTATATGCAAGAATGAGCTACAAATGCACAGCAAGTTTATTTAGAAACGTGAACACAATATGTTCGAGTTGAAAGATGTAAAAGATGTATAACTGAGGGTTCTGTACATGAACCATATATTTCAATTAGTTCTATCAGTCTTCAATGACTTAGAACCGCTTGATTTCGGATATCTGATAGGGGATCAGCCTAACCAATATCCTAGGAGTATGCATATCATCCTACAATTTTGTGTTGATATATAATCAACATTTACCAGCACCTTATATCAAAGTGTTTCAGTTCACCTTACATCAAGGTGTTCCATTTCTCAGTATAAGATGTCGTACCAAAATAATTTGGTTTGACACAACAATTTACGCTCGAATAAACAATATATGAATAATGATTCATTTCTTAAGTTATGCTGAACAAGAAGCAATAACTTCACAATAATTGATAGTAAGATGTAATAGACTTGCTTAAATGTAATAAGGTTAGAAGACTTGTCTCGTATATCTTTTACAGCTAATATAACGGTCTAAACATTCATCGTAAGTCCTATACGATTATCAACGTACATAACTAGTTAAATGTTTAATAATTAACAATTAACGCTTATAATTAAGACTTCTTCTACTATACTTGAAATAATTTCAGCATTATAACTGCTTATAGAATGAATATTTCTCAACTATATGTAACATAAATTGAGCATTATAGCTGCTTGCATAATGAATATTTGGCTATTATAAAATGAATATTCTTACTAAATACTTTAAGAAAATCGGACATAGTAACTACTTATAAAAGTATATTTTCTAATATATAAGAGAAATAAATCGAACATTATAACTGCTTGTAAATAGGACTTTTGTACTATATACTTAAAATAATTTGGGCATTATAATTGCTTGTAAATAGGACTTTTGTACTATATACTTAAAATAATTTGGGCATTATAACTACTTATAAAAGTATATTTTTAAAAGAAGAATGAAAATAATAACCACTAGAGTAATACCTCTTGTAGTTGGTAGCTTTACTTCCAATCACGCAACGCTTCGATGCTTGGAAAGTAATTTTATCTCACAATATCTCTTAGAATATAAATATAGAGTGTTTTAGCTCTTGAACTGCTCTTAAAAAATAGTAAGGAATGAATGAACTAAGCTTGCTATTTATAGAAAAACCAAGTTTCACTAATTGCACGTTAGGGGCTCGGCTTATTACACTTTGCACCCTAGCATATTCTTAGAATATTCTTCTAAGCTCCTCAATGAAAATATCTTCCAAGCTCGACAATGCAGCTTGCAATTGAACCTATCTTCTAAGCTCCTCAATGAAAATATCTTCCAAGCTTGACAATGCAACTTGCAATCTAAGCTCCTCAATGAAAATATCTTCTAAGCTCGACAATACAGCTTGCAATTAAACGTATCTTCTAAGCTCCTCAATGAAAATATCTTCCAAGCTCGACAATGCAGCTTGCAATCTAAGCTCCTCAATGAAAATATCTTCTAAGCTCGACAATGCAACTTGTTACCCTAAGCACGACAAAGCACTATATCAGTTTAAGCACGACAAAGCAGCTTACTAAAAATAATTTGCCGGGATACTTCTTGGTGAAATCGTGGAAAGCACGACAAATCATTTTATCAATGTAAGCACGACTAATCAACTTGACAAAAAATTTTTATTTGACCTAATTCATCGTTTACACTATATAATCACAAAACACCAGCTTCGAAATATCATTTCGATCTTTATTAAGCACAAAATTCTAATCTCATTAGGGCTTACATTTTAAACTTCTTGATACCTAGTTTTAGGTCACTAAATTAACCTCTAACCATATACGATCGTATTTATAAGCCTCATAAATATTCAGGGTATTATAGGGGGTATCACAGGTTGGTATCAGAGCTGTAGGTTATGAACCTTAGGTGGGAAAAACCTTAGGGTAGTAGCCTTTTAGGTGACAGAAAACATAGTGGTGATAAACTCTTATCGAATTCTAAGGAATGAATTACGAAATTCATTAAAGATAATAAATGACTTTATATGCTATGTGCTTATGTGTTAACAACCTATGTTGTAATACCCGAGAATTTTGAATAATATTATATTGACTTTTCTATTTAAGTTGAATATTTATTCGAATATGAGTATACATGATCGACCATTTTTGTAGTGGTGTGATAAAGTGACTTCTTGTTTTATTTATTAAAGAAATGATTTATTAAGAAAAGAATTTATTAATGTTAATTAATTATTGTATGACTAATAATCTCTATTAAATTATGTAAGTGTTATATGCCATGCTACCTGAGGTGTAACCGTGTGATGAAATGTTTATGATTTGTAATAAAGTTTCGGTGTTCATTCAGTAAATGTGTGACATTTAAATTGCATGAATAACCTATGTGACATCTTGATGTGTAACATTAATGTATGAATATGTACTGAATAAAACCTTATAGTAAAAGTGGGTTGAATGTTATAATTTATTAAATAGTATAAGGGAATTTATGTGGCTTCATAGGATATGGTGGATCTATTAAATGTGCATTTTAACTATATGAAAGGAAATGAATTTAGTAAATAAATATTTATTATCAAATATTTATTTTAACATGTATGTGGGCATATTAATAATTAAGTTTTATCGAAAGTATAAGTTAATAATACTCAATTAAAATACATGAGAATTATGTGAGGTAATTCATATTTGTTACATGATAATTACTTCCATACTTAAATATTATTGTAATAAATGTACTATGGAATAATAATGTATATTGAATATTTGGGGGTTAGTGATTAATGAGATTTTACTTTAATTAATGTGCATGGATTGTATGATATGTGTACATGTAACTTTAATTGATACCATGTGACTAGCACACTATATGGCCTAAGTTACATTTTTTTTAAAAATCAAGTATGCTAACAAGCCTCTTTTGTAATGTCTGAGTATTACTCTTGTCCCACAATAAGAGTCACATTCTTGCCCAAACCTTCATTTCCGTGTTCTACAAAAAGGCTACAAGCCTACTTCCTTGCAAGCCATCAATAGATTGCAAATGATGAATGGGGAGTGGTCCTCACAGTATTTATAACTGTTACACCAAACCACAATTACCCATCAAATTCTTCTTCTTCACGTTAGTTTCCTAATTTGGATAATTGCAATGCCCAGTTAAATGGTTTGCTATAAATTGAAGTTATTTCTTCACAATTCAAGTTGCTAGAGAATTGCATCAGTGAGATATAGAGAGTGAGTGTGTGATAGTCAAGAACAATCTGAGATTGGTAGGAATTTTATTCCACGCTTCAACAGAGGTAACGCACTGTTAAGCCATTTTATTAAATTAAGTTTACTAAATTAGTGGGAATGCATGAATTACTGAGAATTTGCTTGGGAGTTGTTAACATGATGTTTGTTAGGCTTATATGTATGTATAATAGCAATGTGGCTGATTATTAGCATGCTTAAGTAAAGAAATTCGTGTTTGGGTTTGAATTCTGCCGAAGCAGAGACATTTCTGAGTCATCCAGGGAAGGGCGCAACTGCGCGCTCCCTGTAGTACAAAACGGCGCAGCTGTGCCGAGTGCCAGACACACCTACTTGTTTCTGCTGATTTCTGCAAGTTCCCAATATGTTAGTTTGACTTTATTAAGTATATAAATGAGTTTAAAATCTATTTATGATTAGCCTTGCATAGCATGAGTATCCTAGCTTCACCTTGTATGCGTTTTTCTAAAGAAAACTTATAGTTTTAAAACTAGACCTTACCGAAACTTACAATGTTTAAGTTCTGATCATACAAACATGTGTATATAGTCTGATTATGCATGACATAAGGTTCCAAGATGCTTCACGTGTGCTAGATGATCACAACTTAGTTTAAAACGACTTTTAAAGGCAACCTTAGACATTTTAAAGCAAACATGCATGATTATAATGATAATTTCATTAAGAGATGTTGGACATGCATGTTAGTACTCTAATATTTCTCAGGCATGATGTGTTTATGTGTTCCTGTAGTATGTTATAGCATTGCATCATTCAAGCATGAATTTAGGTAAAATTTCCAAGTTGTGGACTATGTTAACTAAGTATAGATGATATGAACACATGAGCATGCGTATTTCAGATGTTAAAACCTTTGTATATGAATAAGTACTTGGTATGGTAAGTCACATGGATTCTTAAACTTGTCCGACATTATTTTACCAAATATTCTAGACTAAGAAATTATAGAGTAGTAATATAAACTTAAAATGATCATGTGAGCATACAAACCTCTTTAACATGTGTACATAGTAATTGTTAATGTATTGGTATGCTAGGTAGTGGACTGAAACCAAGAAGGCAAAAGCTCAACCCTGGTCTGGCCAGGGGACAGCGCAGCTGCGCCGTCCCTAAGCTTAACCAGGGCGCAGCTGCGCCCTCCTGCAGAGTGGTCAAGTTGATTCTTTTTGTAATCTGAGTCTTATGGATTGCTTGCATTGTTATTCTAAAGTGTAGAGCAGAAGTTGTAGTAATGTTTTTGGTATCCAAATATGATGTAGTATTATTTGATGTATGAAATTGTATGACTAATGGAATTCTTATATATAACTATTATACAATAGGATTGCAACGTGTCATTAAGCTTTAAATTCGTAGACTGCGCTAAAGGCAAGTTCCCTAACCTTACTCAAACTTATATTGAGCAAGTTTCTTACCTTAAACCTCTTACATATTTCAAGTTTCCTTTAACCCTACTCAATTTACATTCGAGCAGGATGTGGTATATTGTGCAAGTATTCGAACCCTTTCTCTTTATTGAGCAAGCATGTAAACTTGTATATTCATGTATCGTACAAGTATGTGGCAATGACTCTATTGCTTTATAAACTGTCATTCATATTCTAAGGATTGGTTTAAGATTAATATCCCTTAAACCTCATTGCGAGTATTGGTATTCATTAAATCATTAAATATGATTATAAAAGTTGTCTAAATCATTGTTTCGGTTAGACTATTATACAAGTGTTAGAAAGCTATTCCAAACCAATTGTCTTGGTGAGGACCCTTATCTACTGAGATGAACAACCCTTATAAAAAGGGGAAACTATACATTGTCGGGGAACCGACATGCGCACTTATAAGCATGTGACAGTTATGCATAATCTGGGGAACTATAGGCTGATCACCTGTGTACTTGTTTTTATTGGATTCTCAGTATAAAAACTGTTAATTCTAGCAAGAGTTCTTAGTCCTTAGTGACTACTCAGTGTTCATATTCTTGGACTTGAAATGATTAGATGCAAGAATCCTATTGATATTCTTCAGTCCATAGCGACTCTTATGTATAACAATTGATTTTCCTTATTGTCCTTGAATTATCCTTTACTATCATACCCTTGAAATTTTGAACTTTATATTGTTCACCCTCATTGTATATACTTGATGGGCAAATTCGTTGCTCATTCTTGCTTCATTTAAACCTTTCAGTTAAGGCAGAGCGAGGTGAACCTTCAGGCAAGGACAAGGGAAAGGGCAAAACTACGGAGTAGCTTTGTTCTTCCTTAAGAAGAAGATTATTTACTATGTTGCTTTAAGACTTCTAATTCGGTTATGTAATAAGCTTAGGCATGGATTATATATTAGTACTATGCTTTAGTTTGAATCAAGACTTTTGGTTGATATTGTAGTATCGGTTGCGAGACCTTGGGACGAGAATAATTATATTAAATCAATGTAATTTATTCTATCTTTTCCGCTGCATTAGTTTTATGTCATTATTGTGTTAGAACGTGACAGACCAAATTCGAGACAGTGGCGTCAGAATTTGGGGGCGTCACATATGTGCCGCGAGTGGTATCGAGTATTAATTAAAACTTAAACTTTGTTGTCAAGATATCGGATGTTGGAGGATTCAGTCAGCCTAGGAAGGTTGAGCCCCGAGTAGCTAGAGAGGAGGAGCCCCGTGATATCCATGTTATTCGGGAGCAGTTGATACAGAGAGAGCCATCTCCGTTGATCATTGTTGTGGGTTAGGAGCATGAGCCTGAGTTTGATCTAGATGAGGATTCTGAGAAGGTAGAGGCTGAGGAGGATGATGAGGATCCCAAGGAGGTACCCCTTACCTCTATCGATGTCGAGATGTATGATGCACTATATGACCATACCATAGAGTTACAGGATAGAATCAGAGATTTGGATAGACTGGCAAATATGCGCCAGACTACTATAGAACAAAAGAATGAGAAGATTGAGAAGATTGAGGATCTGGATATACGTCTTGGAGACGTGGAATGGAAGCTAGTTAAGGTAGAGAGTCAAAAGGAAGAGTTATTGGCTGAGAATGAGAAGATGAAGCTTGAAATTGAGAAATTAAAGGATGACCTGAGTGAAGAGTCAGCAGAACGTGCTAGAGCAGAAAATGCCTGGATGAAGGCCTCTCGACGTGCAGAAATTTCTGAAGAAGGTGAGCGGGTAAAGAAGGCTAAGATTGAGGAGACGGACTACACATTTTAGACATCAATTGACAAAGCCCAGGATCGAGTTCTCCACTATCCAGTTCAGTTCGAGGACTTGCCATGGATGTTGGACAGCAGGACGATGTTCCGTATCAAGGAGGAAGAACGCAGAAAGGTGGTTCGATGCCTTAGTAAGCCGTGATAGGAAAAGTATTAAAATATATGTGAATATTTATGGTAGTTAATAATGTAAATTCCAGAGTGGTTATAAACAATGGAATATGATTATTTAGTCTTGAAGATTCTTTGATCTCAAGATAGTTGATGTAAATAGTAGTGATGCTATCTTTCTATATTTAAAACTTTTGAATGAATGAAATATCAAGTTTATTTGAAGATGTTATGTGTTAAGTGTTAAGCTTGAGTTGTTTAAGTTAAGTATTAAATAATTAAGAAATTGAGTAATGATCTAATAAGCGTATACTCTTAAACAGAAAATACCGCCAAGACGCCAACCACGTCAACAAGCTTAGGAAAGATCTACTAATAATAACAACAATGATGCCAATGCTAATATGTACAACAATTGGTAAACCTTTTAGCTAGAGCACTTGCAAATCAGCCGTAAGCTCCACCAGTTACGTCCTTTAAGGATTTCAAAGCGGTAGGACCGCTAGAGTTTAGGGGTTCTATGAACCCAATCGAAGCCCAAACCTGGGTGATGGAAATGGAGAATATATTCGACGTTGCCAAGGTTAGTGATGACCAAAAGACTGCCTTTGCAACGTTCATGCTTAAGTGAGAGGCCAGCTACTGGTGGCAAGCGAATAAGGTTCGAGGAGGTTAGGGTGTAATCACATGGGATCGGTTCAAGGAGATGTTCTTTGAGATATACTTTCCGACAAGCTCGCGTAATCAGATGGAGATTTAATTCTTGGAGCTGAAACTGTTAGGTTTGTATATAGCACGAACATGCAATCAAATTACATAAATAAAGCGGAAGCGCAATAAAATTAGATTTTAAAATTTTATACAAACCATCACCATGATCTTTCTTTATGCACAATTATTAATTTAAACGAAAGAGATGAAGAATAAGAATTATACCCTTGTAGAATTATAGATTCCTCAAGTACAAGTTCACCTTCAATTCCTTCGCGTTCCTCTTGAATTCCACCAATTAAATTCCTTCCTTTGATTAACGTCAGCCACCCAAGTGTTTGGCCTCTAGAGGTGATCCACCAAGGAATAATACTTGTTCAAAAAGATGGGTGTTGGCAAAATCCTAGTTTCTATCTCTATAGAAATTGTAAGTATTCTCCACAATTCTTATGCAAGAGTGTGTAACCCTAATCTATGATAAGACTTCTCTTATTTATAGATGTAGGAAAACCCTCCCCTAAACTATTTAGGATTAGGGTTTCTATTCTAATTAAACTCCTTTAATTAATTATACTCCTAATCTAATTAGGAATTCATGAGAGAGTACTTCTATTAATTAATTCTCAATCCCTATTAGGAATTAAATAATAGTAATAGTAATAATAATAATAAGACTTCTCTTATTAATTTATATTTAATATTTTCAAAATATTTAATAACAAATATTAAGCTATTTAATTTATTCTATCTCCATAGACTAAATTAAATACACTTAACTTATTATTACAATTATGTCATTTTACTTCTTAAATAAATATTTTTCTTTTGCGGTGTGACCCTTTATGTTCTCCATATTAAACCGGTTGTGAATAAATCAATTAGAACAATTCTAATCTTATTTAAATAAATAAATTAAACTATTTAATTCATTTAAATAAATAACATTTATTCTACAATAAGGGTAAGCCCCCTTAGCGATCAACGACTTTCCAGATAATATAGATTTCAACATTAATCACAAAAGAACCTTTCAGTGAATAGTTACCGTACAATTCAATCTTTCTACCATACAATGTCCCAATTAAATATAAGACATAGAATTACTATCAAGTCTTATTTTATTTAATTATATGTATTTCGATTTCCAAATGCACAGCTCTAAATAATGCAAATTAGAAACTCCTTTCTAATTTCATTCTGCCTTGGCCAAGGACTACTGAGTTGTCATTTACCGAATCACATAGGACATCACATCTTTTATTAGATGTGATAAATTCTTTGTTGATCATTCACCTATCTCCATGTACAACTTATTATACCCAATCATACCATTTGATATACCATAAAGGTCTTAAGGGACATGTCAAAGTATAACTCATCATACACAAGATACTATGATGATCTCAAGTCTAAGGATCACTTGTACTACTATCACTAGAGGAATTCCTATTGACAGGCGAGTAAAACTCCATTAGGTATTCCTTAGCAAGTCACATTCAGTGAACTTATTCTCCAATAAGTACCTACATACTTGCTTTAGTGTCTCCACACAAATGATTATGAGATCAATCATCCCTTTCATAAGAGCAAGCAACATATGTACTAATCTATCCGGATTCACTAATCCCCTTTTAGTAATCCAACGATTAGGAACGATTTTAGTTTTAAGCTTTCTAAGAATTTAGATCTCATTAGCATGATTATCATCATGATTCTAAAAGCATTGCTTAAAACTATGGGTTTATCACATATTAAATAACAGCATCATTTAGATAATGAAAAATGCCTTTAATAACTGAATAAGATTACAAAGTATATGCTACATCATATCAAATATGATTGGCTTGTGTGCATACTACTTTCAATCTCCCACTTGCACTAAAGCCAATCGCCATGGTATCTAAAACCCTTTTTCTCTAAGTGACGATCATCCTGCTGTTAGATAAAGTTTCAGTAAATGGATATGCAATGTTGTTCTTAAGAGTCCACTATCTCTATAGTGACTTCTGCTCTTTCAATGATTTCTCTAATCAAATGAAAGTGTCGCAACACATGTTTGAATCTTAGATGAGACTTAGGAACTATTCCTAGTTCTGTAATGAACTTTTCATCCAAACAATCAACTTGCAGCTTCATTTACAGCTATATACTTTGTCTTTGTCACTAAACCAACAACTATTTGCTGTTTGGAACTTTTCCAATTCACTGCACCACCATTCAAGGTAACGATTTACCCTAAAGTGGATTTGTTATTGTCTTAGTCAGTCTGAAAAATTTGAGTATGTTTAACCCTCTAGTTTTAATTCAGACCTACCATGAATCATGATCACATCTTCAATACTAGTTAAGTACTTAAAGATGTTTATCACTAGCTTACAGTGATCTTCTCCAGAATATGACTGATCAATATCAGGCCTTTAGCATCGAATGAATATACGTTCCTTGGGTTAAGTCGAGCATCCTTTTAAATCTATCTATATAGATTTATATCCCCAATTTATAGGATGTTCCTCCCAAGTTATTCATGGATGAATGTTTAGACAATTTTATCTTTACTGATTATAGCATTGGTGTGTCATTCCTTATCAGTACTATATCAACATATAATACTAGGAATGTCACAGCACTCCCACTAACCCTTTTGTACACACTAGGTTCATTCTCGTTTTTGATAAAATCAAACTCTTTTGATTGTCTCATCAAAACGAATGTTCCATCTTTGAGAAGCTTGCTTTAATCCATAAATGGATTGTTGTAGCTCATATAAATGATTTGCTTCAACCATTGAAACAAATCCATCTGGTTGTATCATACATATATTCTCCTTAAGTCTTTATTGAGGAAGGACGTCTCCACATCCATTTGCCAGATTTCATAATAATAAGCTACAATCACAAGCAAAATCCACATGGACTTGAGCATTACCCGGTAATATGGTTTTATCATAGTCAACTCCTTGACTTTATTTGAAACCTTTTAAACAGGTCTGGTATTATAGGTCTCCACCTTGCCATTTGCCCCAGTCTTTCTCTTAAAAACCCATATACACCCTCTAGGCACTATGCCTTTCGGTGGAGTAACCAGAGTCTATACTTGGTTCTCATACATGGAGTCCATTTCAGATTTCATGACCATCTGCCATTTCTTTGAGTGTCTACTACTCATAGCCTCATCGTATATAATTGGATCACCATCCTCTGTGATGCGTACCTCATTATCATCCTCTATGATGAATCCATACCTTCTAGGTATCTTCGGTACTCTTCCAGATTTACGATTCGGTTGTGGTACAATAGGTTTATCTACAGGTTCCTCGATTTGACTTAAAATGCTTTGTGGTTCTTGAACTCCTTCAAGATCTATTACCCTCCCACTAGCTCCTTCAATGATAAACATTTTTATCTAAGAAGGCAACGTGTAGGATTATAGTAATAATACCCAAAGCTTTCTTTAGGATATCCCACAAACCTGCACTTGTCAAATTTTGTCCCAAGCTTATCCTTTTGAAACCTTTTCATATAAGTTGGACAACCCCTTATCTTCACGTACTTAAGACTGGGAATCCTCCCTATCCATAACTTTTATGGAGTCTTAGGGCCGGATTTTGAGGTTACCTTATTTTGTAGATATGCAGCCGTTTCTAGGGCATAACCCTAGAAGGATACTGGAATGTTGGTAAAAATCATTATGGACCGCACCATGTCCTACATGGTACAATTTTCCCTTTTAGATACACTAATCAATTATTCCGTATCATGAAACGTCCATTATGAGAAAATACCATTTTGAGATGATCTAGAAATGAATTGCACAAGTATTCCTTCATCGATCTGATCAAAAAATCTTAATACTTTGTCAATTTGTTTAACTTCTAAATTATTTGAACATTTCAAATGATTCAGACTTGTATTTCATCAAATACACATATTCAACTCTTTGAATGACCATCTCCTTTTCTTTTACTAGTTTGTTCAATTTGCAAAATTATTTTTTATGTAAGTCAAGTATACAAAGTCTATCAAGTAATCTTCCAGTTTCAAACAAAACATTATCATTATAAATAGAACAACCATTGTTCTTAAATATAATACCAGAACTTTCTTTGTCCAACAACGGAAAGAAATAATGTTTCTAATGAGAACTGAAACATAATAACAACTTATTAACTTAATAGACTTGCCCGTAGGCAACGCTAAACTATAAATTTCTACGGCTAATGTAGCAACCATTGCTCCATTCTCCACACGTAAGATTACTTACTCTTTGTTTAGCTTTCTACTTCTGCTTAGTCTCTGCATTGGATTGCATACGTGAGAACTATAGCCGGTATCCAATACCCAAGTAGAACCTTGACTTGCAGAAAGATTTATTTCAATCATGAACAAACCTATATCTGTAACCGAAGCTTCACTAAGCTTCTTCTGGTTAGACTCTGTAAGATGCTCCTTACAGTTTCATTTCCAGTGTCCAGGCTTATTGCAGTGGAAGTAAACTCCTTTGCTATCTGCATCAGTTTTGTTCTTAGTGTTCCTTAGTTATTGCATTTGATTATACCTTCTTTGAATTGTTCTTCTTTTAAGAAGATCCTTTGGCCGTCTTTCGCTTCCTGGAAGAATCATCTACCAGTAAGACTTGGTCTTTTTTGGTTAGAAAGTGACTCTTTATAGTTTTCAACATGTTTAAGCAACTCAGGAAGACTGATATATAGCTTGTTCATATGGAATTTCACAACAAATTGTGAGAAAGAGTTTGGGAGTGATTGCAAGATCAAATCTTGGATCAACTCTCCATCCATTACAAAACCCAGTTGTCTTAATTGTTTAATCAGATTGATCATTTTAGGACATTTGTTTGTAGTGCCATCGGTCATTCTAGATCGGAAGAGCTCCTTAGATATCTGATATCTAGCAGTCCTACTTTCCTCACCATTCAATTCCTTGAAGGTGCAAGAGTACAGTAGGAGCATCCATAGTTTCATGCTGACGCTAAATCTCGTTACTCATGGATGCGAGCATGATGCATTGAGCCAATTGTGCATCATCTTGTCACTTTCTAAAAGTAGCAATATCTTCCTCAGAGGCATTGTCTATGACCATTGCAGGGACAGGCATATTAAGGACATAAGATAGCTTTTCAGCCTTGAGAACTATTCTCAGATTCCTTAACCAGACCGTTTAATTTGATCCGGTTAATTAGTATCTAATATGCTTCGCAGTGAGAGTAATTTAGACATTATAAAATTCTGTAAATGAAATTGTAATTTAACAATATTTTAGCATACATTCATTTTATTAACTATCAAAATAAATTAGGTCTTTATTTAAATTGGTATCTCCCATTATTTTTATCAAACTATATTACCATCAATATATACTTCGGCAAATCTAATTAAAGATTTGCTAGTGAGAATAAGAATCCCATTTCAAATGTATATAGCCTTGTGGTGACACAACAAACGATATATAAATAAATAGGTAGACAACTATTGTCAATTACATCACTATGTAACTCCTTGTATTTTGCCTCTTAGATTATTTTAATCAAGTGGTGACACATCCGAATCAAAATTATCCAAGTTAAGTCCGACTTAGCACTTCCATATATGTGAAAAGAAAAATACCGTCCTTGTGGTGACACAACAAAACAGTAATATTCAATTCCTTAATAAGCATCAAATGTGGTAAGGCAACATCTTAAATATTTAATACTTGCCTTGTGGTGACACAACAAAATCATATTAAATATTTAATACTCTATCACTTTACCATGCTAGAAGGCGACGTTCGATATTCCAAATATCTTTGAACATTTAGGACTTAATATAATTTCTTTGAGGGGTTTGTTATTATTAGTCTCATCTTGTTTAGTGTGCATGCACACATATATATATATATATATATATAAAATACGCGTTATATTATTTAACATGCGAAGCATGTTGTATATAATATATATATATATATATAGCAATCATGCACATATAGAATACTATATTCTACCCAGATTGATTATGGACTTTTATTCTAGTTTGGTTCACTAGAACCACCAAGTGAACCAAAAGGTCAAACCTAGGGTGCAAGAACTGAATTTAAATATATCTATTATATTTAAACCCGGGCTCCATTACAAACGGGTCTTCAAGCGCTCATTGCTCATTTGTCTCCAATTCTTCAAAATAATTCTAACTTATCCTATTGCATAAACTATTTACAATAAATAGAAACCTTGATCAGTAGTCAAGGAAAAGTACATAGGAGGGAGGTAGAATTTACATCAAGAAAAACTAGAGAAGACGAGGTACGCAGACCCTATTTATAAAACTCATTCATTCAAGCATCTTCTAAAATAATTCCTATCACACATTGGTCAATAGTCTATAATCAATCCCTATTTATTATCATACATATCTTCATATGCATCAATAAATAACATTCATCTCATGAATAATAAAACAATTCCATATATGGATTGATATCATTTAATGGGCAATATTAGTTACTATAAAGTCCAATTTCAACTCCAATTAGTTATCATGGAATCCAATTCCAACTCTAATCAGTTATCATGAAATCCAATTCCAATTAAAATAAACTTCTTTATTTTAATCCTATTCTAAATCAAAATAAACTCTTTTATTTTAATTTATCCAATTTTGAATAAAAATAAACTCCTTTATTTTTAATCAAATTCCAAATTAAAATAAACTTTTTTATTTTAATTTACAAAAGTAAAAAAAAATGAGGTCAACCCTTGATCATAAACCTTTAAAAAATTAATCAAACAAGCCTTTAAGTCAAACTTCAAACCCAGAATTATATAGTTTAAATATTAAACATTATGATTCATAATCAAAAGTGATTCTGGTGTAGTGGTAATGCTTCCAAAATATGACCAATAGGTCAAGGATTCAACACCCTCTAGCCCCAAATTAATTATTTCATTTTTAAAGGTTGACTAGTGAGTGCCACATCAGTAGTCAACAGTTGATCAGTCAGTGACACATCAGCAGTCAACAGTTGACCAGTCAATGCCACACCAGCAGTTTGTGCCACATCAGCAGTCAGTGCCACGTCATCAGTTGACCAGTCAACGTTTGACCGTTGACTTTGACCAACGTTTTTTTTAAATAAAAAAAAATTAATAATAACTTTACACAAACAGTTATGCCCAATTAAATTGTTCTAAACACATATCAATGTGACGCCCCCAAATTCTTTACACTCCCTGTAGCAGATTTGGTGCTCACGTGAAACTATTCAACTATAAACATTCCATAATATATAACTTCTATCTATCCAAGGTTCACTGTGACGCCCCCAGATTCGGGTCTCCAGATACCCGGATCCGGTCATCACGATCCAATCCAAACATTCACCCTTAACAACATATGGTAACTAAAATGCGGAATATAATAAACATACTTTGTTCATTACAAAGGTGTTACTAGTCCCAGAATACAATAACCTTAAACACTTACACAAATTCATACCCTAAATAAATGTCAGGGTTTAGATTTCATTGACAGTAATTAACTACACATGAATTTAAAATCTGCTACATGAAGTCTATCACTTCATCTTTTCTTTCCCTTTGTTCTTCCCTGACGTCTCGGGTTTAGCTGCAATGAAGTCATGATATAGCAAGGATGAGCAACGAGTTTGCTCAGCAAGTTTAAAGTACAACAATAAGGACATATCATGATGAAAGGGATATAGAAAGAGATTTCAACAATAGAATTATCAGAAGCAAGAACAATAAATGCTTTTAGAACAATTGATAGTCAAGTAGACTTTGAACAATAACTTCCAAAGAAGTCAATAGCTAGTTGACCCTCTGGTTACTGGCCACGGAATAAGTACTTGAGGGGATCAGCCTCACGTACGCTATGTGTATGCATAACATTTAATTCCGCTAGTTGTACCTTATATACGGTACCTGGGGTACTCCCCTATAATAAAGGGGGTGTTCATTCAGTCTAAGAATCCTCACCATTGATTGGTGCGGATAGCTTTTATAAATGCTCACATACGTGCCTGACCGAGACAAGGGTTCAGACTTAATCATGAATAGCTCATAAATTTCGGAACTTGAAATAGATATATGAATTCAAATACACGAGTGCGAATGTCAATGAATACATAGACGCGGAATAATTTTTAAAATAATTAGACCACTTAAGGCATGCTTGGAGATAAGATTCCAGCTTAAAGAATAACTTGCAATATTATATAACTTTATGCATGAATTAAAATAATGCACAAGGTTTAGAAACTTGCTCAATGTAAAAGTTGAGTATGATAGAACTTGCATTCAATATACTGAAAGAATAAAGTTAGGGAACTTGCCTGTTGCTCAGCTACAGATAATTTTAGCTTTAATTAATTGATCTTGAGTAACCTATCATTGGATAAAGTCGACTTATCAATTATTATGGCATGATTGTATATTGGTACACCTTACTATACCGTTTACCTAGCAGGTAAAAATTCACCATCTACATTTAACTACTCTTTAACATTAGCTAAACAGGAATTAATTAATAGTCTTTAGCTATTAAAAAGATGGTAGCTAATCATGATTACTATTCTTCGATCACTCAGATTTTATTACCCTTATCTGTCTCTAAATATGGTTTAACAATCCTTATTTATTATTTATAAAATAAATAATACATTTATTTTGGTTTAAAGACCACAGAAACAATCGCTCACTTATTTAGTTTTACTGGCGCTTAATTATTTTTCAACTTTAAGGATAATTAAGTAATTATCACCCCTCAGTCTTTATTAAAAAAAATTAATGCATTAACTATACCCATACTTAAATCATAATTAAGTAAGTATTATCTTATTTATAATAATACTCCTACTTTATTATTATTATTATTTAATGTTAATTAAATAATAATTAAATATTCATTATCTTTATTTATTATTTTAGTGATAATAAATAACCATCTTGTTAACTTATTCATTATTATTCAATATTAATTAAATAATAATCAAATATTTATTATACTTATTTATTATTTATAATAATAAATAATTAATTCATTATCTTATTCATACGTAATTATTATTAATTACATATTTATTATCTTTATTTATTATTTAAGGATAAATAATAAATAATTACTTTATTAATTTTATTCATACTTAATAATTATTTAATATTAATTAAATAATAATTAAATATTTATTATCTTTATTCATCATTAATGGATAAATAATTATTAACTTTACTTATACCTAATTATTGTTTAGGGTTGAAATAATAATTAAATATTTATTACCTTTATTTATTATTTATGGGTAAATAATAAATAATTTTTAAGTCAACTTGTTCCTACTTAATTATCGTTTGATATTTATTAAACAATGGTTAAATATTCATTATTCCTTGATAAATCATAAATAATTATTATATTAACCTTATTCATACTTAATTATTATTTAATATTAAATAAATAATAATTAAGTATTTATTTTCTTTATTCATTATTTAGTGATAAATAATAAATACTTACTTTATTAGTTTCCTTCATGCTTAATTATTATTTAGTAAATAATAATTAAATATTTATTATCTTTATTTATTATTTATTGGGAAATAATAAATAATTATTTATTAACTTTATTCATAGTTAATTATTATTATTTAATATTAATAAAATAATAATTAAAAATAAATAATAAATAACTATTTTGTTGATTTATTGTTGGTAGTTCAACCAACAATGCACTACCCAGTAGCTGGGTTCGATTCCCAGCCACATCAAACCAAAAAAAATGTTTTGCAGCGTACTGCCTTATAGTGTATATTCCCCCCTGTTTTCTAGATTTGCAAGATACAGGCACTATCACTTTCACTACCCCCTGTTGGGACTCATTACACAAGCTGTAAATAACAAAATATGTATAACACTGATTTCAAAGTGTAATTTAGCCCAACATTATCACGTCAAAGAATACCAAAGTTTGATTTTATATCTATATTACTGACAGAACAATTTAATACCAAAATGAAGAGCAAAGTTTGGTTTAGGCATTACAACAACATATATGGGCTTAATGAGAATCAATACTGGCATATACATACTATACAAATTGTACTGCCCGAACCTTTAGGTTCTCTTATACACAAGATTTCCAATTCAAGCAATACAACCAAGCAGTACCAAGATAATTAAACTCAATACAGAGAAACAATGTACCCCATTACAGAGAACAAGATTTCATTCCAATACAATACAACAAAATCAGCACACAATCTCAAGTACAGAAGAAGGAAAATTCATACAAAACTAAGTAAAAACCATCACAGTGGTTTGATAAACCCTACGGCTATACCTTGATTCCGTTCGACTTGCAGTCCTCCTCCTCCCAAAATAGCTGACGAATTAGGACATTCAGCGTCGCTATTCTCAGTGATTTCTCTCTCTATTAAATTCGCTCCCAATTTTTGGACTCACAATCACAGGAATCGGCAAATTTGGTTTAGGGCAAGGGGTTTCAATTTATAGAGGAGCTTTTACCCAAATTGGCTGGGTATTACTCTGTTTGGCCAGTTAAAGACCATCGGTCGGAAAGAGATGGGTGACTGATGGTATACATCGCCGACTGTGAATTCGCCGGTCAATTCCTCGAGCGTCGTACCCCCCACCAGTCGTGTCGCCGAATTTTCTAGGACCCTTGGTCCGATTGAAGTCGCTCGGTCGCTTATGCCGCCCCTTTGCTTAGCCCGCTGGTCAATTCATGCCGTCGCCGGCTCCTTTCTCCCGTCTCTCCTCTCATCCCGTCCGATTCTGATTGAGACCCTAGGTCTAGCTAGGTTCGCCTCACTCTACCCCCTTTCTTCTTGGTTTGACTGATTGAGAGGCTAGGGTTATGGATTCCCTTCTTGCTCGGTTGTTTCCCCCCAACTGATATCTCACCGATCGAACTTGTTAGCTCTGCTGAATCCCCCCCCCCCAATTTAATATGCCAACTTGACCTTACCCCACCCCAATTGAAGTGAGTTCAACCCGGCTGGAATAATAAGAATGGGTCGACCCGGTGTATTACCCAACCCGATCGGTAGAAAAATTTCTTTTCTTGTTTTTAGTGAATTGATGAGTTTGTGAAGGAATGAGCTTGCTATTTATAGAATTTTCAAGGTTAGGGTAGGTTGGTCATTATGCCATATTTGCTAGGGTTTGTAAGTATCCCCCATAGGTTTGGTCTTGCTTGGTCATTCCCCTACAACTTCTCAATCCTTGCAACCATACTCTTGCCTAACCTAACCATGGTTGAGTTAAACTAACCAACCAAGACTTTTGAGGCTTGGCATTAAATGGCTTACTTAGTGGAGAAGCTTTCCCAAGCTTCTTCAAGAAGCCACCCCCACCCACATGGTTGGCCACCACCCCCCTTGGGGGCCCCACATGGGTTTCTCCATCCACTTTTCCCACCCGTTAACCCATCTCGACCTGCTTTGAATCCATTTAAGTTTTGGGCTTGAATTAATATTTGTTTGGGCTAATTTTTGGGCCTCCTAACCATTTATCTTGGGTCTTGATTAAATTATATTGGGCCTCCTACATTACTTCCATTGGGCTCTTGAAAACAAAGCCCGAAGGATTAAAGATTAAAACCTTGACTTTCGTCGACTTTTGGTTAACTTTTCGTAATTCGATCCACAGCCCAAAAACCACATTATTCGTTTTCGAATTTTATTAGATATTACGCTTCGTGACATCATATAAACACTATTGCGTCTTTCGAAATTTTGAAAAACCTGAAAGGCAATTTTAACGTGAATAGTGTTATTTCGTCTTTTTCTCAATTTTTTTTATTTCTTCGTATGAAACCCTTGTTCGTTAATTCTAACATATAAACATTGTCTAGGTCATAATACGACCTTTAAACACATAACATAGAGTAATATTCATAAATATTCAATTTATTCTATAAAACCCTAATTACAAGCTAATCAGGATTCTCGGTCATTACATATCGTCTCTGATGCTATCGCTGGGTACCGTCTCCAACAGAACCACATCACCGGGTATCGTCTCTGATGCCATCGCTGGGTATCGTCTCTAACAAAAAACATCACCGGGTATTGTCTCTGATGCCATCCTTGGGTATCGTTTCTAACGGAAACACATCACCGGGTATCGTCTCTAATGCCATCGCTGGGTATCATCTCCAACGGAACCACATCACCGGGTATCTCTTTGATGCCATCACTGGGTATCGTCTCCAACAGAACCACATCACCGGGTATCGTCTCCGATGCCGTCGCTGGGTATCGTCTCCAATGGAACCACATCACCGGGTATCGTCTCCGATGCCATGGCTAAAAATTTGTCAAAATCGGAGGACATTTTTCGTCGCAATTTTTGGATAAAAAATTGTGTATCTTACTGATGTAGACCATTTTAGATGTATGTTTTTAATTTTTATAATATTTGTGTGACCCTCACATGCGTTAGTATTCTATTGTTCTATAAACTGTCATTTTCTGACCGATTGTGGCTTGGGTGTTTGAAATTTGGCATATATGCATGCTGTCGTGCATGGGGTAAGTCCAATTTATAAGGGGGACTATGGCAAAAATTTCCCGCGGGTTCTCTCACTGAATGCATGTATATATTATATTGAACCACTTAATATGCCTAATGCGTATGCACAGAATGTATGATATCTAAATGAAACAGTAGGACTTATATGCCATGATTTGTGTTTATCGATGTTGTATGTACGTTCTAGAAATTCCACTCTTTGGTTTCTTACGCATTTTCGTCCTCTCACACGCTTATTTTTCACTTTATAAATATTTAAAAAGAGGATGTGATAGGTATTTAAAAACAAAATAGGAGGTAATAGAAATGCACCTTATCGATCTGAATTGTATTTTCGCCATTAGACATGGATCCTAACGCACCGAGTAGTTCTACTAATCATCAAGCTTCTTTTGGGGTTCGTCCTCGTAGGTCGGCTTTGTCAGCCCCGTCTCCCTACGTGACGTGTCATCCTCGCCGGCTAGCAGAGGCTTGTATTCGACCGATCCATGTAGATCCTGAGGAGGCCGTTGATGTAGCTGACGGAGTTCCTGACACGGACGCTTTCGTTTCGCCCACCCGGGGCGGCACATTACCTGGCGCTTTAGTGGCGATGCCAGATTTGTTAGGCCTAGATTTGAGTTACCATCCGTCAGCTTATTTGTGTGCTAACGAGGTATAGGGAACCTTAGCTTGATTTTTAGTCCCTTTTCTTGGGTAATAGTCAACTTATCCTTTCCACATGTCACAGGTCCCAGAGTTTACTCAGCCTCGGGACAATTGGTTTAGCATTTACACTCTTTATCATTCCCTTCATTCTGATTATCGCGATAGGGTGGATTCTTAGGGTTTTGAGCAGTTTTTTTACTATTGCCCCTCATCGGTGCCTTTGGGGTTATCTCCAAGTTTTGTCCGAGAGATGGTTCCATCAGAGCCAGTGTGATGCCCCCACATCCATGTACCTTTACACACTGGATATGGTGCTCACGATACCACCTATAGATAATATCTATCTAGTCATTTCTTTAATACATACAGATAATTACAATATCCTTATAATAAATCTTAGTCTAGTCCCAAGTTCTTATAACCTTTACATATACAAAACATAATACTATCAAATATTACAAGATTCTATAATATAATAATACATCATATTAATTATATTTTTGGACTTTTTCTTTGCCTTTATCCTTACTTGGCCCAACGGAACCTTCAGTCTTAGTTAAAAACATGAAAATATAGCAAGAGTGAGCAACTAAATGCTCAATAAGTATAAAATAGTTTAATTTAGTAACATATTAGGAATTGAATATTCTTTATGTAAGGACCGAAAATTTTATATAATTATATATGTATATTTTTACGAATAATTTATATATATATATATATAGAAATTACTTGGAGTATATAATTGAATATATGGATTAAGCAAGATGGTTAATTTATTTCTTTTAAGTTAACTAAGATGAATACTTAATCAATTCGATTAAGGAAAAGCAAGATAAGTTATGTTGAGAATTAACATAACTTAAATGTTAACCTTGAATGGTAAATAAAAGATTTATAATCTTTAAATGATTAATTAGTATTACTAATATAAAGTGATTATATGAATGTGTAATAACTTATTAAAGGAAATAAGTATATTAAATTATTTATTAGTGTATTGAACACTTTGTGACTTATATTGAATAAATATGTGGATAAATAAATATATTAAATATTTATCAATGATGATAAATATATTATGACTTTATGTGGAATATGTATGAGACTAAATAAATATATATAATATAAATATGTATATTTATTTATTTATTATATAAAGAGAATTAATAAGCAAGCCTTTTAACCTAATGTTTTATATTAGGAATTGTAACTAAATAACTTAAGGGTTATAATTATTAAGGTATGCTAGTATGTAGTTTATATACTAGTGCACTAACCCTAGAGATTTATTTTATACATCTCAATTAGTTAATTTTACAACTTGATTAAAACAAGTCTAATTGGGTTATAAAAATAAAGTATGATTATTAATATAATAAAATGTGTATTAGTCCTAGTAATATAAATTACTAGTGGACTAGTTCACTTAGTAAATTAATCAAGCCTATTTATTTAATTAAAGATGGACTTGAATGTTATTAGGTGAATTAAATAATTTGGCCAAATTGGTTATTTTATCAAACCCACTTAAATTATTTGATTGTGGACTTGAATAATTAGTAAGTGAATAAATTAGCCATTTGAATTTAATTAACCAATATACTAAGTGGCTCAAGGTTGGTAATAATTAAACTTGGTTATTAGTAGTCCAAGTAGGTTTATTTCAAGCCCAAAAGAATTAAATTCATGGCCCAATCTTTGACCCAATTAAAGAGGGTCTTATGAGTCATTTGATAAGTAAATAAGCAATTAAAATAAATCAAAAATATGAGCAAAATGCATGAGGTGGCCGGCCCATGTGGGTTAATTAGGAGAGTAATGATTACATTTTTTTTAGTTCTTATCTCTTAAGCTAGGTGTCACTCATTTATTTGGCCATTTGTTTAGTTTAGCTGTGTAATTAAGTTAGAGATAAGGATGGGGGTAAGAGAGAGAGTATTAGGGAGAAAAAAATTAGATATACAATCTATATCTATCACATGAGTAAGTAAACAAACATTTAATCAAATTACTTTCCTTTTTCTTCCTATTGTCTAAGAGAACTAAAAGAAATCAAGAGAGAGAGAGAGAGAGAGAAAGTGAGCCACGGCAAAAAGAGGAGAAAAGGGAGAGGAGAGTTCAACCTTATGCACCCAAAATTTATTTCATATTTTGGAAGAAAGAAAAGAAGAATAGCTACCAAAGGAAGGTATAAAAGAAAATTTTAAGTTTTAGTTAATGTTTTGTTTAGTTTTGTACTCTTATCTTAGATCCATAAAATTTTATGATTTGTTGGTTAAAACCTTATGAAAAGGTTAGATCTTGAGATATGTTATATAACTTGTTAATATATGTGATATTGTGTTGAAAGTTTTGGGGAAAAACTAGTTAATGAATTTTTCCGAAAAATTTTTAGTTAGTAAGTGAGATCTATGTTATTTCCTTTGAGATCCATGTATGGTAGTTGTAATTTTCTTGTTGAGTGTGCACCATGTTTCCAATCAATCAGTGGGCATAATTAAGTAAAGAGTAAAGTAAAATACACCGACATCCCTCTAGATAATCATAATAACACTCACCATCAAATTTTTCAAGTAATAGTCAGTACCCCTCTAGTCTACAATATGTAACATTCACTACCCCTAATATGGTTGACCAACTAATATCCAAAAATATTTTTAATATAATGTCCAATACACCATTCAAATTATAATGTTTAATATATCCACTAAATATAAATTTGTATACTATAATTTTCACTTAACTTGATTTAATTAATTAAATTATGAACTTGTGCAATAAATAACATAAATGTCATAAAATAACAAATATTCATTTTATCAAGAAAATAAAGGTATACACTTTTTGCTAATTAAATTCCTCAAAGATTAATATTTACTAATATACATTCAAATATATTCTTTTGTAATTAAAAAGTAAAATTTAATACCCATAAAAAGTACAAATTAACGCAAAAAAAAATATAATTATTTTTTTCAAATATTAAAATTTACGTAAAATAAACTTGTTACTACAGAACAAATCTTAATATTCATATAAAAAGTATTACAAATTATGTTAATTATTTTTCTCAAATATTAAACTACACATAAGTCACACTTAAACATAACTATTTACAGTAAAAATGACAAATGTTGTTACTCAAAAAAAAGAAAAAATATATTAAAAGAAAAATCTTTTTACAAGATAAAGGTAATAATAAATATTATTATATTTTCTTTTACTCAACATTGCATAAAAACAACACCAACTGTATACTAAAAAATGTAATCAAAATCATAAACATTCCAAATTTTGACATATACTCAAAAAAATTTAACATATAAAAATCATAATATGAAATTAAGAATTCAAATAATAATTTTTGTTGTTAAACACCAAAAACTAAACTATCAACATACTCAATCATTCTAATTAGAACAACTCTATTAATAATTTAATTTAAAATTCTTAATATTTGTATCACTTATCCAAAAATATGTGTTAATAAAACTAAATTAGTTTTTTTTTTATAAGTTATCAACAATTTGAATGAGATAATCTTAATTTCAAATAAAACTATAATTAAACTATATTGTTTTTAAGGAAAGGGTATATATATACACACACACACACACACACCCAAAATTTTGCATTTAGTCCCTAATCTTGGCAGGAGGGCAAAAGCGTCATTTCACTCCAACGCCAAGATATCCGAGCGAAGATTGCGAGCCTAAGAACAAGTATGCAAAGTCATCACAGCGACCTCCGAGCTTCACACTACTCAAGGCAAGATGGTTGACTAGCCGGCATATACAGAAAGATAATTATCTACCTTTTTCTTTATCTTCCCAGATCCGGAATTGGTCAAACTTTATGTCATTGCGTAGCTCTCGAAAAAAGCTTTTCGAACACGTCTCCTAACTCTTCCCAGTTTAAAAGTTATGGATGTTTCAGTGCGCAGCACAAAAACCCACTCCGGGCACGAAAACCAAGGCAGTGGGCCCCACCCTAGGCTAGCCGCAGGTGTACCTGCGGTTGCCTTAGCTCCCTATATATAGTGGATTTTTGCTGATTTTTGGCAAGAGATAGTATTTGTAGAGAGAGAAAGAGTGTTGTCTAGTAAGGAAAATAGGAAAAACAACCTCTTTAATTCCATCTAGATCTAGCTATTTTCATCAAATCTCTTCCTAATTTAGATCCAAACCTTCAAAATCCAAGCTCAAGGAGGAGAGATCTAGTGCTCTCAAGGTGAAAGATTCAATCTTTATGTAAATTTTGTATAGATCTAGCCTAAATCTAATATATTATATCAATTGTTATGCTTGGGATTTATTTATTTTTTAATTATTGTTTTGTTGAGGCTCTCCTAGCATCTTAGATCTAGGGTGTGTGGATCCTATTATGAGATTATGGACGGTTAGAGAGGATTTCTCATAGATATAATCTCTTCCTAACCACCCGATGATATCCCGTTGTTGATTTATTGATTTTATTGTGGAATCGACTCCTTTTTACCGATTATTTTGCTCGAGTTTGTTTTAAGGTTAAAGTTTTAATCTTTTATGCTAGATCTAGCTTAGATCTAGTTGGATCTAGTTATTTTGTCTATTTTCTGTTGATTTCTAGGTCACCTGCATATCCTATATTCATATCTAATGGTAAGGGGATCCCACCTTTTAGTCATCAAGGGATTCTAACAATTGAATCACCTGATAGTCAATTTGGGATATATTATCTATTAAATCTCAATTACGGCATCGCCAAATCTATTGGACGCTAGATCTATGGATCTCATTTCCTAGATTCTAGATTCCTTCGTTAGATCTAGTTGATACGTAATAATCCCTCAGAATTTCGGCTTCATTGTGCAATCTATGGATTAGAGTCTTCGGGAGCTATTTTCCTAGATTTTAGCTTTCGTTTCAATGTATCGTTTGTTGTGATTTTAAATTTTGTGAGCCTAGGAATGGAGTCGAGGTCCTATAATCGGGCTTTGATGTAATTCCTACGATGGACATAGTTTCGATTGTAAAAATTGTTATCCGATCATTGTACATGTAAATTTGGATCTTAAAACGGTATTGAGGGTTCCATCCCGTGAAAATTGGATTTAAGGCCCCGTAATAGTGGAGATTATTGTTGCAGGTGTTTAGGGCTATTAAAGATGACTTACATGCCCACGAGTGGCCCCGACTTCATTTCGATGCTTGATTTTACCGTTTATCATCAAAAAAGCGAGTTTCAAACAAAACGATAAAGATCTTTTAAAACCAAATCAATCCAGGTTATTAGAACAACCTTAAGTTATAATTGAAAGTAATGAAAAACCTCGATTCCTATCTGACGAAAGGTTTGAAAACCATGTTTTCCAAAACATTACACCAAAAAAAGGTTTATCAAAATCGAAACTAAAGCGAACTTGTTCCTCAAATCAAATCCTTCGTACATAGGTTCAAAGAGGCTCGAAGTTGCTTTCAAAATAACACACTTCTCACGATTTCGATTCAAAACTATGTGGTGATGTCCTAGATTTTCTTCCACCACACACACACACACACACATATCTCATCTTAAGGAAATCATTAAGAAGCGGTAATTGTGTTTTCACAAAAGTCGGGGGTGTCTACACCTTTCCTATTGCTTAAGCAAGCCCCTAAACTCTATGAATCTCGGTTGCAGACCAATTTTACGAAGTCACATAATGGGTCATATTTCGTTCAAATCTAAAAATCCGGATTAGCTGGTACATCCATTTAAATTTTTACTAATTGACGACTCTATCTATTGTCCCTTCGTTAAAATCAACATTTCAAAACCCCATCAGCATTTATATTGGTTTTTTCCTAAAAATTACCTTTTAAATGAAATATATAAATCAAAATATTAAAGGGGGTAAAAACGCAAAAATTAGGAAGATTTTCCCGGCGTCAACAATATATATTAATTATGAATTAAAATTTGATAACATACAAAGATAAATATGTAACTTTATCTATTTAGTCAACCTTAAAAACTTGTAGAGGTACTAACTGTTACTTACAAATCTAGAGGGGATGTGAGTGTTATTATTGTTGTCCGGTCACTATATTTTACTCTTATGTAATGACCAGATGGCTTGGAGTCTCGGTACCAGATTCACAAAAAAAAAAAAAACAAGGAGTAACTCCGGTTAATCTTTTATATCTTTTTGAAATCCAAAGCTAAACCAACTATAATGTGATTAGATACAAAGAACATTTTAGACAAAAATTCTGTGTATGAGCAAGCATTCACATGAGTTAAGCTGGAGACGCCAACTAAAATTATTCACCATTTATCATCACCGATTGAAATGGCACCTTCTTAATCTCCACAAAGGTTGAATAATCCATGTTCATGGGTTGTTTCCAAGGCTCCCCATCCATTTGCAAAAAACATTCTTTCCATTGTCCTCCTCTAAATTCAAATCGAATTTCTGAAGCCTGAAAATTTTTCTCCGAATTTCATTCAATAACTAGAAAAGCATAAAGTAGCATTAAACTAGTTGCATCAAGCCATCAAGAGGTGTTGCTTATAATAACAAGTTCGTCTTTGTTTCTTGGTAAAAATCAGTTAAACTACAAAACTAAAGACAAAAATATATAACAAGTGCAATGTGAGAATATCATGTTAAACATTTGGCCCTTGTTTAGTAGGAAGCTAGGAAGCAAAATCACAGAAACCAGATATGGATTTGACACGATCTGTGACACAGGACACGACATTTTTCCAAATACTAGGATACGATATGTTGGGAGATAAGTTGAATTTAATGTATACTTTTAATAAGTATAAATTTATAAATAAATTTAACTGTTAATGAAGCATGATAAAATCAACCAAAATATTGAGTTACACTTGTAACATAAACATCTCCAAGTCTAAACACAAATAAGATTATAACATACATCTATAAGAGATTACCATATTTAAGGAAGATAAATATTTGTTCATATCAATAGAGAAATTGGAATTCTTTATTTGATCCTTCTAATTATATAGCTGATATTTAACTGAATACAAATGGGTAGAGAAAAAATAACTAAAGAAATCAGTGAATTTAGGCATATATAAATTAGATTTTCAATAAGTTATCAACAATTCCACATCAAATTCACTATACAACAAGATGAAATTTAATCTGTTTTTATAGACATACATATATCACAATAATAAGTAAATTATAGTATTTGCATAATATGGCTTAGACCATTCTCTCTCTTTATATTTAATCTCATTCTATCCTTTTCCCCCAAGTTCTATCTATTTTCTGCCTCATTCTTCCACCAATTCTAATGTTTAATCTATGAAACTATCAACCAACTTCTATTGTTTGTTAAGCTTACTTTTTTTGTTTGAAATCACATGAAGGATCAAGGTTAATCCTGACAATTGGTATCAAGGCTACCTTCCTTGCACCATTGCAAAGAAGTTACGTGTTCTTAATTAGCAAACTTCTGGAGTTCCTTATTATGCTTTTTGGTAATTCTTCTTCTTAAATCTCATAATTGTTTTCTCTCTCATATCTATATTCTCTTCTATCATGCTGATTCTAATCATTTTCTTCATCTATTTATTTTGTATATCCTCTAAAAGCTCAAATTATGTCGTGTTATTTTCCCTATAGGTCACTGACAGACCCTTTATTTGACCCCAAGAATGAATAGAATCAAAACGACTTTCCTGTCGAATCCCCACACCAAGTTTTTGATGAAAATGTCCAAGTAAAAAATATTTTCAGTTTCTTCTTTTCATTCACATCTATTCTCAAACATATTAATTGTTGTGCAGTGACAAAGCCCACAAATATTTTCAGTGGGTTCAAAATTATTATAAGGCTATAAATTTACCAAGGGTTCAAGGGCAGCACCCTCGGATAAAATTTTGTGGGCAATTTAACACTTTCGGGTAGTCCATCCACACCAAAACTAGAGATGTTTTACTTTATAATCTGTTCCAAAATTAGAGATATATTTTTTATTTTTAAACCATAAAATCACATAAAATTTCTAACATGACATCATTTATATACTAGGTAGATCAAATACTACCATGTCACTACAACATTTTTAACAAATGTTAGGGATATGTTTGGAAAAGTAAAAATTTTCTTAATAATTGTCATTTTAAAAATGTATATCTAATTTTGGAAATGAGGAAGTGTTTGATTACAATAAAATATAATCAATAATAATATTATGTATACACCCTTTAGACTTTTACAAGAATAATTTTATGTGCACAAACTATACACAAAAAATTGTGCATAAATGGTAGGACTCATGTAATGCATACCAATAAAGATATGTAAAAATTCAAATGGTAGTTCTCGTTTCTATTTTTTTTCTCTTTTTTATATTATTTGCACATAACTTTTTGTCTATAGTTTGTGCACCATAAACTACACTTTTTTTAACCACAAATTTGTTCATAACTACTTGATTCCTCATATATTAAAAAAATAATATATGTTAAATTATATCTAATTTAAAATGACTAAAAAGAAGATGCATACATAAATGAGGGAGGAGTGATATGGGATTGAGATTTGATTGAAAAAGTCACATCATTTTGATATGGGATTGAGATTTGATTGAAAGTCACACAATTTCAATTTAACCCTTATTTTAGAAATTTTTGTAAAATTTCAGTAGGATTAATTTATATATTACAGCTAAAATTTTCTAAATTTGTCATATATTAAAAAAAATTCAATAAGGTCAATTGACCGCTCTCTAATACCTGGCTTCATCAATGTTGTTGTGCAGCTTGGGTGTCAGGATTACCATAAATCGATGCTGCTAGCGAATTGCGATTTGGAACGTGCAATCCCAATTGAGGATCATTCATGTTCCAAACATGTGGTTTTGGCATTTCAAAAATAGACGAGAGGGAAAAAAGATAGCAGCTAAAAAATAGGATGAAGAGCCCTAAATAGATCAACAACTTTGTAACTTAAATATCCAACAAGAACAACTCCAAATGTGGTCCTTAGTTTGATACTCATGCAACATCAGACTTCAAGTTTGAGTTTGACATTTGTTGTGATGAGATTTTTCGGGCCCATAATCGATGCCTGAATCCGGGCTCGTGCCACTTGGCATATTAATTATTTGACGATTTGGTGTTCTAGAAGGGTCAAAATCCTAATTGACTTATAATTCCTTATCTTATTTGGTTTCCTATTTTCAAGGGAGAAGGATCCTAATTGATTATGGTGATCTAATTCTTATGGAAACTCTAAATCATTATTCCTATTCTTAATCGGTCTCGGGCGTGTTATGGCAGGCGGTGTGAACAACTATAAATACAACTACATATTAGGTCAAGGTACACAATATTTACTCTTATACATTAGAGCAATTTTATACCTCCATTGTTAACGTTTCTGGCTTGTACTTAATCTCATACCAGAGCTATTCCCTGGCAGCCCAAGCCGTCAAGCTTTTGGTGTGTTCATTGTTTATTCACTGTGCAAGTTTTTAGCTCGTTATTTGGTGATTAGGCGAGCGGTCAAATTTTGACGTTAACATTAACGCTAAAAGAAGGGTTTGTTGTAGTATCAAATTAAAATCACTAACAAAATTATTAATTGACATCATCACTTGTACGAGGCAGCATATCAATTATCGCACAAGGCTCTGATTAATATTAGGGCAATATATATTCTGAAGTTGACAATTTACAATGATGGCTTTAGCTTATTGGAGTTGATTTTCTATGACAAGAAGGCAAAACCTACATAAATGCTAAGTTGCATTCTTTAGTAAGTCAAAGATATAGACGTGTGTGTGTGTGTGTGTGTGTGTGTGTGTGTATATATATATATATATATATATATATATATATATATATATATATAGGGGACCGATCCATAGCCAACGTTGTAAATTTAAGGTTATCCTTATAACACATCGGGCCGTCAAGCTTTTGGTGTGTTCATTGTTTATTCACTGTGCAAGTTTTTAGCTCGTTATTTGGTGATTAGGCGAGCGGTCAAATTTTGACGTTAATATTAACGCTAAAAGAAGGGTTTGTTGTAGTGTCAAATTAAAATCACTAACAAAATTATTAATTGACATCATCACTTGTACGAGGCAACATATCAATTATCGCACAAGGCTCTGATTAATATTAGGGCAATATATATTCTGAAGTTGACAATTTACAATGATGGCTTTAGCTTATTGGAGTTGATTTTCTATGACAAGAAGGCAAAACCTACATAAATGCTAAGTTGCATTCTTTAGTAAGTCAAAGATATACGTGTGTGTGTGTGTATATATATATATATATATATATATATATATATATAGGGGACCGATCCATAGCCAACGTTGTAAATTTAAGGTTATCCTTACAACACATCTTAACCGTCCATCCGATAATCTAACGGTTTATTAAAGGTCCCGTCCGCAGTTTAGTTTTTAGTATTCCGCAGTTTAATACTGCGGACGGGACAAATGACCAAAATACCCCTCCTTGTAAATGTTCCTTGTCCGCAGTATTAAACTGTGGATGCTAGGTATGGCCAAATGGCTAATTGGGAACGACGTCATTTTTAAATAAGTGTCGGTACTGCAGACGTTATGGCCAATTGTAATTGGGAGTAGGATCTTGGAGTAAGGTCTCTCTCTTCCGTTCCATCACCAACCAAAAACCCACACTTCAATTTAGATTTGTGGATTGCAGAAATTTAGAGAGAGAAATAAGTGGTAGTAATTCTGATATATATATATAGAGAGAGAGAGATATTTAACCTAGTATGCTCAATCTCTTCAACCCAATCTCTCTCTTCTCCATTCTCTCTTCTTACGCCAATGGAGTTATGAGGGGTTAAATACATTTTTTTCCACTCTACTCGACCTTGATTTACAAATGCATCATTGAACTGAATATTTTTACGGACAACTCATTGAACTGTAATTTTTTTACAAACCGTTACAAAATCCGTCCAAATGGTTTGACTTTAACGGAAAAAATAATAAAATAATAAAATATTACAAAATAATAATAATAATAATTTCAAAATAATAATAATAATACAAATAATAATAATAATTTCAAAATAATTTCAAAATAATAATAATAATTCAAATAATAATAATTTCAATAATAATAATTTTGGAATAATAATATTATTAGTAATAATAATTTCAAAATAATAATAATAATAATAATTTCATAATAATAATAATAATAATAATAAAATTAATTAATTAATAATAAAATAATAACCAGTTGTTAAAAATAAAATATTACAAAATACTAGTAAAATATTTCAAAATAATAATAATAAAATTAATTAATAATAAAATATATTAATGTATAATTTTTACAAATGTATTTATATAAAATTAATGAATTTATATAATTTTTTTAATTTTTAAATATTTTACGTTCTCTTTAAAAATATAAAATTATCTAATATTTTGAAATTATTATTATTTTAATTATTATTATAATTTTGAAATTATTATTATTAGTAGTAGTAGTATTTTGAAATTATTCTTATTATTAGTATTATTAATATTATAAAATTATTATTATTATTTTGTAATATTTTATTATTATTTTTTAATATTTTATATTAAACAACTGGTTATTATTTTTAATTAATTTTATTATTATTATTATTATTAATATTATTATTCCAAAATTATTATTATTATTATTATTCCAAAATTATTATTATTATTATTATTCCAAAATTATTATTATTATTATTATTCCAAAATTATTATTATTATTATTATTCTGAAATTATTAATATTTTGAAATTATTATTATTATTATTATTATTTTGAAATTATTATTATTATTATTTTGAAATTAATATTATTATTATTATTATTTTGAAATTATTATTATTATTAATATTATTGTTATTATTATTATTATTTTGTAATATTTTATTATTTTTTCAGTTAAAGTCAACGCATTTGGACGGATTTTGTAACGGTTTGTAAAAAAATTACAGTTCAATGAGTTGACCGTAAAAAAATTCAGTTCAGTAATGTATTTGTAAACCGAGGTCGAGTAGAGTGAGAAAAAATGTATTTAACCCGAGTTATGAGTAATAAAAGAAATTTAAAAGCAAATTTTCAACCATATTCAATTTATTAAGATCAAAAATTGGAATAGAGAGAGAAGTCTACTCTACGATTTTGGCCTTACTCCTCGATTCTACTCCCAATTACAGTTGGTCATAGCGTCCGCAGTATTAAACTGCGGACGGGTGACTTATTTAAAAACGGCGTCGTTTCCCAGTTGGTCATCCATACCTAGCGTCCGCAGTTTAATACTGCGGACAACACTTATTTAAAAACGACGTCGTTTCCCAATTGGCCAACCATACTTAGCGGATCGGCGCAAATGACTTCGGGATCGGGACGATGGCGAATTACTTCGGGAAGGATTCGGCTATCGAAAATCCCTTCGGGAGTTCGGGAAGGATTCCCCTTTATTTCTTTTATTACTTCGGGAAAGATTTGGCTATCGGAAATCTTTCCCGAACTCCCGAAGGGATTTCTGATCTTCTCGAAGAAATCCGTCATCGGCCCGATCCCGAAGTCATTTGCACCGATTCGCTAAGTATGGTTGGCCAATTAGGAAACGACGTCGTTTTTAAATAAGTCCCACGTCCGCAGTTTAATACTGCGGACGCTATGACCAACTGTAATTGGAAGTAAGATCGTGGAGTAAGGCCAAAATCGTAGAGTAGACTTCTTTCTCTCTATTCTAATTTTTTCAATTTTTGATCTTAATGAGTTGAAGGTTAAAAATTTGCTTTTAAATTTCTTTTATTACTCATAACTCCATTGGCGTAAGAAGAGAGAATGGAGAAGAGAGAGATTAGGTTGAAGAGATTGAGCATATTGGGTTAAATATTTCTCTCTCTCTCTATATATATATATATATATCAGAATTACCACTATTTATTTCTCTCTCTAAATTTCTGCAATCCACAAATCTAAATTGGAGTGTGGATTTTTGGTTGGTGATAGAACGGAAGAGAGAGGCCTTACTTCAAGATCCTACTCCCAATTACAGTTGGCCATAGCGTCCGCAGTGATGACACTTATTTAAAAACGACGTCGTTCCCAATTAGCCATTTGGCCATACCTAGCGTCCGCAGTTTAATACTGCGGACGGGGAACATTTACAAAGAGGGATATTTTGGTCATCTGTCCCGTCCGCAGTATTAAACTGCGGAATACTGAAAACTAAACTGCGGACGGGACTTTTATTAAACCGTTAGATTATTGGATGGACGGTCAAGATATGTTGTAAGGATAACTTTAAATTTACAACGTTGACTATGGATCGGTGTGTGTGTGTATATATATATATATGCAACATAAGCATGTGATTATTATTCTGCCCATAGCAATTGAAACATGATTGTAATCAAGTATTGATGCTACTTTACATGATATATCACTTATATTATGCATGTAGTGGTAGTATTCATGTGATACATATAAAATCAAAGCATTCTTGACTTTGATTATTAGTCCAGGTGAGTGAAAGATGTTGTGTTGCTAACGTTCTAAAAGGGTCACCACATAAGCAATAGTAATTCGTGTGGGCCCATCGCCACGAGCTAGCAACAACACTAATGCATTTTCTCTAAGCTTCCCGAATTAAGCCAATCGAAGCAATCCAAACCCATCGGCAGTGTACCATCGTCTTCGTCCCTACACTCACGGTCTATTTATATTTAATCAAGCGATCCTCATCGTCATACCAACTTAAACTTGGCTATGTTGCCGATCAAAACAACACCATGTCATATACCAATCTACAGGTTTGTTCACTATACATGGGTTAGTTCTACACCATGCACGTGATGGAATTTTTAAGAAAAATGGAGAAACAAGCAAACTTGTAGCAGCTTTCGGCTTTGGAGTGAGAGTTGGGTTTCAAAATACTCTTTGAAACCATCAACAATGCAATAGCTCGGGAGGACGATCAAGATTTGGACACCCACTTCAGAAGCTTAAAATTAACTTCGGTTGTGCATTCAAGGCAACTCCTCGTCATTAGCAACTTGGGATTATCTTCAGCGTGGCCCGGGCAGACGGTATGGTAGAGATAGGGCTTCAGCACTCGAATTAGTTCCCTTCAACAAAAAGAAAATCAGCCATGTCTGACCACAGTCTTCGACAAATTCAGACTTACAAATTGTGTTTTCCACATGATAATTCTTCAACATTCATTCGGCTGTGTAGAGCTTTCATGTGGGGTTCGACGTCAACGTTGGGTACCTGTCACCTTCAACAATCATCTCTTTAGCGGCTTCTAGCAATTACTTCGACTATTTTTCTCCTAGCTCTTCGTTATCACAAAGAAGCAATAACCTTCATTCACGTCCATAACTAAAAATTATACTAGATTTTTCAGGCCCATAATCGATGCCCAAATTCGGGCCCGTGTCACTTTTACATATTAATTATTTGGCGGCTTGGTGTTTTAGAAGAGTCAAAATCCTAATTGACTTATGATTCCTTATCTTATTTGGTTTCCTATTTTTAAAGGAGGAGGATCCTAATTGATTATGGTGATTTAATTCTTATGGAAACTCTAAATCATGATTCCTATTCCTAATCGGTCTCGGGCGTGTTATGGCAGGCGGTGTGAACAATTATAAATACAACTATATACTAGGTCAAGGTACACACAATATTTAGTCTTATACACTAGAGCAATTTTATACCTCCATTGTTAACGTTTCTGACCTGTACTTATTCTCATACCAAAGCTATCTCCTGATGGCTCAAGCTGTCAAGCTTTTGGTGTATTCATTGTGTGTTTACTGTGTAAGTTTTTAGCTCGTTATTTGGTGATTAGATGAATGGTCAGATTTTGACGTTAACATTCAAAACACATATACACAGTTAGGTTTTTCCCTCTTTTGACGTGGGATTACAATGATTGTCATAATCCATATTGGTTGCACTCTGTCCACCCTTCCCTCAAGGGTATTCTTTTATTTATTTTTGGCAGTTTTTCTAACAACTACATTCCTGTTGGGGCATGAGTAATCGGGCCCGGCTGGATTTGGTGGGTCGTAGTCCACGTGGAGGAAGCATCTCCACGTAGGAGTTTATTTTGGGCAGTGGGAAGACTTTAAGGAATCTAGGATTCCTATCTATATTTAAATTCTAATTCTTAAGGAAAGAGTCAAGATTATGTCTGACTTCTTTTCTTTAAGGAGATTGACTTTCATCCAATTATGGTAACTACAATGATAAGGAGTCCTATTACAATTCAAGGACAGGGCGGCAAAGGAGGTGTGAACACTATAAATACAAGGCTACACCCTAATTCGCAGGTAATGACTTTTTGAGCACTAAATTACAAGCCTCCATTGTTAATTCCTTGAACAACATGTACTTATTCTCACACCGGAGCTATCCCCCGGTGGCCCAGGCCGTCAGCTCTCTAAGTGTACTCTCGTTTCTGTGCAGGATTTGGCGTGTATTTAGTGATTGGACGCGTGGCGAAATCTTGGCGTTATTTGATGATTAGACAAACGGTCAGATTTTCACGTTAACATTCAAAATACATATACATAGTTAGGTTTTTCCCACTCTTTTGGCGGTGGGATTACAGTGATTGTCATAATCCATATTGGTTGCACTCTTTCCCACCCTTCCCTCAAGGGTATTCTTTTATTTATTTTTGGCAGTTTTTCTAACAATTGCATTCCTAATATGAACCTTAACAATCTATTATGGACTTATTTTGTGGAAAGTCAAAACATTTGCAACCAAGTGTATAAGGATATCATCTTAAATTAATAATAATAAAAATTTAACATAAACTTCAGTACCTGTGCGATGTGTTTTGCTTGGATAAGTTCACCCATGACAAACGAAGCATGCCATCCCTGTTTTAGGCCAAAAATTTCTAAGAGACCGTCATCAACATTGGCCTCAACGAAACCTTTCTGAAATGAAGAATCATTTGCAAATAAAGACTTCAGGCTATGATTCAATGTGATCACTTGACACATACAATAAAGTATATTGCATGAATTCCTAGTAAAATAATCGTATGGAAATAAGAATATGAATCATACAACTAACAAAAGGCACACAACTTGCGCAACATAAAACTGAAAGTAGTATGCACACAAGCCAATCATATTTGATATGATGTAGCATATACTTTGTAATCTTATTCGGTTATTAATAAAATAATTAATTTATTAAAGGCATTTTTATTATCTACATGATGTTGTTATATTAAGTGTGATAAACCCATAGTTCTGAGCAATGCTTTTACAATCATGATGATGATCATGCTAATGAGATCTAAATTATAGATAGCTCACAAACTAAAATTGTTCTTAATCGTTGGATTACTAAAAAGGGGATTAGTGAATCCGGATAGATTAGTACATACTTTGCTTACTTTTAGGAAGAGGATAATTGATCTCATAATCATTTGTGTGAAGACACTAAAGCAAGTATGTAGGTGCTTATTAGAGAATAAGTTCATTGAACGTGGCTCGTTAAAGGAATACCTAATGGAGTTTTACTTGCCTGTCAATAGGAATTCCTTAAGTGATTGTAGTACAAGTGATCCTTAGACTTGAGATCATCATAGTATCTTGTGTATGATGAGTTATACTTTGACATGTCCCTTAAGACCTTTAGGGTATATTAAAGGGTATGATTGGATATAATAAGTTGTAAATGGAGATAGGTGAATGGTCAACAAAGAATCTACCATTTCTAGTAAAAGGAGAGAATGTCCTATGTGATTCGATAAATGACAACTCAGAAGTCTTTGGCCAAAACAGAATGAAATTAGAAAGGTGTTTCTAATTTGCATTATTTAGAGTTGTGCATTTGAGAATCGAAATACATATAATCAAATAAAATAAGACTTGACAGTAATTTCATGTCTTATATTTGATTGGGACATTGTATGGTAGAAGGATTGAATTGTATGGTAACTATTCACTGAAAGGTTCTTTTGTGATTAATGTTGAAATCTATATTATCTGGAAAGTCGTTGATCGCTAAGGGGGCTTACCCTTATTGTAGAATAAATACTATTTATTTAAATGAATTAAATAGTTTAATTTATTTATTTAAATAAGATTAGAATTGTTCTAATTGATTTATTCACAACCAGTTTAATATGGAGAACCTAAAGGGTGACACCGCAAAAAGAAAAATATTTATTTAAGAAGTAAATGACATAATTGTAATAATAAGTTAAGTATATTTAATTTAATCTATGGTGATAGAATAAATTAAATAGCTTAATATTTATTATTTAATATTCTAGAAATATTAAATATAAATTAATACGAGTCTTATTATTATTATTACCATTATTATTATTTAATTCCTAAAAGGGTTTGTGAATTAATTAATAAAAGTACTCTCATAAGTTCCTAATTGGATTAGGAGACTAATTAATTAAAAGAGTTTACTTAATTAAATAAAACCTTATTCCTAAATAGTTTAGGAGGGTTGCATACATCTATAAATAAGAAAAGTCTTATTAGGGAAAAGGGTTAGACAGTGACACACACTTCCAATTGTTGGAGAGTACTGAGAATTTCTATAGAGATAGAAACTAGGGTTTTGCCAACACCCATCTTCTTGAATACGTATTATTCTTGGTGGATCACCTCTAGAGGCCAAACACTTGAGTGACTTGCATTGATCAAAAGAAGGAATCTAATCGGTGGAATTCAAGGAGAACGCGAAAGATTTGGAGTAGAACTTGTACCCGAGGAAGCTTTGATCTACGAGGGTATAATTCTAATTCTCTATCTCTTTCGTTTAATTAATAATTGCGCATAAAGATAGATTCTGGTTATGGTTTGTAAAAATTTTAAATTCTTATTTACCATGCTTCCGCTATTTATATGCAATTTGATTGTATGCTCATGGATATTACAAACCTAACAAAAACATGTAATGCAAAAAACTAACAAATAATATCTATGCATATTGTTTAGCATCAAAACCTCATAGGAATCAACGGGTGAGCAAATATAAATTTGTCAACAATGAAGAAGCATTTGTCCTCGTATGATGTTGTGGGAGTTTTCCTATTTTAAACTAAGTTATAGTCGCATATTTTTAGTGGTTGAAGCTTGGCTCTTCACTTGTTGTGGGGTAAAATTACATTTCTTGCTTCTTTGTGAACTTTGGCTATTATTATTATTATTATTATTATTATTATTATAATATTATTATTATTATATTTTTTTTAGGGGTGGGGGTGAGGGGGTGAGAGATTTTCATAGGGAATAGAGGCCTGTCCTTTGTTAGGACTTTGTGTTTACATTTTGTTTTCTTTCTTCTAATAAAATCTTCTTATTTTATCTAAAAACGAACAAGCATTTGTCCCAGATACAAGTATGTTAGTATTTGCATTTGTGTGGTTCCTTGTTTGATTTAATGATGACTATGCTACTAAAGTATATTTGTAATATCAAATAAGTTTTGTAAAGTCCTTATGAAAATTTATGTTTAAAAAGACTTAGTTAAGGATCTAATATGTTAGGTAAATCCAAAATTGCGGATTTGGCTCCCTTCCATTACACATTTCCTCAAATTTTATCCAATATACCATATTTTTATAGTTTTCGATAGTATAATTGAAATCAACATCGGTCAATTAAGCTACGACACTCAAATCCTTGACTCACAGTGCTTGGCAAATCTTTGTGGGCCGCGGTGCTCAAATTCTTGAGCCGTGGCGCGCGACAAGAGACGCAGCGCGCGTTTCTCGAGTCGCGGCACTTGAAGGCCTGTTGGTTCGGTTCTGTGAAATTTTGAGAAATTTCAAAATTTGACTGAAATAAAGGAGTTTATTTTTATTTGGAATAGGATTCCATGTTTTTTAGAAATTCTAAATTAAAATAAAGTAGTTTATTTTGATTTGGAATTTGATTAAAAGTAATGGAGTTTATTTTTATTCAAAATTGGATAAATTAAAATAAAGAAGTTTATTTTGATTTAAAATTGGATTAAAATAAAGGAGTTTATTTTGATTCAAAATCGGATTTCATGATAACTAATTAGAGTTGGAATTGGATTTCATGATAACTAATTAGAGTTGAAATTGGATTTTATACTAAACAAATTGGAGTTGAAATTGGATTTTATGCAAACTAATTTGATTTGGTATTGGATTTCATACTAACTAATATTGCCCATTAAATGATATCAATGTATATATGGAATGATTTTATTATTCATGAGATGAATGTTATTTATTGATGCATATGGTGATATGTATGATAATAAATGGGATTGATTATGGACTATTAACCAATGGATGATTGGATTTTATTTTTTGAGGATGCTTGAATGAATGAGTTTTATAAATGGGGTCTGCGTACCTCGTCTTCTTTATTTTTTTTAATGCAAATTATATCTTCCTTCTATGTACTTCCCCTTGATTGCTGATCAAAGTTTCTATTTATTGTAAATAGTTTATGTAATAGGAATAGTTAGAATTATTTTGAAGAATTAAAGACAAAGGAGCAAAGAGCGCTTGAAGACCCGTTTGTAATGAAGCCCGAGATTTAAATATAATGCTTATATTTAAATTCAATTCTTGCACCCTAGGTTTGACCTTTTGGTTCACTTGGTGGCTCTAGTGAACCAAACTAGAATAAAAGTTCATAATCAATCCGGGTAGAATATAGTATTCTATATGTGAATGCTAACTATGTATATATTATATATTATCCAACATGCTTCGCATGTTAAATAATATGACGCGTATTATATATATATGTGTGTGTGTGTGTGTGTGTGCATGCACGCTAATCAAGATGAGACAAATAATAACAAACCCCTCAAAGAAATTATATTAAGTTGTAATGTTCAAAGATATTTGGAATATCGAACGTCGCCTTCTAGCATGGTAAAACAATAGAGTATTGAATATTTAATATGAGTTTGTTGTGTCACCACAAGACAAGTATTAAATATTTAAGATGTTGCCTTATCACATTTGATGCTTATTAAAGAATTGAACATTACTACTTTGTTGTGTCACCATAAGGGCGGTATTTTTCTCTTCACATATATGGAAGTGCTAGGTTGGACTTAACTTGGATAATTTTGATTCGAATGTGTCACCACTTGATCAAAATAATCTAAGAGGCAAAATACAAGGAGTTACATAGTGATGTAATTGACAATAGTTGTCTACCTATTTATTTATATATCGTTTGTTGTGTCACCACAATGCTATATACATTTCAAATGGGATCCTTATTCTCACTAGCAAATCTTTAATTAAAGATTTGCCGAACTATATATTGAGGGTAATATAGTTTGATGAAAATAGTGGGAGATACCAATTTAAATAAAGACCTAATTTATTTTGGTAATTAATAAAATGAATGTATACTAAAATGTTGTTAATTCATTTACAGAATTTTACAGTGTCTAAATTACTATCACTGCGGAGCATATTAGATGTTAATTAACCAGACCGAATTATACGGACTGGTTAAGGAATCTGAGAATAGTTCTCAAGGCTAAAAAACTATCTTATGTCCTTAATACGCATGCCCCTGCAACTGTTGCAGAAACAGCCTCTGAGGAAGAGATTGTTACTTTTAGAAAGTGGCAAGATGATGCACAATTGTCTCAATGCATCATGCTCGCATCCATGAGTAACGAGCTTCAGCGTTAGCATGAAACTATGAATGCTCCTACTATACTCCTGCACCTTCAAGGAGTTGAATAGGAGGAAAGTAGGACTATTAGATATCAGATATCTAAGGAACTCTTCCGATCTAGAATGACCGATGACACTACAGTATAGACAAATGTCCTAAAAAATGATCAATATGATTGAACAATTGGGACAACTGAGTTTTGTAATGGATGGAGAGTTGATCCAAGATTTAATCTTGCAATCACTTATGGACTATTTCTCACAATTTGTTGTGAATTTTCACATAAACAAGCTAGATGTCAGTCTGCCTGAGTTGCTTAACATGTTGAAAACTGCAAAGAGTCACTTTCCAACCAAGAAAGACCAAGTCTTACTTATAGATGATTCTTCCAAGAAAAGGAAGCGGGCTAACCTTAAACTTCAAAGAAACAGATGGCTTATATAACCTTAAACTCACACATTTCAAAGATGATATCTTAGATGAGTTAGGGATAAGGATGAAGAGACAACGCAGTTTTTGCACCAGCTATCTTTACAAGGACAAGGACACGCATCTGCTGCACCAAACCTAGTACTATCGAAAGCAATAGCTTGTGGTCCAGCAGACGATTTTTGAAGTCAATGGTATTATATCTTGACAAGTGTCCCAGACCATTTTGAGCAACAATAACAATTCAACGGCCAAAACTCGAGGAGTAGCTATAAAAGGATTGTTACAACAACACTGAATAAGAACTGATCCTCAAGCATTCACCTATAAGCTCAAGTGTTAAAAAGTGCTCCACCCTACGATCTGAAGATTTATAATCTGTTGCTAATACATTTAATTCATATTAGTATCACCTCAAACAATAATTCATTCTTTGTGATTGTGATTAGATCTAAGTGATCTATTTGTACTAAGTTTTTGTGACTTAAAGATTCTTTGTGAATCTTAATTGTAATAGCTCTTAGTAAGCTGTGTAACCAACCTATCCTTAGTAGAAGAGAGGACTAGGACTCTTTTGTGCTCCGAACCTCTTAAAATTCTTGTGTCTTTAATTTATTGCTTTTACATTTATGCAAATTACTTTTCTGCTACTTAACGATTTCATTCTGTGACTTATTTCTATAGCTGCGCTAAATTCAGAATTTTGTTCTTTTTATTTAATCTTTGAAGGGGGTTTTCAAAACATATTTCGTTGTGCTAATTAAGTTAAATTAATCTGTTTAATCATTTGGTAACTTAATTTTAAATTTTTTTTTTAAAAGGCTCTATTCAAACCCCTTTCTAGATTTCTTTTATGCCTTTGGGAATAACGAAGTACAAACACTAACCCTGAAGGCAAAGACTTTAAGTGAAATTGCAGCAGATATTTTAACTCATAAACAACTCTACTATTTCATGATATTATTTTCCACGAAGAAAAATTATTAACATACCAATTATAGAGATTGATCTCCTTGTAATCATTCTCGAGATTGTGAGAGGGTTTTAGACTATATTTATGATTCACACACGCACACATACACACACTCACACATACACACATGTGCCGATACATTGCAACCGTTCCATTGTTAGCCAATCATCTTCTATCGACTAGCTAGATCAAGATTAAGAAGATTTCAAACACGCCTGTTAGACTGTCTACTTGACATCCACTAGACAGTCTAGCGAATGGCTCTTTCTTTTATTCATGTACCAAAAATTTTTGTCCCGCTCCCATTCCCTCTTTTGCTCCAAATCTCAATATTCCATAACACTTCTGTTACGAACAAAAATTGTCGATCTATATATATTTGGAAAGCTCTTGAAAATATCTTCAAAACAAGAGTCAATGTTGATATGTTTTAATGTAATTAAAATGATGAAAATCAGCCCCCTAAATATATATGTATATAGGTATGTGTATGTACATATATTGAACGATCCACCAATGCAGTACACACTTGTGTAGACTGGTCTCCTAACAAGCATATTGGATCACCTCCTTACCCAAAAGGTTAACCTATTAAGTTGAGACTCTACCATATTTATTAACCCATCTACACTATTAAATTTATCCGATGTGAGATTCATGTGAAATATCTTAACATGTGTGTGTATATAAATAAGTCAGTGATACTTAAAATGGTTGCGGGAAGGATCCTCCAAATTATCAGACCTAGGTTTTGATTTTGACATCCATTCCCACACATTACAAAACTATCGGAGATGACACATTATAATTGGTAGGACGAACAAATCTCCTAGGTAAATGTTGAAATCTCAAATGTATATTCTGGAGTGGATACCAAGGACAGGATACGCCACCACTAAAGTTTTTTCAAGCCCCCAAAATATACGTCTCTAAATCATATTCATATGCATAGTTGTCATGGGCACTTTTGGTTCACATTAATATAGGGGAACATATTTATATATAACTGAGAAAGATGTGTCACCAATTGTCATTCTGTTGCTCAGGGTCAATCTTTGTACCTTTTCCATATACTCTGGCTTCAGATTTCCCCATGGATTTCTTCCACTTGCATAGTTCTGAAGATTTAAAGCAACCAAAGCCCTAACACTGGAAGATAAAAAATTTATCAAGGTATATGAAAGAAAATAATATCTAATAAATTAAAGAACATATCCTATATCAGCTACATACATGGTTTTATTTAACATAAAACTTTCATAAACAAAATATGATAATAAGCTCTATAAATGTAACAGACAAAAAAAGAAGAAGGAAAAATAGTAAAAAAATAAATAAAAAGTATTTAAAACTGAACTAATATTTTTTTTTTTGGCTTGATGTATAGAGCTTATCACTCCCAATGTAGGTAAACAACGTCATGATTGAATTTGACCTTGAAGGGAGAGAAATTTGCTCCCAGTCTGAGCAGTTGATCCGTTTAACGTGCATCCTTAATATGTTATTTAATCCCCTGCATCCATTAAGTTGTTGATTGCACATGAGAAATGGATAAATTGTCATTTGAGCATATAAAAAAAAATTCTGCCTGGTAGACATCATTGTAAGAGTTTTGTCATCCAATCATCATTTCCAAATATATAAATAGAAAATAAAGGTATTGTAAGATGTGTAGAAAAACTATACACTATATTATGTTTTACAATTACAAGAGTCCCTAATTTATACAAGAGTTGAGCTAGTGGAGGAGGAAAACAGGTTCCCTGTTTTCCTCAGTGGAGATACAAAGCGTACACACACTCACATACAGCACATACAAGCACCAGTTCTAACACTCCCCCTCAAGTTGGTGTATAGATATCTCGCATACCCAACTTGAAACACAAGGGATGAAACATCTTACCACTAAGACCCTTAGTTAGAATATCAGCTAGCTGATGTTCTGTTTTTACAAAAGGTAAGCAGATAAGACCACTGACTAGTTTTTCTTTGATGAAGTGTCGGTCAATCTCAATATGCTTTGTTCTATCATGTTGTACCGGATCATTTGCAATACTAATGGCTGCCTTGTTATCACAAAACAATTGCATAGGCCCTTTAGCTGAAACACCCAAATCTTCTAGCAAGGTTCGAATCCACATTAGTTCACATATACCCAAGGCGATAGCTCGGTATTCAGCCTCAGCACTAGATCTTGCCACAACAGACTGTTTCTTACTACGCCAGGTGACAAGATTACCTCCAACAAATGAACAGTAGCCTGATGTAGATCGACGATCCTCTATAGAGCCAGCCCAATCTGAGTCGGAAAAAGCTTCGACTCTCATATGACCATGTGGTGTAAACAATAAAACCTTTACCGGGTGCAGACTTGAGATACCTCAAAATTCTGTAAACAGTTTCCATATGACTTTGTCGAGGATCATGCATATATTGACTAACTATACCAACAGCATAAGATATATCGGGTCTAGTATGAGACAGGTATATCAGTCGTCCCACTAAACGTTGATATCTTTCTCTATCCACCGTAGGTCCTGTGCCTCCTTCTAGATGATGATTAACTTCAATAGGAGAATCAACAGGTTTGCATCCTAGCATGCCAGTTTCTGTTAAGAGATCAAGAACATACTTCCGTTGAGACAGAAAGATTCCACTGGAAGATCTTGCAACTTCAATACCAAGGAAATATTTTAAGGTGCCAAGATCTTTGATTTCAAACTCTTTAGCCAGGCTTGCCTTGAGGTTAACTATCTCTTCTTTATTATCCCCTGTCACTACAATGTCATCAACATAAACAATAAGAATGACAGTCTTACCATTTATTTGTTTGACAAATAGAGTGTGATCTGCTCGACTCTGTTTGTACCCAAGTTTTATCATTGCTTTGTGGAATTTACCAAACCAGGCTCGAGGAGATTGCTTCAACCCGTATAGCGCCTTTCGGAGCCTACAAACCTTACCCTTGGTGACAGATGAAGCAAAACCAGAGGGTATTTCCATATAGACTTCTTCTTCCAAGTCACCATGAAGAAATGCATTTTTCACATCCAACTGTTGAATATCCCAGCCAAAATTTACTGCACATGAGATTATGGTACGAACAGAGTTCATCTTTGCCACAGGAGCAAAGGTCTCCTGGTAATCAATCCCATGGGTTTGAGTGTACCCTTTTGCAACTAGTCTGGCTTTGAGTCTTTCAACTGTCCCATCTGCCTTTTGTTTCACTGTATATACCCATTTGCACCCAACTGGTCTTTTCCCATAAGGAAGAGTAACTAGTTCCCAAGTATCGTTCTTTTTCAGGGCATTCATCTCTTCTATCATAGCATGTTTCCAGTTCTTGTTGCTAATTGCTTCTTTCCACCCCTGAGGAATAGATATAGAGGACAAAGAAGAAACAAAGGAATGGTATGATGCAGATAATTTGTCATATGAAACAAAATTTGAGATAGGATGTTGTGTACAAGATCTGACGCCTTTTCTAAGAGCAATAGGAATGTCAGTATCATCAGAAGAACAAGTAGGATTAGGATTCTCACCATTAGTATTATCAAGACTCGGTTCGGGGCAAGGTTGGTGTAGTGGTGCAGCAATGGCGACCTTATTCTTCCCTTTTCGAGTATAGGTCCTCAACTCAGGCTCGGGCTGTCTAGCATATGACTCGTGTAACTGTAACTCCCCCTGTGTAGAATTATCAGACAAATCAACAGGAGTAGGGGAAGATGGTATAATAGTACTACTTGTAATACCAGTCTCAAAAGGAAGAAGCGTCTCCTCCACAATAACATCCTCCCCCTGAGGAGAAGGTGAAGAGGAATAAAAAGGTTCCGACTCCCAAAAAGTTACATCCCGAGTGACAAAAACTTTGTTAGAAGGAGGATGATAACATTTATAACCTTTTTGGGTGGGAGAATAACCAATAAAGACACACCGAAGAGCTTTGGGATCTAACTTACCCCGAGTGGGAGATTTATCATGAACATAGCACACACATCCAAAAACTCGGGGCGAGGGAGAAGGAGTGGTTATGTGCTGGAGAATGGAGATAGGACTTTTGTTTCCAAGGCTTCTAGAAGGAAGACGGTTGATAAGGAATGCCGCAGTTAGAACCGCATCACCCCATAAAAATTTAGGGGTTTTCATTGTAAACATAAGGGTGCGGGCAACTTCTAGTAGGTGTCGATTTTTCCTTTCGGCTACTCCATTTTGTTCTGGGGTTTGGACACAAGAGGTTTGAAGAATGATGCCATGCTGAGAGAGGTAAGATTCAAAAGCATGATTATTACTGTATTCACGACCGTTATCACTATGGAGAATTTTGATTGTAGCGTTAAATTGAGTTTGAATCATTTTATGAAAGTCCTGAAAGCAATCAAAAACTTCATTTTTGGAACGCAAAAGGTAAATCCAAGTGACACGAGAATGACAGTCAATAAAGCTAACAAACCATCTAAAACCAGAACGGGAAACAGTCCTAGAGGGCCCCCATACATCGGTATGGATAATAGCAAAAGACTCAGAATGACGACTGTTAATAGCAGAAATAAGTCGACCGTTTGTGTTTACCGAGTTCACATGGTTCTCACATAAAATGATTTTTGTTAATATTCTTAACTAAAGAACGGAAACAAGAATTCCAATACTAAAAAGGAAGGATGACCCAAACGACGATGCCATTGATGTAAGAGAGGTTAGGTTGGAGTCTGAGACAGAGTGAAGAGCCTGAGTAGGGACCATTTTAGATGAGGGAACATCTAAATAATAGAGACCATCAACTGCACTACCACTGCCAATCTTCTGTCCCGTCACCAAATCCTTGAAAAATACAATGATTTGGAAAAAAAGTTACTGAACAGTTCATAGATTCAGAAAAGACGTTGGACAGATAATAAATTTGCAGTGAAGGAAGGAATATGAAGAACGATGATGATAAAGTCAATGAAGGAGTACAAACTACAGAACCACTCCCGGAGATAGATGACAGGGAACCATCAGAGCAACTCGAACTTTGTCTTTTCCAGAACGGGGCATATATGAAGTAAAAAGATTGGAGGACCCAGTCATATGCTCGGAGGCAACCTGTATCTATAATCCAACTAGGGCAAGCGGATGAAACATGAAAACACAAGGAGGTATACCTGTCTGGGCATAATGAGAGGAAGTAGGTTTGGAATAGAATTTCCCGAAAGGCAGTGATTTCCTCAGGAGTCAGTGCATGAGTAGTGTCTGCAGTACTAGGTACATCTGCAGAATAAAGTGGAGGAGTAGATATGTAAGCATGGGATCCACGTCCCCGACCAGAACGACCTCCACGTCCTCTAGGACGCCCGTGAAGCTTAAAGCAAACCGATCTCTGGTATGATTCTTCCCCCCACAATAGTCACACTCACGAGAACTCCTTCTCAATAGGAGGAGGAATGGAAAAAACCAGGCTTAGGATACGAGGCGATCAAGGCTGATCGGTCAACAGGATTTGTTTTGAGTACCATTACCCGACGCCTACTTTCTTCTTGCTGGACTCTAGCATGAGCCTCCCTCAGTGATGGAAAAGGAGTTTGACCAAGTAGTTGTGCTCGAACTTGATCGAACTCTATATTCAAACCAGCCAAGAAATCTACAACTCTATCTTCATTTATAAACTGTTGATAAGCCGTTGCATCTGCCGGACATTTAGCTGAGAAAACCCGGTAATGATCAAGCTCCTGCCAGAGTGCATTAATCTCTGCAAAGTATTGTGCCACGGGCTTATCCCCTTGACCCAACTCACGGATTCGTTTTCGGATATCATATGCCTTAGACATATCACCAGAAATAGAGAAGGTTTGAGAGATAGCTTCCCAAAGTGCATATGTTGTGTCTAAGAACATATAATTGCTCCTCAGATGTGGCTCCATTGAGTTAAAAATCCATGTTTTGACCATGGAGTTATCAGATTTCCATTCTTCTTGAGCAATACCTGCCTGTACAGGCATAATGGTTGTACCAGTGATAAAATGTTGCATCCGGTTTGCTTCAATTGACATTCGACATGCTTGGGACCAAGCTAGGTAATTGCTTCCATCCAACTTGAATGAACTAAGAACCAAAGCAGAGTTGAGGTGGTGATTTCTAATTAACTATCCTTTATTAGTTTCAATGGTACTATCACTATGAGTAACACTAGATTCTGCCATGGTGAAAGGAGCAACAAGATTTATCCAAGGAAATAGCAACAAGGATAACTTACAGGCTCAAAGCAAATATAAGACAGTGTGTTTTTAGACTAGGAAAGGGAACTGCAGGTTTTTTTTTTTTTTTTTTTTTTAGGGTTTAGTGCTCAGATACATTAATAACAGTGAAACAGGGTATAACTCAGTTAACTGAGCCTAATATGTAGTATGCAATACTCACAGCAACGAGCGACAGTGAAGGAAATGAACCAACCGAGCCAATACAAAGCCAAAACCAAGCTAACCTTAATTTCTCCCTGCAAGACCACCACAGATGGGTAGAGGAGAGAGAGGCGACCACCGTGCAACGAACTGCGCCGGAAAAATTTCGCCGGAGAGGGGCGCACGCGCCGGCGCGTGGGATCGGCGGCCGAGCGCGTGGGCGGCGCGTGGAGGCGCGTGTGGTGGCGGGTCGGAGAACGGAAACTTCTGCGATGGTCGACTGGCTATGGGTAACCCAATTATGATGTCAATTTCAGTGTATGTAACTGTTTGAGCTAGTTTCTAAATGAAGAAACATATCAGTTGCGAGGCGGAAGCGAAAAACAGAAGAATTTTTTTTTTTTTTTGATAATGGATCATGCTCTGATACCATGTAAGATGTGTAGAAAATCTATACACTATATTATGTTTTACAATTACAAGAGTCCCTAATTTATATAAGAGTTGAGCTAGTGGAGGAGGAAAACAGGTTCCCTGTTTTCCTCAGTGGAGATACAAAGCGTACACACACTCACATACAGCACATACAAGCACCAGTTCTAACAGGTATAATTTAAAATATGAACTTATGGTTACTTCAATAAGCAGAAACTTGTTTTTCAAAACTACTATAATAATTCCAGGCAAGCAAATTGTGGGACACCACAGGGTCCAGATTTTAGGCACACAGACACAGGTCCATGCAAAAGAAAGGACAATACGCATTATTGAAAACTATAAGGGCTCATTTAG